>BLKR01014803.1:0-234572 GCA_011170035.1 Teleogryllus occipitalis | reverse complement strand
CCGTCGAGGTGGGTCGGTCCACGTCCTGACGGGGGATGCAGGGAGGGCTCTCAAGTATTCCTTTCTTTCACAAGTCATTTTTCTTCTCCCCATTATTCATTCTCATTCTTTTATAACATCCTGTTTCCTTTCTTCTCCCTCTTCTTTTTCACTGGCTCTCTCTGTATGCTGAACGCCCACCCATGTGTTTGCCGTGCATGGCGACCCGTGTCGAAGGGAATGTGTGTCCTGGCGGTTGAGGGGTCTGTTTGTTTCCCCAGTACTCACCTTGTGCTACGTTTTGCTTTGCACTTAGGGATACGTTGTTACGTATTTTGGGGAACATTCCTTGTAGGCTTCAATACGCTTGCTTTGGCCTCGGACTCTTCTAGACGGGCGGTCGGGAGCTAACCCACTCCCGATCAATCGGCTTGGACTAGGTCTTGTACTGAACTCCAGGGTGAGCGGGGGGATTCACGGTGGTGCAGCGCTGTGTTATTCCCCCACTATATCCCCGTGGCAACCCTGACACTCCGATGGAGTGTCCCCTTGTTGGGCTCCGTGGTGGGTGGGGACCATGGGGATGAATCTGATATCCATCTCATGGATACTAAACCTTCTACCCCGCCCTCTACCGCAAGGAAGAGGCGATGTCCGGAACGAACTATTGATCTGAATAGTTTCTTTTCGAAAGAAGAAGATAGGCCAAAGAAACCTAGATTCCTCCTCATGGAATGCGCTGAGGAAGGAAAATCCTTTAAAATGGTAAGTGCTGTCCGTTTAGCGCGCGCAATTGAAGAAACTTACGGAAAACTACAAGCTGTGGTGCGACAAAGGAATGGTACCATTCTCTTTGAAGCACGTTCAGATGACCAAATAGATAAGATAATGAAAACCAAGCAGATTGCCGGCCTCCAAGTGAAAGTGACCACTCACCCAACACTTAACCTGTGTAAGGGAGTGGTCAACCATGAAGACTTCTCTGCGGAGAGTGAAGAAGATTTAATAGCCTTTTTTAAGAGCCAGGGAGTGACGGAAGTATATAGGATCAAGAGGAGGGAGCATGGGCGAGAAATCCCCACTTCCACCCTTATTCTCACGTTTAATCTTCCAACTCTCCCTCAAAAGATCTCGTGCGGTTTCTATAATCTTCACGTACGGCAATATGTCCCAAACCCTTTGCGGTGTTTTAAGTGCCAGAGGTTCGGCCATACACAGCAGCGGTGCATGGCAGATAACCCAGTGTGCGGTAAGTGCGGGAAAACTATGCACGAACCTGAACCCTGTGCAACTACACCGCATTGTGTAAACTGCGAAGGTGACCACCCGGCCAATTACAAGCAATGTCCTACTTTCTTGAGGGAACGTGCCATACAGAAGATTCGAGCAGTTGAAAAAGTGTCCTTTCCTGAGGCCAAACGTCGGTACCAGGCGAGGAACCCTGTTGATCTCTCTCGCTCCTTCTCCGATGCCGTGAAAGTAAAGACACCGAGGGTAGCAATGGGCTGCCAAACGGAACGAGCTACTCCCCAAGTAGTGAGTTTCGCATGCCAGGTGTCTCCAGTGGACCTCCCAGTGGATGCCTCTCCCCTCCAAGGTGGGAGAGTGATCATCCCGACAAAATATAAGATGGACAAAAAAACTCAGCCGTTGCAGTCGACAAAACACATATCCAACCCCCCTTCCACAGAAAATGTTAAACGCAAATCTGCCTCAGACACGACCACGAAAGGCTCATCAAAGCCACGTGTTACTCCTTCCGAAACCCACACTGAGCGAGCATCCAGCCCCCCTGGCAGTGCCCGGGAGGTCTCGGCTTCGGAGGAGGCTCTCGCGCATCCGGATCCCAACGTCGGAGGAAAAAAGAAAGTTGAATTGATCATGGCTCTCATATGGAACATGAATGGTTTCTCCTCGCGACGGGACGATCTTAAACTTCTGTTATCCCGTCACAACCCTTTAATAATCTGCCTCCAAGAGACTCACCTCACCGCACCTCGACCCTTGTCTCTTCGTGGTTTCTCCCCTTATAGGTTTGATGTGGATGATGGTCTCCGTGCCCATGGCGGAGTTGCTTCACTGGTACATGATTCGCTGCTGTCTACAGAGGTGCCTGTTCAGACTGACCTTCAAGCAGTGTGTGTGCAGGTGCACCTCCCATCCCTCACACTCACTGTGTGCAATATTTACATCCCTCCAGGACTGACAGTATCTGCTCATGAACTTCTGGACTTGATAAACCAACTGCCCTCTCCGTTCGTGGTTGTCGGGGATGTAAATGCCCATAGTCCTCTCTGGGGCTCTTCCCGCACCTGTCCGAGAGGCAGTGTATTAGAATCAGTAATAGACACGGCGAACTTGGTTATTCTAAATTCCGGTGAGCCAACTCATTTTGCCGTCGCCACAAATTCGAGCACGTGTATCGATCTAGTACTCTGCAGCCCTTCTCTTGCAACTGTCCTGCAATGGTCCATCCTAGACGACCTGTGCGGAAGCGACCATTACCCCGTTATCGTCCACATTGATGGACTTGCTCGTGGGTTGGCGCGCCCCCCTCAGTGGTGTGTTCGACGTGCTGACTGGCTGACATTTCAAGCGAACGTTAGTCTATCGGAGGGCGAGTTTGTCAGTGTGGAAGAAATGGCAGCACACTTTAACCGTGCTGTACTACAAGCTGCGGACATTGCAATTCCCAAGTCGACCGGCAAATCGCGACACCCCTTCGTTCCGTGGTGGAACCTGGATTGCTCAAGGGCTGTTCGTGCTCGCAAGAAAGCGTTGGCGCGTCTTAAACATTATCCAACTGCGGATAACCTTATTGACTATAAGAGGTGTAGAGCGAAGGCGAGAAGAACCATTCTAGAAAGTAAAAATGCATCATGGAGAGCATACATCTCCTCTCTGAATTGCCATACGCCACCACGTCTGGTATGGAGGAAGGTGCGTCAAATTAAAGGATATCCTTCCCCAAACTTAGTGGCAGGTCTTCTCAAAAATGGTCAAATGATCACAGCTCGAGACGCTATTGTAGAGGAACTTGCCTCTCACTATGAAAGTATGTCGAGTTCGGCAAACTATGTTCCCAACTTCCTCTTGCTTAAAGAAAGAATGGAAAACCGCACTTTAGATTTTTCGACCCGAGCAAATGAGGATTACAATACTCCTTTCTCAATGTATGAAATGCGCTCTGCTCTGATGCTTGCGAAAAGTACCACACCAGGTCCAGACGAAATTCACAATTTAATGCTGCAACATCTTCCCGAAACAGCCACGCAATTTCTTCTCCGGCTGTATAACTGGATCTGGGAAGAGCACACCATCCCTACCTTTTGGCGAGAAGCCATCATCGTGCCAATTCCCAAGGAAGGGAAAGATCGATCACTGCCATCAAGTTATCGACCTATTTCCCTCACAAGCTGTGTATGCAAGGTACTGGAACGCATGGTGAATCAGCGGCTGGTGTGGACCTTGGAGTACAAAAATTTGTTGACGCCAATCCAAAGCGGGTTTAGAAAAAACCGGTCAACCTTGGACCACCTCATTTCGCTGGCAACAGCTGTTTCTACATCGTTCGTCTTGAGACAACATCTTGTGGCCATATTATTCGATATAGAAAAGGCCTACGATACCACTTGGAGGCATAGCATTCTGCAAACCCTGCACTCTTGGGGATTTAGGGGAAAGCTCCCTCTATTCCTCCAAAACTTCCTCTCGAACAGATCTTTCCGTGTTCGTGTGGGTGACAGGCTTTCCCGTAGTCACCCTCTTGAAAATGGTATTCCCCAAGGATCAGTCCTTAGTGTCACTCTGTTTGCCATCGCCATCAATGGTATAGCGTCGACTGTGCGTGGTCCTGTAAAGGCATCGTTGTTTGTGGATGATTTTGCCATCTTCTGTTCATCCAGCAGCATCAGTGTGATCCACAGGCAACTCCAAATAGTGCTGAACAAGCTCCACGAATGGAGCACGACAACAGGATTTAATTTTTCTGCCACTAAATGTATGGGTTTGCATTTCTGTAGGATATATCATTTACACAGCAATCCAGTCCTTTACCTGGGAGGAAATCTGCTTCCATTCGCGGAATCTGCCAGATTCCTGGGGCTCACTTTTGACAAGTCACTCACGTGGCGTGCTCATATCCGTGGACTACAAACCAGATGTGTCTCCCCCTTAATCTTCTTCGAATGCTAAATGGCACATCATGGGGTGCCGACCGCACTACCCTATTGCGGTTATATAGATCACTCATCCGCTCAGTTTTGGATTACGGTAGTGAAGTGTATGGCTCGGCAGCTCCCTCCACTCTGCGACCCATCAATAGTATACACCACGCTGGTATCCGTCTATCAACAGGTGCGTACCGCACCAGCCGAATTGAGTGCCTTCTAGCCGAGGCTGGTGAGTCTTCTTTAAAAAGAAGGCGGGATATTTTATTAGCATCTTACGGTGCTAAAGTATCAGGACTCTCTAATCATCCTTGTCGCCAAATAATTATCAATCCGGAATATGAAACATCATATATTCTTCGAACATCTCTGCCTCAGCCTCCAGGTATCCGATTGCGTAATCTTTTGCGGGACCTTAATGTTGACCTTCCCACCCCTTTGAAACCCCCAAGTCACCCCATTCCCCCTTGGAAACTCCTCCGACCGAATATTGACCTCAGACTATCTAATCTTCCCAGACAAACGACTAGTCCTCTTGCTTACCAGATGCATTTTCAGGAAATGAGGGTAGCCTATCCAGATCATGTATTCCTATACACAGACGGTTCATCGTTCAACGACAGAGTGGCATGTAGTTTCTATTGTATCAGAGTGACCAAATCATATCGGCTACATTCTCAGTGCAGTACCTTCACTGCTGAAATGTATGCAATTCTTGAAGCTCTAAAATACATCGAGTCAGCGATCTTGCGCCGAGCAGTTCTCTGTTCCGATTCTCTCAGCTCACTACAAGCTATATCCCGTTCTTCCTCAGACTATCTGACGGAATCAATTCGAAACCTCATTCATCGCCTTCTGCTTCGCCACTATGATCTGGTACTGAGTTGGGTCCCAGGCCATGTTGGAATCATGGGGAACGAACTGGCTGACCGGGCGGCGAAATCGGCGACGGAGAATACTCATGTTGACATTCCTTTTGTACCATCGTCCGATGTTAAAGCTTTTTTAAAACGATCCATCTTTAGAGCGTGGCAAACAGAGTGGCACAATACCACCTATAAACTAAGTGCAATAAAAGATTCTGTTAATTCCTGGCGTTCCTCATCCCGACCTTCCAGGCGTGAGGAGGTTATTTTAACCCGTCTTCGTATCGGACACTGCCACTTCTCTCACAGTTTTCTCATTCGAGGTGAATCTCCTCCTACCTGTGATTCATGCAGGGCGGTTCTTTCTGTGGAACACGTCCTCCTTCATTGTTTGAAATTTGTTGGCAGTCGACGAAGACATGGTCTGGGCAACTCTCTACGAGAGGTGCTCGGAGATGACGAGCCCGCGCTCTCAAAGCTTTTTTGTTTCTTGAGAGAATGCGGAATATATAATTTCATTTGACATATAAGGGCAATATAATTTTTTATGTTTTCCTGGCCTCAGCTTTACGTTTTTGAACTTTATTTTTATCTACTTATATCTTTTATGCGTAATTGTAGCTCTCCTTTTTAGGGTATGTATATGCTTTTAAATTAGCTGGTAAACTACATCAGCAACACTTAATATAACTTCATTTTATTTATTTTATAAATACTTTGACATGGGCGCCAATGACCGTAGCAGTTGAAGCGCCCTATAAACCTAATCAATCAATCAATTGAACCTGAACTTGTTCAGTAACTAATTTCTGGAACTTTTCTACTCCTTGTTCCACCTCAGTCTGCCTGTCGGATACGGCGGTTATAAGATCCGATTGTGTTTCGATCCTATTTTCAAATCCTTTCGTTACTTGATCAACCTTCTCTTCTAATTCATGTCCCAGCTCCGTGAATTTTTTCTCTAAGTTCTCGTGTTCCTGTGCTAATTCTTGTTGAATCTCGTTCTTAAATTCGACCTTCCACTGCTCTGCTAATTCAGTGAACTGTGTTTTTAAATTTTCTTCTAACTTCCTATTATTTTCTTCTAATTTAGTGTCGAATTCCGTGAATTTTGTTTCCAATGCATTTATTGCCGAGTTATTCTCCTCTAATTTGGTTTCCAAAATAGCCTTGTTCTCCTCTAATTTGGTTTCCAAAGTAACCCCTAATTTTTTTATGTTGTCCTCTGATTTAGCTTCCAAAGTAACTCCTAATTTTTTATGTTTTCCTCTGATTTAGCTTCCAAAGTAACCCCTAATTTTTTTATGGTTTCCTCTGTTTTTTCATCCTGCATGACTAACCTCACATCTAATTGTTGCATAAATTGCCCTATTAACCGTTGCATCATTAAATTAGCCCTCTCGAGGTTTCGTTCTTCCTCATCCGGATCTCGTGTTGGCGTTGGCTGCGATTCTGTGGGCGAGGTCTCGGTAGTTTCTCCTGCCGCTCCTTGTTCTACTCTTGTCGTTGCCTCTACGATCATCGTACCTGGTGCTTGTCCCCCAGTTTCCCTATCGCTATCTGATTCCTCAGAAGTTCCTTCCACGGTAGGTAAATTCCTAGCCACGTTATACTTGTCTGTCATTTTGAATCTATTAACTGCCTAGAATCAATCAATCCTTTTTCCAAACACAATACACCTCTCACAAAAATATTTCACACAGAAATACCAGGCACAATATGAAACCGATAAAACTCTCATATAATAAATATCCTTTTTGAAAAAAAAAACACTTCTGAAATAACACACTTTTACACAACAACCTAGTTCTCTGCAACCTGGTCAGAAATCTTTGTGAACTGTGATTCAATTGTACTAGTAATTTTAGTTACACCAAATTTTGGTCTCAGTTTTTCCCAAATCGAGTTTGTGGTAACTGCATCCAATACCGCACGCTACCTGGGAGGGGGATGTGGGGGCTGAAGGCGCCGCCCAACGCCTCGTTAACGAGTTGGTTTGGGACAACGGCTTAACGCAGGTAGTGACTAAACCGACACGCGATAATGCTTTACTGGACGTTTTCCTTATTCGACCGGTGGACAAACTTCTCTCCTGCGAAATAATTCCCGGAATTAGCGACCACAAAGGAGTCCTTTTAAAAATGTGCAGAGAGGGTAAGCGAAACAATCCCATTAAAGAAAGAAAAATTTTTCAGTTTTATAGAACAGATGTTACAAACATGCAATTATATTTGAAAAGCAAATTTTCAACTTGGGCTTCTAGCGGATGTACAGTAGAACAGATATGGACAAACTTTAGGAACATAATTTTAGAATGCTTAGAAAAATTCGTACCTACCAAGAAACTACGGTGCAATTCGGATCCGGTCTATTTCAACAAAGAAGTGAGGCGACTGAAAAGGAAGGTTAGGAAAGCGTATAGTAAACGTAATGTAAACAAGGAACAGAAAAATAATTTTCTACAATTATCTAAAGACTTACTAGAATTAAAGTTACATACCCAAGAAAAGTACCTAAAATCAATTCTAAACGATCGATTGAACTGTTGGCAAAATTTCTTCAAGTATGTGAGACATAAGAAAGGGAACAAAGAAAGTATTCCAGCGATCTGTGGAGCTGACGGTTCGTTAATTACAAATGACAGTGAAAAGGCGGCTTGTTTAAATAGGCATTACGCGTCGGTTTTCAAGCCGAAGGATCAGATTTCAGTAAATAAATCAACACCCGTTATAGAAACCTTTAGAGTCGATGCAGAAATTATTAGAAAAAGGATTGCAAAAATTAGGAGAAATAAATCTGTAGGTCCTGACGGAATACCAGGAGAAATATTGAAATTGGGAGGGGAAGCCATGATTCCTTACCTTGCTCGGTTAATGGACGTCACTGTAAATAATAATACGATTCCTCAAAATTGGAAAGAGGCAATTGTAGTGCCGATTCACAAGGGAGGAGACAAAAGGATTGTTAATAATTACAGGCCTATAAGTTTGACATCAGTTGTATGCAAGCAGATGGAACACATGATTGCGGAATATATTAGACGAGTCTGGAATAAAACCAACTGGCTTTTTCAAAATCAACACGGTTTTCGTCCTAGCTATTCGTGCGACAGCCAGACTATTTCTTTATGTCAGGACATAGCAGATTCATTAGACGAAGGGAGTAGGGTCGATGCAGTAATATTAGACTTTTCTAAAGCATTTGATCTGGTTCCACATGGCCTTTTAATTGAAAAGCTGTCAAAAACTGGATTAGATCATCGAATAATCTTGTGGATAAAAGAATTTCTTACGGGCCGAACTCAAGCAGTCAGAATAGGTGACAAACACTCATCGAAAGCCGATGTAACCTCTGGGGTCCCCCAGGGGAGTGTGTTAGGGCCATTGCTATTCTTAGCGTTTATTAATGATATTGCAACAGGAATAAAATCGAAAGTTAAGACTTTTCGCCGATGATTGCATAATATATAGGAGTATTGGCGCGTCTTCGGATGAAAATGTTTTACAGAACGATCTTAACTGTTTATGGAACTGGGCGTGCAGAAATAAGATGGAATTAAATCCGGAAAAGAGTAAATTCATTTGTTTTACCAAATCTCGTTCGAATGTACACTCGAATTACAAGTTAGGAACTAACGATATACCGCGTGTAAAAAACTGTAAGTACTTGGGTTTGGTCCTGCGTAGCGACTTGGGCTGGTCGGATCATATTAACAACACGGTCAAGAAATCATGGAGGGCGCTGCACTTTGTAATGCGCATTCTAAAAAACAGTAGTTTGAATGCCCGATCCTTGGCATATACTTCACTTGTTCGTCCTATTTTAGAGTACGGAGCGGCCTGCTGGGACCCGTACAGAAAAGGGCAAATCGAGGCGTTAGATAAAATTCAAAAACGGGCCGGGAAGTTTGTAAGTCATGGACGCGTTGATGGACGAGACGAATGGGAACCCTTATCTAAGAGACGGGAACGGGCGCGTTTATGCGTAATGTACAAGACATACAAAGGGGACTCAGCATGGGCAGACCTCAGTAAAAGATTACAGAAACCTGATTATAAAAGTAGAGGAGACCATCCCTGGAAAATACGATGTAGAAAGCAAAGAACTGATGTAGGCAAGTTCTCCTTTGTGAATCGTACTATAGTAGATTGGAACAAACTACCTGCAAAAGCACTAGAGACTCTTCCTTCCAATGTAGTGAAATTTAAAAATATACTTAATTCTATGTAGGTCATCATTAATAATACTGGGACTTTTATCATTATTATTATTACTATTATTACTATTATTATTATTATTATTATTATTATTATTAGTTTCATTATTATAATCGTTAGTATTATTAATAATATGGACATGTCTCTTATACAGTGAAGTGAAGTGAAGTGAAGTGTGGTGGGGGCATGGAAGGGGTGGGGAGTGTAGTGTAGTGCAGCGCAGTGAAATGAAGTGAAGTGGAGTGAAGTGAAGTGTTAGAAAAGCTATAAGTCAACATATAGATAACTCAAAATTAATTATAACTAGGATATCAATCTCTAATTTTAATTGTAATTATATATGTAAATATTCGTAATAGTTTTGTAATTGTCGTATATCTAGTTGTAATAATGTTTGCCACCGAGCATTAGCTCAAAGCGAACTTTAATAAATCTATCTATCTATCTATCTATCTATCTATCTATCGAACGCTGCTCCTATTGAAATAAATAGTATTGTTGACAATGACAACGCCTTCAACCATTTCAATTGTTACCTTCTACCAAAGTTCAGTGTGGACGATGAAGCAGTTTCTTTCCCTTGTATGTAACGTACGAAATTTGTTTTTTGCTTTAAGTTTCGTTTTTAGATTAATGAATTTACATTTTCTTCTCAGTCTAGGCTACCTTTCCGTTCTTCCCAACTCCGGTCTCAGCTGCCATCCATTGGTACCCGTCATGTGTCCCATGTAGTTACTACCGCCACCCTGGGAACTCTTTCCAATCCTTCTCGTTCAAAACCAGGCGAATGTCGGAGCAGTTCCGCAGTGCACACAAGTGATGGACGATGACAGATGGAAACGCCAATCGTTGTAACACACAGGCTAAATTGAACTCAATTTTATTAGTAATTTGTTTACAGGATTAACCGATTACAAATTACCAGGTATATTCATAGCGCAAATAACTTCTGAGAGAACAGATAGCGTAACATACAATATAAATAACACAACAAATACAAATAATACAGTAACACAATAACAAAATAGTACAAAAACATAAGAAACAAAATAATTGAGACATCAGAACATACAAATATATACAAAACAAGTTGTATCAAGTGAGATTTGACGCGTTATAGATATAATAAGGTTATTCATTAGTTCTTGTGAAATTTAGATTGAAATATTCATTTATAATAAGTACCCATAATTTCAGAATTGATGAAATGAAGTAATAGAGAGTTTTATATCTTTCAGAGTTTAGATTAACCAACAATTGGAAAAAGATAATGAATCATTGTGATATGGTTCTCTAAGCTCTTTATGTATCAGGCGCTGACGTAAAATATGATTAAGATTTTCTTCAGTATTCATGTCGAGTAGATTGAATTTGAATTTATTTGGTTTCACATATTTCTACTGTTGAAGTTGATCTCTTTGTCACTGGACATCCTGATTTGAGCAACCACTCTAGTAATGGAATGGGGAGAGCGAAAGTTAGATATTTCTCGGTTTCTGTATTCCAGATCCCTAATTTCTCGATGTATTGTCTTGTATAATGAATTCATGATTCTACGTGTATCAACCATTATATATTTTACTTACAATCGTTGCAACAATCGAGGAATACACTCTCTGATTACATTCGGATTTTTTTTGCGTAATTAAGTTACGAAAACCCAAATCATTCATCAGCCCGTCCAGAACAGACACTCAATTGTAGTTACTAGAATTAGGATAAGCATTTCTTGATTCTAAAAGTTTGTTGAAAATTATACGTGGGTATCGACAAGGCGCCATAGATAGCAATTTTGTCACATGAGTCAGTGATCTTTTAATAACTTCTGATTCTATTTTAGTTGAGTCAGTTTTCTTCCTAAGATTTCCTTTCACAGATTAAATTTCGTTATATTGAATTCCCATTTATACTTCTTGAATTGTAAAACTGGTAAACAAAAGCTTAAATAATTAGAAAACTTCTCAAACAAGGTCTGCCTGTGAGATGTTTACGCAATTCATAAAAACGTAGAAACTTGACACGCATCGTTGCATGCAAAAGCCACAAAATAGCGGGCTCTGAGACGTGTCCGCCTTGCTCGCTCGCCGGCGAGAGGCAAATTGTGACGCGAGATGTCGCGCGGCGCCGCGCTGCCGCCCGTGCGTGAGGGCGCCGCCGCAGCTGCAACTGAGTTATGCGGAATGCGCCGCGGTGCATTAGCTTTATTGTGCCCTGAGCTCACAAGCAGCGGACGGCGGTCGCGGCGATAGTGGCAACGGTGGCCGTTAATGGCAAGGGCGGTGGGAGGGAAGGTGGAGAGAAAGGTGGTGGTGACGAGAGTGGTGGCGGGGACGGGAGTGGCGGTAGTGTAGAGTGTGGCGGTAGTGTAGAATGTTGCGGTAGTGTCGAGAGTGGCGGCAGTGTCGAGAGTGGCGGCAGTGTCGAGAGTGGCGACGGAGTCGAGAGTGGCGACGGAGTCGAGAGTGGCGACGGAGTCGAGAGTGGCGACGGAGTCGAGAGTGGCGACGGAGTCGAGAGTGGCGACGGAGTCGAGTGTGGCGGTGGTCGAGAGTGGCGGCAGTGTCGAGAGTGGCGCGTGTCGAGAGTGGCGGCGCAGTGCGAGAGTCAGAGCGGGCGGCGGAGTCGAGAGGGCGGCGGAGTCGAGAGATGGCGGCGGAGCGGAGAGGGCGGCAGCGTCGAGAGCGGCGGCAGTGTCGAGAGTGGCGGCAGTGTCGAGAGTAGCGGCAGTGTCGAGAGGCGGCGGCGCCGAGAGTGGCGGCATGGTCGAGAGTGGCGGCAGTGTCGAGAGTGGCGGCAGTGTCGAGAGTGGCGGCAGTGTCGAGAGTGGCGGCAGTGTCGAGAGTGGCGGCAGTGTCGAGAGTGGCGGCAGTGTCGAGAGTGGCGGCAGTGTCGAGAGTGGCGGCAGTGTCGAGAGTGGCGGCAGTGTCGAGAGTGGCGACGGTGACGGAAGGGACGGTAGTGATGGAAAGGACTTCGGGGCCGGGTGCGGCGGCGGTGGCGGTTGGGGCAAGATGACGAGAGTGGTGGCGGTGACGGAATGGGCGGAAGTGATGTGAGGGTTGGCGGTGACGGGAGGGACAGAGGTCACAGGAAGAATGGCCGGGGATCAGTGAAAAGACGGCGGTTGTGACGGAAGGGCAGGAGGTGACGTGAGAGGTCGTGGCGAGAGAGAGCTGCGGTAATGGGTGAGGTAGTAGTAAAGGGGGGACGACATTGACGGGTGGGCGTCTATTGCGGTACTGGCGGTAACGGCGGGAGGGGTGGCGGTGTGGATAGTACTGCAAATGGGTCGGAACTGAAGGTTTGATTACTTCCCGCACAAGAGTTAGTATACATTTTTGTGGCCTAGTTGACAGTCAGCTCTGCCAAGAGTCAGGATAGTGAGGATGACAGGAAGTGCAATTTCCTGTGCAGTGGTCAGTGACAATGAGTCAACACAAACGTATTGTTTGCGGGTGTAACAGGATTGGTCTTGCGGGGTGAGACGGGTCATGTGGGACGGAACGGGTATTGCGGGGCGAAACGAGTCTTGCGGGGCGGAACGGGTCTTGCGGGGCGGAACGGGTCTTGCGTGGCGGGACAGGTCTTGCGGAGCGGGACGGGTCATGCGGGACCAAATGAGTAGTGCTGGTTGGAACGGGTAGTGCGGAGCGCGACGAATAGTGCGGATCGAAATGGGTCTTACGGAGTGGGACCGATATTGCGGGGCTAGTGCGAGGTAGGACGACTAGTGCTGGGTGGGACGGGTAATGCAGCATGGGAAATTGCAGAGCGGGACGAGTATTGCGGGCCGAGAGGAGTAGTGTTTTGTGAGACGGATAATGCGAGAGAGACGGATAATGCAAGGTGGGACGGGTAGTGCCCGGTGGGACATTATGTACGAAGCGGGAAGGGTCGTGCAGAGCAGGACGAGTAGTGCGGGGCGTGACGAGACGAGTAGAGCGAGGCGGACCGGAAAGACATGGGCAGAGTGAAAGAGGTGGAGTGGGGAGGGCGGGACGGGGCGGGGAGGTCTGGTTCCTCCTGCAAACGCGGACACCGCAACATGTTCCGCGCTTCGAGTGCAGACAGTGGCTCGAGGCGGAGTGTTTGCGTGTATGCAAATTCCGGGTACACTCCGCGCCGAGATGGCTGGCGTTAGCCGCTCTCAGTAGCGCCCGTCGTCGAGAACTCGCTCCTCGAACTGAGTCAACGCTGCTTCCCAGGGTTGCGGCAAGCAGCGCTCTTAGCTACATCCGCAGTGCTGCAGCGGGTGCCTTTTAGTGGAGCGTTGCGTTGTGGTCTGTTGCTAATGTGCAGGATACAAATAGAAATGTAATGCATTGTCTTACCAACTTTTTATTTATAAAATGATGGTTTAATAATAAAATATATAATAAATAATAATAATAATAATATCACTTTATTCTGCAAATTAAACTTGGTCATTTACATTGGCCATATATTATACTTTTGTATGAAAATGCCTTTTTATGTAAGAGACGCATCTTAGGGAAATGCTGATTTACAAACTGACTAGCTACAGAACAAACTTTGTTCTGTAATGTAAAATAGTGTAATAAAAAAATAATGTAAAATATAAAAATAAAATACAATTTATATGACAAACGTATTCAATACTTTAAAAAAGAAACAGACATATAATAATACAATCAAAAATATTAACATAATTAAAATGAGAAAATACTTACTGAGAACAAGTCTATATTAAATGTAAAAAGCAAAATAGTATAGTTGATACATATCTCTTAATATTTAAAACTACAAAGTCACAGACTATTGTCTTTATGTTGCAATTCTTCAAATTTTCATTCTAGTTTCCTTTGATAAGATAAATACGGAGCCTACTAAGAGAAAGTAGTTTTGAAATAAGCTTTGAAATGCCGGTTGATAATTTGGTAATCAAAGACTTCTTGATTTAATATCAGGTTTTAAAAGCACCACATTATTGCAAGTATAGAGGGGGCAGAGAATCATATGATATGAGGATATTGATAATGCCGAACACACGCAACAACCTTTCTTTATGCTACTTGTAGAAAATGAGTCTATATCTAAAAAGAAAACGAAGTGTGAATGTTCTTCGATACATTTCAAATTATTAATGTTTCTTGAAATAGCTTTCGTTGTAATAGCTGCTTGTACAGTTGTGCGTGCTATTTTATCTTGGTGTTCATTAGTAAAATGAGTTGTAATAATTATGGGTCTTTCTGATTTTCTGGGATGGTAAGCTTTATTTTCTAAGTGTATTGTCTCTGAGTTGTGTACAGTATGTATGAACTTTAAACATCGTGTCTTTGACTTTGTTAGATTCACTTGAAAAAAAATTCCACTATCACTGTGTAGTAATGGGTAATGACAGCCATTACTTCATGGGTTTTAGTAATCTCATGCACATTTGTTTCTTTTCAGGTAAGTGAGCGATATTAAAATTACCTGCTGTACCTTAGTAGTATGTAAGTATAAAAACTATATTTTTAAGATATATTTTTAACATATTTTACACACAATTTTTTTGCATTTCTTGGAATTCCTATAAACTGGTAAATCTACATTTGCACCTGTTTCTCATCTCTACCTGCCTACCAAGTTTATGAAAGGGATAATTGACAGAATCAAGTTGCATCTCGCAATATTGTTTAGCGTAACCTGTTCCATATATTAATACAACTTTTTTCCGCAAAGAGGGGAGTTGATTGGTGTACATAAAATGATAACGTTTAAGAAAACAATATTTCTCGTCAAATTCCAATGCGAGAAATCCTTATTGTAGCACGGAACAACTATAGCGAACTGCTGTCTGTGTTTCCATTTTTAATCCATTATTCTTCATATAGTTAAACTTGTGAGAATATTCTATATAACTGTTCCGCGCCTTTTATTTAAGAAATTGTTTTAAAAGTGAAAATAAACGTCGCAAAACACAATTTTCAAACGTTTCTTACCATTATCTACGGTTTGAGATTCTCTCAAAATATATGACCGAATTGTTCAAACACATACTAGTAAGTGGAAATTGACGTTTTGAACCCGAACGACTTCTTCCGACGGCCAACGGAAACATCGGCTGTCGGACGGAAACCTGTTTCGTTTGATCTGTCAGTTCCATTTACCCGAGATCAGCTCGAGAGTCAAGGCTATCTGTAATACCAAGACTATCTGCAATACATGTGTATGGTCTTGAGCGCGTTTCTCGAAAATGTTTCAAACAATGAACTGCGGAATTATGGGAATATTCGGACGATTTTGGGTGCAACATTCTAATTTTCGAATGATAATTGATGATAGATGATAATATCGGACGATTTCGCTCGCAGGTCGTCCGGTAGCAAACGACCGATATTTAAACTGCCCTGTGATTGTATCCCAAAGTAAAGTTTTCAGATTTATGCTGATAGTAACGTCTGCTATAACGTAACGAGGGTTGAATGTCCTTTTACTGTTTTCCTGGTTTCATAATACGCGGAATTTTATTTTGTTTGTCTGGAGTTTGTTTGATAATTCCAGAGGGGTAATTCATTATCTAGCAGTCGTATGTTTAAGTTGTTTTTAATAAATTGTATCTACGAAATGCGCAAAGACGTTATCGTTCTTTAGCGTATTTAATAAAATAGAGATTAACTTTCACACTCGCGAATCAGTAAGCAGTTGTAACACTCAAATACTTTCGATTGAGGCAAAATGAGCACTCAAAGAGATTCACAGGAAGAAACAGAGTGATAGCGTAATTTGTAATGCCGTAAATCTTCGGATCCATTTCATATTTCATAAACAAAAGCGTTTAATGTTTCCAAAGACTGCCACAAATTTATAAGTTAAATTCAGAGCTCAGAGATGAGGTTCCTTCGAAGAACAAAAGTCTCCATCTTAGATGATCACACAAGAAATGAAAAAATCAGGCGAGAATCGAAGGTGAATAGATAAATATTATAATATAAATAAACAGAAAAAGTGGCTACTGCACTTAGAAGTAATGGAAGAAACAAGACTTCCAAGATTAGCATATACTTACAAACAGAGAGGGAAAAGTGATATGGGAAGACCCAAGAAAAAATGGAAAGATGTAATGTAGGCGGAACAGGAGAAAACCTAACCCTTGAAGTGTAAAAGAAGGAATAGGGGAAGAAGAAGAAGAAGAAGAAGAAGAAGAAGAAGTTGCCACAGGGTTGGGAAGATAGTCACAAAGTTCAGAATTGTCAGCAAAATTTTTCTGCCATGCTAAAAATATTATAATATTTAGTCTGCCCTATGTGAGAGAATTCCTTCTGAAACCCACTGCTATTTTGCTATAAATGGATATCAATAAGCAAAATAACTCTGGTAAAAAAATATTTTCAAATTATTCTCTAAAGAGTGTATTATTGTCAAAATATTACTTGATGGGGTTCTTTATAAATTCCTTTAAAGTAGCTTTGGAGTAACTCAATGTAATAAAATGAAAGACAGTATTCATTCTTATTTAAGTTTCAGACAATATTTCTATGATGACTGTGATCTTAACGACCATTTTAATGAATTTTCATCACTTTTTTTGTAATGTATGTGAAAAAACCGTGAACATGCTTCTGATATTATAACGTCCACGGTAAAGCACATGTAATGTGCATCATAACACCAAGTCGTCTTCGAAATCACACCAAAAAATGTCAAACACACCGCCATGTGTATTGAAAATTAATGTAATTACACCAAACCCAGACCCAACACTCCACAAGAAAATGAAACGCTCACTTTAATTACAGCCCACACGCGGAACATGATCCATCACCATAAAATTCACTGAAAGTAATGAAAATTCTAGTTCGCGGCTTTGCAACACGTTTGTGAATTCACCACAGTTTGCGCACCCCTGCGTTAATTAGACGAGGGTTCGAGGCGACGCAGGGAAGTGCGGGGTTGAGGGGTACAGCGATAAACACGTGGCGGTATTAATTATGGGGAGGCTGGGCTGAGCAGGGTGGGGCGCGGTGCAGTTACGGAAGCAGAGCAAGTGTAAAAACATCAACCGTGGCCTGGTTGGCATCCCCGCGATGTGGCAACACTGGTAGTGCTGATGCCACGTTGCTGCCGATGAGAAATAATGGGTTTAAAAACCCAGGGCGAAATCCTCTGGAGACGTAATTCACAGTATTATTATGGTAAGGTTTGGGAGATGATATCGCGTGAGTTTATAAAAGAAAAATTCCTGAACACTGCATTATTTTATTCAGACTATATTTTTGTGGAGTTGAAAAAATTGACAAGTACAAGTGTCTTTGAAAAAATGTTGCAAAATTCTACGGCATGTACAGGCATCGAAGATGATTGCTTTTGCCGAAGAACATGTAATGGAAAATTTCACATTATAAAGTTACAAGTGTAAATTTGCCCCGAATATTTATGCAACACCCTATTTTGCGACCTGGTTCCTCCAAAGATATTTTGATAACCTGCCTAACACAAGTGCTTCAGGAATGACCGAGCAATCCAAGGAAAACGTCATGTGTGTAATTTATGGCATCATAAGAAATTTCCCACAAGTTCATTCGCAAATGTGAGCATATGTGATTTTAAATTCCGTCACTGCAGTGCTTTTGAGCGACATATCCAAGGAATAGAGTCTCGGAGGTGACAAAATTATCGCAGGTAGACCGCTGTTTGAAGGAAAATTCTAGTGACTGGTTGCTCTGGACAAGTTTTCCGTGTTTTCCCCAATGAATACTTGGTTTATGCCGGAACAGTCACAATCAAGGGAGCCACGGACCACGCACGATCTTTTTCTTCCTCTTCTTTGTTCTATTCTCACCATGTACACACACACGCACATGCACTACACTACCACACTAGTAAGGAGCTTAGAGCTTGTCCCTGCTGGAGAGATGCTCGCTGGTGGGAGATTACCTGAATAAGGAAAAGCTCGCAAGTCACCACCTCCCGTGATAAAAAAGCCCTAAACGTTTAGTATTAATGGCCATAACAAATACACCCTGAAACTCCATGACATACGGTATATTGGCACATGGCACATGACATATTAATGACATATGCGGAAACTCCAAATAATCAATCTATCAATCAATTTCTCTTCCTATAATAGATGTTTGTAACATTTATTCTGATTCGTTTGTACATCAACATTAGTCTGTGTAACGATCTATTATGAGTAGGAGTCGGATTTTGATGACCTAAAACATTGCCAAAAATGATCAATAAAATGCTTTAAAAATGCCCTGAAACCAAAGAAAAATGGCTTAAAAAATCATGTATCAAAACCAGTTCGGATGAAGAACTCAAGCTGTTGGGTATGTTACTGATGTAATCGAAGCTTCTTCAATTCGTTCGAGTGAACTCAGCTTGCAAACTTTTGGTTTGGACTGTTCTTTACCACGAAAGTTCTGTCTTTAGTTATGCCAAAATCGGCCAACCCGGAAATGGCGCTGATATACGTCACAAAGGTTACATACAACGGCTGTTAAAACAATTTCTGAGCGAAAAATGGAATAGGCTACTGAGTAATTCTGTGAAGAACATTTGTTGCGTCTCAAAATATTATTTAAAGCAAGTACCATTAAAATGACATTAAAATCGATTAAATCAGCAAAAATGCATTAAAAATGATGGAAAAGATAAAAATTACTTATTAGTTGAAATCGGCAAAAAATGCAAAGTAATCACTTATAAGAACGGGCCATTTCCTTCTGTCATAACACAAAATGAATATCTATACTAAATGGCATTGTTCTAAAATAAAAATAAAAAGAATGACGTTTCATTAAATTCCGCCCCCTAATTATGGGTGTTCTCTCGCCATCCTCGTACCGACCCAGTAGTGTCTTCCATCGGCAACTCACTTCGCGCCGCCTTCTCTATTCCGTCACATCATACCCTGTCTAGCCCTACTCTCTTTATCCAGTTCCACTTTAACATTCCATCTCCCTTCCCTTCTCTTTCTGCCTCCGTCGCCTTCGTTTGGCCAGCAAACCCGATAAGCCTCCACCGTGTTATCTCAAAAACAGGTCGAGCTCGACACCAGGAATACGCTATCTAGGCAGCAACGTGCAGTGCTTCGCTGTTATTTCAGGCTTCCGTTCCGAACCACCCGGTCGCTCGGTTTTTGCACTGGAACCAAATTGGGCTTCCTCTCAAAAGAATATTAAGCTTTCAATTTGGTTTACTTCACCTTTGTTAGGGTATACTTTACATGAGTACAATGTAACCAAGGAAAATTTTGTGATTTTTTTGTATTTTTAATTGGATACTCATTGTTGAGTAATTAAATTACTAATAATTAACATTTTAAATAATGATATTTTGGTGCCATATTTCTGAATTGCATTCATTTATTAGTACACTATTACATCTGAGACGCCAATGAAAGCACATTTCAATGTAAATGATGCTGTAATGCTGTATTCTGAACTAAAGTTCAATACTAATGATTTCAGAATATCTATCAACAATAATGAAAATAACAAAAAAATTATAAAGCCCATCATAGTTACTTCAAAATTTAAAAAAATTGACTAGTAACTTTATCATTTGATGTTTTCTTCAAACTCTGTTGTAACCTGACTTCCCCGCCATCAGATTTATTATTCCACTGGCTTTTTACACCCTACGGAAATCGGGAGAAATAGCTCAGAACATCGACTGATGTCACTGAAGTCCCTCTGACCGGGAGGTCCTAGGGTCGAGTCCCGACGGTGGCAGGATTTTCGACACTAGCTTGGCAGCTAGGTCGAATTCAGTCGCTGTCTGGAGGAGAATTTTAGCTGCCGGCTGCTCTGACCGTTAGTTTTCCGTGGTTTCTCCTATCAACCCTAGGAGAACGCCGGAGCCGTACCGTAAAATTCGGGGCACGGACCGCGCGCGATCTTTCCTACCTCTTTCTTGTTCTATCCTCACTCTTTCCACACACACTTACACTAACATGCACTACACTACCACACATACTGGGACACCGGTCGGGAGATAAGAGCGTGTCCCGGATGGGGTGGTGTCCCACTGGAGGGAGATACCTGGTTAAAGAAAACCCCGCTAACCGACGGTAGGTCGGCGCCGGACCTCGCCATCCAGCGGGGGATGTACACCGCGACCACCACCACCACCATCACCTGAGGAAAAATGCACTAAGCTTACCGGACTAATAATGTAAGCTGTTGACGCGCTCGGAATCACTAACAACCAACCAACCCTACGGAACCTTAACCGTAGCATTCACTCCTCAACAATGCAGCTTTCGTAAGGTCACTGTGGCCGAGAACAGCGGAATGTACTAAATCTAACTTCATTATCTGTGCACGTCTTCTAGAGTGAGGTGGGAAACATAGTTATTTAAATTAAAGTTCTCCATGTCGCGGCAGAAGAATATTCCGTCACAAAGAACATGATGAGGGATAAGAACGCAAATCATTAGCTGATTTGTCTTTGAATATAGATTTTATTACATCGGAGCGAATATTTTGTAAACAATTCTTACCAAAAACGCTCCTTTCTCTGTGTATTCATCATTCACCTTGTATATGTTTTAGGTTAAGGATACCAGAATTTAGAAAACGTACACAGAATACACTTCTCCCTGCAGCACGTCACACACAGTTGTTAACGTAAAATAAATTAAAATAAAACTTCCTCTGGTGACTCATAAGCACGTAGCGGCGTTTGAACCTTGTAGCGCGTAGGGAGATTTGATGGCGGTCACGGCACATAGCGGTCCTTGTCGAACTTGCTCCCCCTTGCGCGCAGGGAGTCACACACGCTTCACACACACACACACACACACACACACACACACACACACACACACACACACACACAGCTTTTGGGACTGGGAAGAAATTGGTGCGATTTTAAGATGCTACATGACGGTTGGGATAAGCCACAACATTAAAGCTTTATGCCCAAGGAGGTATTCTAACTCCAGATTCGCAGCTCAGGGTTGCCGCTATAACCACGCGGGGACCGGTCCGACAAGTGATTTAATAGTATATCCGGTTCCGAAAAAGATTAATGTTGACGAACAACCGTAATAATCACCTGTAAGAATTAAGAATGAAGTTTATTTGACCAATATTTCCATGCAATCATTTTCTCTTACGTACGTGACATTGTCTAAAATCAGAATTTAATAACTAAAACACTTGCCAAATAAAAACCACATATTCTCTTAAATTTGAGAGCAACGTTCTCTGTAATATCTTCATCTTTCTGTTAGGAAAACAAATAATGTTTCAGAATTTCAGCCTTTTTTACCTGACGATTGGCATTCAGTAGACCATTATTTTTCATTAAAATGTTTTACCTCGCGCAATTCAGTTCAATAACGAAATAACTTTCTTCGGGATATCTAATTCATTGTGAGAAGCGTTTCTAAAAATCAACTCTCGTTCTGTCGTTTCTTCTTTGTCAGCTCGTTGCCTTTCGCTGACAGGAGAATGTACATTCTTTAATCATTATTTTCCATAAAGCACTTTCTCTCGAACAATTAGCATTTTTATATACCCGATTAACGAAATAGCTTCCTAAAGAGCCCCTGATACATCACATTCACGAACGACATTTCTCCAAATCAAATCCTCCTTCTGTTGTCTCCTTCAGATCCTTTGTTTTCCTTGACATATGTGTCGACATTCGTTTATTCATTGTTGTTCATCAATATTTGTACCTCGCACAATAGTAGACTAACAACAATCTTTTATAGAAAAACTTCATTCTTTAAATTAGCGAGGAACGTTTCCGAAATCGAAACCACCTTCTGTTGTAATCCTCCGTTCGCTTTTCCTCCTCACTCGCCCAACTCGCTCCGCCTTCTGGCCCGCTCCTCGCCACAGCAGCCTCGTCAGGACGCCCCCCCCCCGCCAAGAAGAGATGAGCCCTAGGAAAGGACCCTTCGGAAGGGTTTATCGCGTCGACGGGGGCTTAGCGACTGCTTCTGCGGCCGGAATGGCCCTCCGAGGGCTGCAGCCTCCGCCAAACAGCCTCCACGACACCCTTCACAAAATGGCGGGCTGTTCGGAAAACGCCCCCTGCCGCCGGATGTTTCGTAGACGCCAGAAGTGCGTTCTCGCTTCCTTATGTTAAGCTGGGAAGAGAAACCAATTTTCGTTGGATAGCGAGGGTTACTGCCGGTGTTGTTCTTATCAGCTACCGCAATTCTTATCAGTCGTACATAATCGATACTATAAATGTAGATATCCTGTTTTGCATATCTATTCTTCTCCCTTTGTATTCGATGAGTTTATTATTGCACGATTTATTCCATGAAAAGTTTAACGTGCAATCATAAAGCTCAAAATCACAATACACAAGAAATCCGGACGAATTTTTATTTTACCAACGGGCTAAAACATTAATTATTTCTCTTATTGTAATTTCAGAAAATTATTCGATATTTTTGGAATGTCTCAGCATTACTTTTAGATAAAATTCACGGTGGAGTTTTCATAACAAAACAAATGCGGCAAATCACAACTGTCTAGCAAACGAAAGTCAATTCTCAATGTTTTCCTGCTAGTTTCTTCTCAACTCAAAACGTATTACTGGATTCGAACTTAATGTTCAAAGTGAGCGCTTCATTTATTATTGAAATGATTTTCTGCGGGCACGGGCTGAATGTAGAATGCACAGTTACCGCCAGCCACTCCATTCATTACCGCAATAAAGCTGAATAAACGTGGCCAAAGACTTATGTTACCTTCGTGTTAATATTACTGTTTGCAGGTTTGCAGTGTCGGGTATTCGCAGCTAGGGGAGCATACCCACATGCAGTCGACCGCATTTTCATTACATAATTGACCGATAGCGTGGTACACCTCAACCATGGCCAAGTGCCATTTCGAACCGCGCAGACCAAATCCATTCTCCTCTAAATTAGAATTCCCGGTTATTGCAGGTAAAACTAGCAATGCCTGGGAATTGCTGGAATATCCTGGACATTGTGCATAGAAATAGCATCAATCACGTCAAGAACACGTTCAACCCTTTTCACCTGACTGGCGAGCAATTTTCCCTGCAACAAGCGAAGACTCATCTCAATTTCACATGCATCTTTACAAACTAATTTACGCTCTACTGTTTTTTTATTATTTGTGATTTACTATTGCTGTTCTAATAGTGTTTATATTCTATCATGCCTCTCGTTAGTGTGTTGGCCTACCTGTGTATAAGAGAACAACACAGATGTTTTGCTGTCTAATGATTAGATATCGTACAGTATCTTCAATAAAGTTTTTTTAATGTATAATACAACTATCTTAAAAATTCTTCGTGCATTAATTTAATCTTCAATTGGAAATAGTACTACACCTTTCAATTCTTTTATTGTATGCCACTGAATCTTTTTAAAATTTTCAAGCTTTTTTTTCTTGAATTCACGACCTCACTCGAATTACTGGGAATTGGTAATGGGTCAAATAAGTTCTTTTAGTATGCTGACGTTTTAAACATTTATTGTTTCGTCGTCAGGACTTATTATTGTTTCATTTTTACAGTGTATTCTGTATTCAGCATGAGACAGTAGTAAGCCTTCATAAGGGACAATACATTTCCGAAGCGTCGGCAAACTCATAGGACTTATTATTTGTCCAACCGTCCATTAACAATTCTCATGTTTTTTCAAGATGTGAAGAAGTCATACTTTTGTCTAACACATTCTATTTTCTCGCAATTTATGTTAGTTGTAAATATTCCGTTCTGTCTTATTTAGATTATTCTAAGGAACTTCCTAAAATGGTGACAGAAGCAAAACAGAACTAATTGTGTAATTAACAGATACAGTATATTACTTATTAAAATATAATAAATAATACATTCTTTCAAACATGAAAATAAATGTAACAAAATATATATTCAGTACTAGTTCGCAGTAATGTAATTTGGAAGTTGCTATAATTAAGCATATCAGGGACATATAATTAGTAACGTATTTAATTAATATTCTAGTTTAAATAATAAATCAATAGACTTCTCTCTTTCAAAAACAATAAGTAAACTTAGCCGTTTATTAAAATATTGTATTATTGTTATAGGTGCAAAAATTTTCACAATAAATTTTTCGCAGATATCTTTATTTAAGAATGTGATGAATTTATATTTCGATATGTACCTGATGCCAAAACGTGTTTCAACTTCTAAAGTGTGTAGGAGAAAGAACAGATCAGCGTTTGCCAATTAACATGCAGTGAAAAATCCCTTTTCATTTGATAGAGTTTCTCATCGGTAGGCAGCTCATTTTCTACTGGTGTATGGCAGATACACGCAATCTCCTGACTGCGTCAGGACATGTGCTTGCCAACCACCTTTACACAATGAGTTGCCTATCATTGGAGAGAAATGTCACAAGTGCAACTTCTTTAAATGAAATTTCCCACCACGTGTTGGTTGGCCGAACGAGATCGTCCTCGACTTCCTCACTCGCTATAAAAGTTTGTAACATTTATAATGTGTCACACTGTAGTGAGGGTTTTGTTCTATATTGCGCTCCCGAAGCAATGTACCAAATTTTCTGGAACGGCTAAGGTGATTCAAGGTATCAAATGATATCACTGCGATATCTCTGACCGGGATGACTTATGCTTTGACTTCCCACGAAAGCTGGATTTTCAAAACTACCTAGATAGCTGGTTCGAAGGCAGCTGGAGGAGAATTCTAGCGGCCGGCTGCTCTAATTGGTAGTTTCACGCCGTTTCTCCAATCACCAGCTGAATACCGGAGCAGTACCCTAACAAACGGGCCACGAGCCGCGAGCGATCTTTGTATTATCCTCACCCGTACACACACTTACACCTGCATGCATTACACAACCAAACATGCCGAGCGACCAATCGAGAGCTTAGAGCTTGTCTCGGCTTGGGCGGTATCCCGCTGGTGGAAACTTCCAGTTTGGGTACACGCCCGCAAGCCGAAGCGTACATTGGCGTTGGATGTCGCCGTCCAACGAGGGAAGATTACCACCGCACACAGAAACACTAAACACTTAACAAATCAACCAAATTCTGCATGCTAGTCATCAGCACGAAAAGGGCTGTCTTGTTTTAGAATAACAGTAATCGAAACCCCGGTACAAATTGCAAGTGGAATTTGTGGTGGATTAAGCAGATTCGCGGCAGTTTTTTGCGGGGTACTCCCATTTCCCTTAACAGTAACCATTTCACCAGTATTCTCCATCAATAATTCCCTACCCTGTCCTATCATTCCGCTAAGAATTCAAGGATGTCGGTGGGTTTTTGGCGATGACTCAGAAAGTAATTGAGAAGGGCCGTGACTACCTCATAGAGTTATCGATAGCTAGAGTCCCGTTATTTCTAACTAGAAAAAGAACGGAAATTGTGATGGAATAGAGAACATCTCTCCGAAAACCCTAGTCATGAATGATAGAAGTGGATGGAACGCCAGGCGGCTCGAGGTGTACAATTTCGTTCAATCATTTCCATGAAGAAGAAAAATAGAACTTACTTTAAATAATCTTCTCGATTGATTGATTGATTGAGTTTTTCGTGTTTCCGGGCGCGTCAACTGCTTCGGTCATTAGTCCCGTTAGTGTAGTGCATGTTTTTTCTCGGGAGATGGCGGTGATTTTCCCTCGCTGGATGGCGAGATCCAGCACCGACCTACCGTCGGCTAGTGGGGTTTCCCCCTAACCAGGACTCTCCCACCAGCGGGGCACCGCCCCAGCCGGGACAAGCTCTAAACTCCCGAGCGGTCTCCCGGAATATATAGTAGTGTAGTGCATGGTAGTGTAAGTGAGTGTGTAAGGGGAGAGGATAGGACAAGGAAGAGGAAGGACAGATCGCGCGCGGTCCGTGGCCCGTTTGGTAGGGTACTGCTCCGGCATTCGCATGGTGTTGATCGTAGAAACCACGGAAAACTACCGATCAGAGCAGCCGGCCGCTAGAATTCTCCTCCAGACAGTGACTGAATTCGACCTAACTGAAAAGCTAGTGTCGAAAATCCTGCCGCTGTCTGGACTCGAACCTAGGACCTCCCGGTAATCTTCTCGAGAAATGGTGTTTTTTAGAATAACAGTAATCGAAATCCCGGTACAAACCAGTGACCACCCTGACTTCATTGGCATCCGAATCACCCTCCGCCCGTTGTGGAAGCGAAAACAGTCCGCGTTGCTGCAGCATCAATGCGAGTTCCTCCCTTTGTAAAACACCGCCCAAAACGCGTGTCACGCTGATCAGAAGGGGAGCTATACCCGTTTACCGGAATGCGATAACAGCACAGCGAACATACCCCGTCGTCCCGCCCTGCTCCCTGCACCGTTAGGAAGCCACCCTCTGCCGGTTGTGTCAGTGCTATTTTGATGCCACTCTTTGACCTGGGTGTTGCATTTGCATGCTGTTTTTTACCTGCAAAAGTCCTCTTCATTGCACTCGTTTTTTTTTATTTCGATGAAAGTGTAATGGTTGTTCTTACGTGAAACTGGTCAGAATAAAAGGAAATCCTTTCTTTTAATCAATTTTACCTACATGTTTATTTACTGGTACCTTTTCTATTATTCCTGCTAAAAGTTTGGTAATACTGCAAATGTATTGAGTCATGAACTTCAATTTTCTGCGAAGGAGACTAGAACCGGCCGAATATCTTTAGAATTGTACTACACAGTTGTCATTCATCCGATTTACTCATTTCACCCGGCTTCTTAATTAATTACTTTATTTTATCTTTGTATATATATATATATATATATATATATATATATATATATATATATATTTCATTAAAATTTCTGGTCACATTTCATTAAAATTATAAATCTCTACGTAAGCTCGCGTTACTGTAAATAATTTTCAACTGTTATGCGTATGCTAGTTTATCTGTCCCAGCAATTTTAATTCCAGTTACATGGCACAATGTATTTTCCTCCTAATTTAACAGTTACGAAGATGTACAAACGGGCTGATCCTGAAATATTTCTTCGTCTCAATCATAAAATTGCTGAAACATGTGTGCTACAAGATCGCTTCAGGATCACATAGAATCGGCGATTCCATGAGGCTGAAACCTTATGATGAATCATCAGTGAAGAAAATCTACTGAACTTACATTAATAGTTATGATATAACAACAACGAACTTCGAAAGATATTAACTATTTTTGTTTATTTTTATATTTTTACTCTTCTTGTTTATGGCCATTTGTACTTACAAACAAATAATTAGAAACTGTCTTAATATTCCTTTGAATAATGATGTTAGAATGAATACATTCAAATGTAAGTGCGTGCCCTGACACAGAAACACTAAATTTGGAATCAAATATTTACATGTTCAGAGTTTTTATACCATCATTCGACTTCACTTTCACCAAAATATTGTGTTAACAATACTTATTGGGCCCCCTTAATTGGCATTTCAATATATCTGAAAAAGCATCTGTAACCTTCCTGTTCCACAATGCTTCAACTGCGGAGCAGTTGCCTTTTCAAGAGCGAAACGTGGATTGGCCGCCCCGCAGGTCCTCCCTGCTCCTGCAAACGTCTCTACAAACGCTGCCGCTTTTCACGCTCCGCCGGCGCTTTTGCCCAAAGGCGCAGCGGGCGCCGCCCACCGTCGCCGTCCCGACCCGGCGCGTCCCTTTGCCCGACTTCCGACCTGATTGCGTCGCCGCGCCAGACAACCAGCTGCACTGGTCGTTACTGTGCAGCGCCCCGCCCCTCCCCTTGTCCTCTTTTCCGAACGGCGTCCGCCGCCCTCGTCTGCCACTCCCCCTTTCATCCCCCGATCTCTCTCCTCGCCCATGCCCCGCCCCACACACTCGCCGCTCATAGCGTTCACAGTGCCCGTGGACCACATGCCACACCAACGGCATCTCCGACACCGCCGTCACCCCCGACCACGGAAACCGCCGACACCGCCGACATACCCGACACCCTTGACACCGCCGACACCCTTGACACCGCCGACATCCTTGACACCGCCGACGCCGCTGACACCCCCCGATATCCCCGACACTTCGCCGACACTTCGCCGACACTTCGCCGACACTTCGCCGACACTTCGCCGACACTTCGCCGACACTTCGCCGACACTTCGCCGACACTTCGCCGACACTTCGCCGACACTCCACCGACACTTCGCCGACACTCCACCGACACTTCGCCGACACTTCGCCGACACTTCGCCGACACTTCGCTGACACTTCGTCGACACTTCGTCGACACTTCTTCGACACTTCCCCGACACTTTCGACTCCGGCGACGTAACCAACATACCCACTCCACCCACATAACCAATACCAGCAACATCATCCTCACCTGTCAGTGAGAAAGTGACTAAACTATTTGAAATGAATGACTACCCGCTAGTTTGGTGACCGTGGACAAAATATTGTTTTGGGGTAGTAATCCCTACTTCCCTGGTGTCATAGACAAAGCAATCCAAATGAGTATCGCAAATTTAATGATAATGAAGATACATTCACATTTGTTTGAACATGTGAATGGCAAGATTGATTCTAGTATTTAACACATGAAAGAACTGTTTTGACTCGGCTAAATAAAACATAATAAATGAAACATTAAAAGGCAAACTGTTACACATAAAATGTCAAATTATTCCCCATTAGAAAAACAGCACATGATAAAATATTGAACTCTCTGGAGAATTTTTGAGTTGGTAAAGTGACACATAATAAATAAAACATTAAATGACAACTCAGGTATATGACTACACAAGAAGTATTAAATGTAATAGCTTACAAAACGCATAGTAAAATATTTGAACTTCCTGGAGGATGCCAGCTGTTTTGGATGCAATGCGTGACGCAACGTCGAGGGGAACATGTTACGCTAGCCATGTAGAAACAACAGATGAGAACTGCTGCACTCAGCTTAGTAATTGCAGTCTACAAACTGAGAATGCACAAAATGTCCGCCCATATTGAACATCGCGATGACTAGAAAAATTACGTTCACCCACTTAGCTACATCGTCAGCACCGAGAACGTTTTTCACAATACTCACGCAACCAGGACTCAGTTATTGTGATCGAAATAATCCACAAAATTGAAGATCTCTTTTTTAATCAGGCAGTGCCATGTCCCAAGGGGCCGTTTATTATAGAACACTCCAAACATACAATTTGTTGTACCGGGAGCGGTAGCTCAATGCATCAACTGATGTCACTGCAGCGCCTCTGACCGGGAGGTCCTAGGCTCGAGACCTGACGGCGGCAGGATTTTCGATACTAGCTTTTCAGCTAGGGCGAATTCAGTCGCTGTCTGGAGGAGAATCCTAGCGGCCGGCTGCTCTGATCGGTAGTTTTCCGTGGTTTCTCCGATCAACACCAGGCGAATGCTGGAGCAGTACTCTACCAAACGGGCCACGGACCGCGCGCGATCTGTCCTTCCTCTTCCTTGTCCTCTCCTCTCCCATTACACACACACTTACACTAACATGCACTACACTACTACATATTCCGGGAGACCGATCGGGAGCTTAGAGCTTGTCCCGGCTGGGGCGGTGCCCCGCTGGTGGGAGAGTCCTGGTTAGGGGGAAACCCCAGTAGCCGACGGTAGGTCGGTGCCGGATCTCGCCATCCAGTGGGGGAAAATCACCGCCATCTCCCGAGAGAAAAACATGCACTACACTAACGGGACTAATGACCACAGTAGTTGACGCGCCTGGAAACACGAAAAAATCAATCAATACAATTTGTTGTCAGTGATGAGACAGAAACATCTCCACGCTACTGCATCTCCTCGACTGTAGAATTTGACACCGCTCGATTGCTCTTGTAATTTTATAACGTTCATGGCTACGGATTCAAACTGTAGAGCGAACTGGCGTGCCTGAACTGCTTGTCTCTTCGAGTAACCGTCCATAACTTCCGCCCAATTGTAGAACACCCGGAGCTTGCCCGGAAAAGATTACTCTTCGCCGGCATCAAGGATAAGTGGGGGAATGATTGTCAGCTTCGCTTTATCCAACACTATTGATACCCGTCGCGTCACGAACCGAAGTCATTATTTTCGTACGTGCTGTGAACGTTATATCGCGAGAGGTGGCGATGTCGCTTTTCCCTTCTAGAATGCCGATCCGACGCACTCCCTCAAGTGGGCTTGTGGGTTTTCCCCATTTCGATATCTCCATCACAGAGGCCTCCATAGCAGGCAGGGAGCTCTCAAGTTAACTTCACACACAGACGACATGTTAGACAACCAAATATGGAAGTGTAGATCGTATCACTATGTAAGGGGATAAGAAGTCAAGGATGAGGAAGGAAATATCGCACGTAGGTCGCGGACAGTTTCTAAGAATACTGCTCCGGAATTTGCTAGGTATTGATTCTCTAACATCATCTCTGCTGTCCTGACTTATCGATACCCGAAGTCTTCATCCCCAGTGCTTCGACGATCATCCGCAACATCCTCACTGCCACACTACCAGTTCGTCACTCCTCTATCTCTGACGTTCCAACACCATTTCCACATCTCCCTCCAACCCCGTCAACGATCCTCCCTAACACCATTTCCACACACTCCTGCCCCGTCAACCACCCTTCCCAATACCTATTCCCTTTCCCCCTCCAACCCCGTCAACTACCCTCCCCCAACACCATTTCCACGTCCTCCTTTAACCCCGTCAACTACACTCTCCTAACCCCATTTCCACATCTCCCTCCAACCCCGTCAACGACACCCCTAACACCATTTCCACACACCCCTCCAACCCCGTGAACCATCGTGCCCCAACACCATTTCCACACCCCACTCCAAACCCATTAACCTCCCTCCCAAACACCATTTCCACACCCCACTCCAAACCCATTAACCTCCCTCCCAAACACCATTTCCACATCCCCCTCCAACCCCGTCAACGACCCTCCCCAACACCATTTCCGTACACCTCCCAACCCCGTCAACAACCCTCCCAAACACCATTTCCACACACCCCTCCAACCCCGTGAACCATCGTGCCCCAACACCATTTCCACACCCCACTCCAAACCCATTAACCTCCCTCCCAAACACCATTTCCACACCCCACTCCAAACCCATTAACCTCCCTCCCAAACACCATTTCCACATCCCCCTCCAACCCCGTCAACGACCCTCCCCAACACCATTTCCGTACACCTCCCAACCCCGTCAACAACCCTCCCAAACACCATTTCCACACACCCCTCCAACCCCGCCAAACATCCCCACCCCTTGCGCATTTCCCCGCTGCCCTGTTTACCATTCGAAGTAGAGCCGGCTCCTCTCGCGCGGGAGTGAAACGTGTCCGCAGCAAATGTGCTGCACCCTGTTGGTTGTTCTCTGATTGATGCTCTTGGCGATCGCTCGCTGAAATATACAGTCGGATAAACGAAATAGGTTGGGTGCGGGACGTGCTTTAAATTGCACGTGAGAATCGGAACAGGTCGCTGGTTTGGACAAGTTTGCAGCGGACAAGCGTGGGTTCGTTTCGTGATGCGGTGCGGAATGTGAAATGTTTTCCACAGTAACCCTAAAGCGATCTGATATTGCAGGTGCCAGCCACCAGGGGGAGAGAATGACGGGGAGCGGAATGCGGTATTTGGTGCATTTCGGTTTGTGCGACGCTCTGTGATTCTTCTCCTAGAAGTGTTTAAATGAAAAGTTCAATGTTTTAGCATAAAATGAAATTTAAAGTGATAGGAAAGTGATTTTTAATGTATTCACATTATTTTCATTAGTTTAAACTTGTTGGCCCCTCTAACTTCATCCCAATACCCAAAACTAATGCTTGGTTATGGAAAAAATAAGTGTATATTACATAATGTTGGTTGAAAAGTTGCATACATCTTTTAACTCGCAAAACATGTAAGCGTTTATGTGAAATACTTTTCCAGGCGAGTTTCATAAAAAAATATATTATATGAGATAAAATAAATGTTTGAAAGCTCCAGCTTTTAGAATTGGTATGTCTGATATTTCAATTTTAGCTTCAAAACTAACCACTGAAAAATAATATTTCATGAAATTATATCTCTTTCTCTCTAAAACCACTTTACGTATACTTACGTATCTCAACGTGGTGGAGATTCATATAAAAGTTATATTTAACATGGTCCCATGAAGTATGAGGAAACTCTAGATGATTGAACAAAACATGCGATTAAGGGAATACTTGCGATTACATTGAAGAGCTGTGGAAAAAATAAAAGAAAGTTCCGTACATTCACTAAACGGAAAATTTAAAACTTCCCAAACATTGATTCCTGTCATTCCCACCTATTCTCCGGTACTAATGCAATGATAAATGTTTACAAATTCCCTAACAAAACAATATATTATCATATTCCCTGTAAAACCAGAGTTTAATGCGTTTCTTAAAATGCACGCGTATTATTTTGTTGGGAACTAACGGAAATCCTTCTGTCCAATTAATTTAAAATCCACATAATACACACAATGTATTTCCACCCAATAGGAAAAAAAATTTTGTTTCTTTTAATTGAATTCGCAAATATGTGCCATACATGTCTCTTCCCTTTCTCAATCTTGTATTTTCATGGCGCGAGGTTATTATTTGGAAGAGCACACACGATTGCAACGTAACGCTAATGCATCTTTGAATTTCCAATCGCGCGTGAAGTGCCAACTTACACACGACTCTTCAGTTGATTACTCTAGGACGCGAACGCAAAATGAGGAACGCTTCGATTAAAATTGGAAGCGCGTGTTGCCCCCTCGCGTCGAGCGATGCTGACAGAGGCCAACGGGAGCCCCTATTGACTTCGCCCGGAATTAGGGTCAGGGCGTCCGATCGCGTGATAAGGGTGAGATTGGGTCGGCGCCGCCTGTGTATCGTCCCTCGCGTCGTTGCCGACGTCCTCGTCGTTGGCCGCTCGAAGCCTGGCGAATCGCTGCGCCGAGCTGCTCTTGCCTGGGATCGACGACGTTCAACACTTCTTGGAGAAATGGAATATAAATCCCGCAAATAGGCTTACGTTACCTGATAAATTCAAAATAGAGAGTTATATACTACGTATATTTACTAATAAGAATTGATATGTATTTACAATAACTATACCACATCCTCTGCATAGCACTTGCATATCTCATTTGATAAAATATGTTACGTTTATAGTGAGAAAAATGATTAATTTTCGAATTACCCTGGTATTTTTCACATTAACTGGACAGTAGGATAATGGATCACGGGATCGGTCAATATTGACCGATCCCGTGATCCATTATGCTACTACTTATTAACGGTCGTGATTTCTACAATGATTAACTGGACAGCATTCAAGTGAAGTTAAGGTAAGTTGGTACGGAGTAAATAAATAATTACCACTCACACTGTGAAAATCGATACAATCCACGGTGTTTCTTACCAGCCTTAGAACTCTCCAAGAGTAATCTGATTTCCGTTGTTCTCCTATTACTTCTCACCGTAAAGTATTTCACCTGCTCACCTGCGATAACCTTCACATGTTCGCAAATGTCAACTACATCCGGTTGAAGTCCGAAGTTTGCTTCAAAGCTCTTATACGCATTACACTGTCACACATGCCTCATTCTCTTACATTCACTACACTACCACAGAATACTGGAGACAAGTTGGGAGCTTAGAGCTTGTCCTGGCTAGAGCGGTCCCCTAATGAAGGAGATAAGGGAGCAAAACCTTCGCATATCAAAGTGTATGTTGGTACCCGTATCTCATTTCGAGAGAAATACAGCGATATAACATGCACCGTCCTTAAGGAACAAACAGCCTTAGCAGTTGAAGCGCTCGGAGTCACTGAATATGAATATGAACACTCACATTGTCCACTCGGCTGAACGTGTAGTACGCACCCCTCTCATCAGATACCAGGCGAATGGTAGAGCAGTACTCCATCAAACGTGCTACGTATCGCGGTCGATCATTCTTTGTTCCTCCTTGCCCTATCTTTACCCCTTACTTACACCCATTTACACATACATGCAGTACACTACCATACATATCGCGAGACTTTTCGGGAGCTTAGAGCTTGTCCTGCTGGAGCGGTGTCCCGCTGGTCGGAGATACCTGGTCGAGGGAAACCCCGTTAGCCGACGTGTAGGTCACCGCCAGATCTTACCATTAAGCAGAGGAAAGATAACCGCAGCCTTCTGCGATAAAATCATGCACTGCACTTACGGAATTAATTACCTTTGCTGTTGACACGCCCGGAATCACTGATCAATCCAGCGAAAGGGGAATTCCGCGATGTAGCGTGTACTACTCTGCAAGGCTTAACGCCCTAATTGTTCAATGCGCTTCGAATCAATAAGCGGGAGCAGTGGCTGAGTGCGTCAACTGATGTCACTGCAGCGCCTCTGACCGGGAGGTCCTAGGTTCGAGTCCCGACAGCGGCCGGATTTTCGACACTAGCTTTTCAGTTAGGTCGAATTCAGTCGCTGTCTGGAGGAGAATTCTAACGTCCGGCTGCTCAGATCGGTACTTTTCCGTGGTTTCTCCGATCAACACCAGTATAATGCCGGAGCAGTACTCTTAACAAACGATCTTTCCTTCCTCTCTCTTGTCCAATCCTCTCCCTTTACACACACACGCGCGCGCACACTACCAGACATGCCGGGAGACCGGTCGGGAATTTAGAACTTGTCCCGGCTGGGGCGGTTCCTCGCTGGCGGGAGATACTTGGTTGGGGAAAACTCCGTTAGCCGTTAGTTGGTCGGCGCCGGATCTGGTCATCCAGCGAGGGAAGACCACCGCCAAAAGAGCAAAAACACGCAATACTCTTACGGAACGAATGCCCATAGTAGTTGACGCGCCAATCAATACGAATACTCACAGTCTCCACTCGTCCTCGGCTGCACGTACAGTGCGCACCCCTCTCGTCAGCGGATCACCCCGTGGGAGAGTGTCCGTGTGCCGCAGGGCGTTGTCCGGCAAACGCAGATTCACTTACCGGCCGCTGCTGCTCGCTGCCATAAGTTTCAATTGGCTGCGTACCGGGCCGCCGCGGGCTCTCTCTAATTCGATAATCCCCCGCCAGGAGCGCTGTGAGGTCTCCCAGACGGGGCGGCGGTGGCGGTGAGGGTGCGCGTTGGCCGACGGTCCCTGAGGGCGGGCGGGGGAAACGCCGCAGAATAGTCACCTGCGGAGACCGGGACGTGATGCGATGCGACGTGGAGGGATAGGGAAGTGTCGCGTCGCGGCGAGCGAACAAACACGTCTCGGAGGAACTAAAAGAAAAGATATTTGTTTTGTGTAAGTACTGACCTGCTTTGTTCACTAGGGATTTTGTTCTCGTTTACTTGGTAACTTCTCAGGCAAAAAAAATTGCAAGATCTCGAGGGAAAAAAGTACTGTTACTTCGTCTTAAACAATGGTATAAAATGTTCACATCCAACATGCTTCTTCGAATTAAAACGCTATTAATGGCAGTGTTAATTAACTTAGATATTCAATTCAATGAAAGTTTTGTGTTAGCCAAAATCTGGACAAAGTAAATGGTGTGTAGTAGAAAATTCGACTATCCAAATTAACTTAAAAACGAAATGCATCATATTATATTAATTTCTAAAATTGTTTAGTGAACACACTTATGTTTCTAATGATTGACATTGCGTGCATATACTCTCACTAATCTTTGCATTTAAACCACTCAAATATCGAAATTGAAAGTATTGCTTTCTTCTCTCACACTCCCACGCTTGAACATGCTAGACGACGAAATATCGAGTGCGATCGATTAGATCAATTGGGACTAGCAAATGGCGAAGCGTGATAAACAATTGACGACAGATAAGCATTTATCGTATTAATTTTAAAATTTTATTAAAATTTTGAGTTTATACTAGAAAACCGGTCATATTTGTCATCGAATCGCGTATACTTCCTAATCGCCCAATGCAAACTTAATGCTGCTGAAACCCGAAGTTTGCTTTAAAACTGTTCGTACTTCGAACATTGCCTATCAAATTTCAGTAATGTAAACATTATTTGGTTAATTGGATTATTAGCAAGATTGGCTATTTAAAGCTGTATAATGAACCACTGTCATATATGTCTATATGAAATAGAACGGCGAATCGGGGGTCTGAAAGTCATTGCTTCAGAGAAAGATAAATAGTTTATATTTGTATAAGAACGGCATTACCTGGAGATATTAAAATATTATGAAACGTTATAAATTACAACAGTTCGTATTACTGTCAAAAACCTCATCGCTCATAAAAAATATTTAACAAGATTGGTGTCCGTGAGTGAATGTTCAGTATTACGCAAAGTTCATGTCTTTTCTTTACAAAATGACACTAACAATAGTATTGCAATTTTATTAACACATTTGTTATTATGTGACACCAAAAAAATATTGAAGAAAATAACCTCGATATTTAGAAGAATATTTTTAAATTTTGAAATATTAAACAAACGAAATGCATTAGTGGTAATAGAAATTGTTATTCTGAAATGGAACAACTGAGAACACAATTTTAGTCATTCGATTTTTTCCATCTCCTATGAATAATCTTATTCCGAAAGCCGTCCTCTCTTATACACAGCAAAATAACTCTTGAAAAGAGCAAGTTTTTTTATTTACTTACGTATGCTTTCCCCAAATAATAAAATATGAACTGTTTCAGCACGGGGTTTTTGGCGTACTCTCGCATTCAAAAGCAATCGTGTCTGGGGCTATATTTCCCGGGGCCACGTGGAAACAAACACTGGTTGCCTTACCGCTGCCTGCCATCGCAAAGCCGCGCGCTCGCTTTTTGTAGCCAGCCGCGCCGCCGCCCACTGGCGTACACTCTCTCTGCGTTTTTATATCTCGCGTTGTCGCAGTGATGAGTGCTGTGTTCATAATGTCCATCGCGATGCACATTTTGTTTCGGTCGCGTTGATAAAAACTCGAGTAGTAAAATGTTTGTTTGGAGTTTGCTTTGTTCGTATGAAGGCGCGGCTAGGACCATTGACCAAGTTCTTTGTTCTGTAACACAGAAGAACAACGTTGTAGGAATGGTGGGTTTGTGTGGGGATAGTGTTCTAAGATTAGTAGGCATGATTCTCGATATCACGATATGTCAGATCATCCGATGTATATTAAGGATTCGAGATCAATTATTAACAATATATACTATATTTACATTCATATAAATTTAATTTAAAATTGAGGAGGATTTAAAGTGTCCCGTTTCAAAAAAGAAATAAATTACGCTGTAGGAGTGGTGTGTTTAAGTGGGGATAATGTTTTATGATTAGCAGGAATGGTACTGGAAACTATTTGTTTCACGATTAGTGTCAGATTATTAGATGTATATTAAGGATTTCAGATCAATTATTAACAATATATAAAAATATAATTATTTATATTTATATAAATTTAATTTTAAGAGTGATACAAAATTTAAAGTGTTCCTTTTCAGAAAAGAAATAAATTTTCTAAATACATTTAAGAGAATTTACTGACGGAAAATGGAATTACTTGGTGTTAAATGTAAAAAAATGAATAATATTTAATTACATCGTCATTCCATGTAGTACAAAAAATTTGTCGGTATCAAACAAATATATTTGCAAGAATCAAACCTCTGGCAACGCTGTCTGACTGTTTAGCCTTCCACCAATAACATTTTCAGAACCTGGGTCAAGTCGATAGAAGCTTGTTGCATGGCGTTGCGAACGAGCCCGTAACGCAACAGGCAAATGAAATGCAACAGCGCTGGCCGAAGGGCAATCCATTTATAACCTCGTACACTTTACAGGCCACGTCGCGCAGGGCACGGTGTGTGAAGTTTAAGGGAGACGAGAGACAGGTTGTGTCCACATAAACGATGGGCGGACGACCGTCGAGGAGGGGTCGACCGCCCCGCATCGTGGTTGGGGTGACGAGGTGAGAGCGTATGTCACGCGACGTGCGTGGAGAGAGATAGCGAAGCGGTGAGTGGGCGCGATGTTTACGTTGATGTCGCCTTTACTTTCGCACCGTTGGCCGCCCGCACGGCCGCTCCTCTCAGGTGCGCCAGTGCCACGCGTCTGCCACTTCATAACGACTCTTCCATACCCGCCACCATGACATTGCGTGCGCGAGTGAGCACCAGCCGTTTTCTTCATGGCTCGCCGTCACGACTGTACGAGATGCATGGCACCCGTCGTACCATATTTGTTTTTCATATCTCACATACTGCTTACGTACCAAAAATCGACGATTTGTCGACAGAAATACTTACGTGTGTACTTGGTGCCGAAAGGTGGATAATTATTGTTCCTATATGAGGAGCAAACATTCAAAAGGTGACATGTCCATTTGGCAAAAATTGAAATCTTCTGTTGTTTTTACCTATAACCTTGTTTCTAGAGAAAAACATGAGATATCTTTCAATACATTAAGTAGTACTGTAATTGTTGAGTTAAAGACAGTGTTGAAAAGTGTAAAATTTGTACTTAATTTTTCATTTTTGTTGGAAAAGAGTGAAGTGGACTTCACGTTTTGAATGTTTGCTCCTCATATGAGCTTAGTAAATAACTTCCTCCAACACGTTCCTTAGTCAGAATTTACATTTTGCGGTCCTTCATACAGATAAATTGGTTTACGTCAAAACGCGTGTCCGTACATCTGTCTCAAAACAACGCTAGCGGATAAATCGTAGGCAGGATTTTATTGAAAATTGATAGTTCCCAATCAATCTGATTGATGTCAGAGCCCATTGTATTTTAAACGGATATTTTGTAATTGAGGTATACTTTACATGAAGTCTCAAGGAAATTTTCGAAATTATCTTAAACTGATTCCAAATTTGTTCTTTAAAGGTTTCTGACCTTAAGGGCAAAGTACGCCATAAAAATTGTGCACGTCTTGTTTTAGTTGAAATCTGTGAACTTTGAAAAACTGGAAAAGTTTAATTGTTTGGCGCCTTCACACAACTATAATATTGAAGATAATGATTTATTTCTTAATGAAATATGAGCTTCAAAATTTGAACTTTTAATTAAATCATGTACAATTTGTCGTGAGTAGATTTTGAGTAATTTTTCGTTAAATAAAGGACAATTTAAAAACCACATTTTCTGAAAAAAATTTTATCTTTAATTCTTTTCTCAAAGAGTGCACAGAACGCTTGTAAAAATAGCACAGGCCTTATTTTCTTTGAACTCTCTGGATTTTCAAATATTGCAAAAGTTACAAATAATGCCAGAAAGTATTTTGTTGAAGCACCACGACTTTGTCTTTTATATTAGGTCTTTTATACTCCCCTAGGTGAAGTTGTCTCAGAAAAATCCTCATTTTTGTCTTAATATTTGGCATAATTTTAAATCAGCCTAGAGGACATTCACTTTACTAATATGAGATTTTTGTCATTTATTGTTTTATGCATTTATTTTCGCTCCGTTATATGAGTGATTTTGCTGTCCTGTCAGAAAATTTCACTAAGCACTTTGGAAGATCTCGAAATGAAACAAAAGTAATGACGTATCATTCGACAAATGTTCTCTTGAAATTAAAGTTCCAGGGATGATGATTTTACTGTACAGTGATGATTACCTTACTAAACAGTGTATTCGTTGCTCTGAAGAATTTTTGCTGAAAGAACCGAAATGAAGTTGAAAATAAAATGAAACATTAAAACAAATTTCACATCAATAAATATTAAAGAAGAACGTAAGCTCTTAATACACAGAATAAATTAATTACACTAATAAAACTAAAATAAAAATCAAATTGATATTTACAATCTGAGAAAAATAATCGTGTATATTATTATTCTTAGGTTGTAACAGATTCCTTACAACAATACAAAGGGTAAAAAAACAGAGGGTAAATATATTATTCTGAGAATCAAATACTATTTTTTAAGTTTCTACTACTTATGCAAATAATCCGCTTGATACATTTATTTTCGATTACCATAAAACTTGGGTATAAACCAATCAGTATCTTAAATTGAAACATCAACGTAACTTTTATCTTAGATTTGCCGTGAAGTCTCTGCAGGATTCCATTCCACATCTCTACCTCCTTTGCTTCCACTGTTTCCTTCTCCTCCAACGCCTGCATCCTTTGACTTCTATCACCTCCATCACCCTCTACCAACGCCCCCCCCAACACCATCACCACCTTCTCGTCCATTTCCAACCACGCCACCACCATCACCACCTCCGTCACCTTCATCACCATCACCACCTTATCCATTACCATCACTTCCACTGCATGTCGCTACCACCACCTCCACCGTCACCACCACCGTCAGTGCCATCGCCACTGCCTCTGCCAGCATCACCACACCCACCTCCACCTCACCGCCTCCATCGCCTACATTGAGTCTACCACCTCAACCACTTCCTTTATCAACTCCAACATTTGGATCTCCATCTTATCGTTTCCACCACAACCTCCATCAACTCCTTCACCTCCTTTACCTCCAACCCCTGCACCATCACCACCGCCGCAACGGTTACCGCTCTCGCTTCCGCCGCCACTTTCACGTTCACCGTTGCACTCACTACCATCTCCACATCTGTCGCTGCCGGCGTTATTTGTCCGTTGCCATGGCAACGTGCCGCGCCACGCCTCGCCACGTCCAACCAAGTAATTAGTTTGCTGTGCGGTAAGTGCGAGTCTTACCGACGTCGCGTGCAGAGTGCGGCACTTTTCGGCGTAGTCTGGCGACCAATCGGGTCCTCACTTCAGATTTATGGTTGTAAGTTCTTTGGGACACCTCCAAAACAATGTAATTTACAAAGGTATTTATATGTTGGAACTGTACAAAGGTAATGCAATAAATGATCATAGCAGAAGATAAGAAGTGGATTTACTTCATTAGTGTTTCTGGACCCGTCAACTGCTAAGGTCATTAGTCCGGTAAATGCGATGAATGTTTTTATCGCAGGAGTAGGGGGTGATCTCCTCAGCTCGATGGTGAGATACGGCGACGACCTACATGTCAGCTTGCGTGTTTCCTCAACCAGCTATCTCCCACTAGCGGGGCACCGCCTCAACAGGAACAAGCTCCCGTCAGTGTGGTAGTGTAGTGCATGTAAGTGTGTGTAACTAAATTTGAGGACAGGACTTGGAAGGGAAATGAAAGATTGCGGTGATCTGTGGATGGTTGGTTAGGGCACTGCTCCGGCATTCTGTTGGTGTAGATCGGAGAAGCCAGAAAAAAAAGATCATAGCAGCCGGCTATTACATTATTAGATAGAATTTTCTTATTAAGGGCAGTCTGTTTTTCAAAATTAGGTCTTTAAATAATATCATGTACACTTTTTTTGAAAGTATGATACGTTTCCCTGTGATCTGTGCGAAATATTAGACTTACGATTCCAAAAATACGTAACCCAGATTTTCTCGAAAATGGAGTCCTATTCGTGGTGTGGTATAAATCCTACTTTTATTAATACTTTTGGAACTTTGAAAGTGACGAAAATTGAATTATATAAAACCCGTTTTTCACTTTAATATTGAAGTTAAAGATTCCTGGATGTGTGTATGTGTATATGGGTGTATACACATACGTACTATTAAATGACGTAAGGGGTTGAGACTTGCTTATCAAAGGTCTCCCGTTCCATTAGCCATAAAGACTGCTGGGACGGTACTTATACCACACACCTAAGTTATACATAAAGTCTTTAGAGCACAATATACCCGCAGCGTTGTAGTTGAAAACGTGGAACTGGTGAAATAGTTTTTCTTTGAACTTTTTTGTTACAATGGAGAACAACAATGCTAGAGTGTCATTTTCAGTTAATCGTTTGTATTTTAAAACAAAAGATAGTTTAATTACAATGCATTATTTAGGAGTTTTTCTAGTTATGGTTGTAATATTAGTAGATTAGCATTTGTCATATTATTTAATAACCGTTCGTTACCATTATTAAGAAAACGTATGCGGTTTTGTAGTACTCTTAGATTTTATTTTCTTCAGTCTGAAGGAATAAATAAATTCGCTGAAGTGATTGCGATTATCTTACCAACCAAACGAATGAGAAGCCAGTCAAAAATTTATCAGAATTCGAAATGAGAAATCTACAATTTTAGAGCTCTAGGGCGTAAAAATGGATGGATCAGATATTCACTTTAATAACGCACACAGTAAAGCAGAAGGGAGAGGAAATGCGGAACCGTTCCTTTTCCACAGCATTTGCAAGCTAGAGCCATTAATTCAATCCTCTGACAATGTTTTGTTTCTGGTAATGTTCGAGGTAAAGGTATACAGCGCAAGAAATCACTTGGAATAAATTCGAGTTCCGAAAATCTGATAGCTAAAGTGCGGCTATGCACGAGACGGGGACGATCAAATAACCAGGTATGCATTCTCAACTGCGCCGTAGATTACGACCATTGGAATGATAAATGGTACTTAGCGCTTTGGAATTTTGAATCGATTCTCGAAAGGATTTTCAAACGAATGGTCGGTACTTCTGCAAACTGAAGTAGGGTGCGACGAAGGCTTATGATAATATTATTACACTTAATACCATGAATAAATTTTTAACTTATTCTGCACATATTTTTTTTATTAATGAACATGTTTCGTACTCCTATTGTAAGGACCAACGGAATGACCCCCAGCGGTATTTTGTGGTCGAATTTTCTAATTAAAAATATTTTTATCGCTATTTTTGAAACATTTTATACTTGTTTTTTGTTGGTGGATTAATGTTTCTGGGCACGTCAATTGCTAACGTTATTGAATCCCGCAAGTATGATATATGATTTTATTGTGGGAGGTGGGAGTTATCTTTCTCCGCTAACTGAAGAGAAATGGAGAGACTTACCCGTCGGAATGCGATTTTTTTCTGCAACCAGGTATCTCGCACGAGTGGAGCACAGCCCCAGCCGCGACAAACTAATTTACCCGGTGTCCTGACATGCCTGATAACATAGTGCATGTTAGCGTGTGTGTGTGTGTGTGTAAGTAATTAGTGAGTACGTATAGGGCAAGGAAGAGGAAGGAAAGATCGCGCGCGGTCCGTGGCCCTGTTCAAGATACTGCTCTGGCATTCGTCTCGCGTTGATAGAAGAAGTCACTTTTATATTCGAATTGATATAGTTTTGTCATTATTTGAAATATTTATGTTATTAATCATTTGTAGCTAGTAAATGCATTTAAAATACTTAAAAATGTAAGTGGTATTTATGAAGTGAAATCAATCACCTAATTTCTGAATCCTTTAACGACACATGAAAAGGCTAAATCCGAGTACCTTCAGAACGCCAAACAAAGTGATTACTTTGTCTAAAATTGCTCAATTAATGTTTGAAATAAAATCTAGATATATAAGAAAATCTTGAAATATTACTTACGTTCTATATCAACATCTCCACTCTATTAATTTATTTTGTTTCACAACTCAGTAGAGGAAATGAAATTGACTTTTCTTGCTGAGACCCATCTTCATTCTATTAGAGTCGGAATAAATCGAGAAGATCATCGTGTTGACGAAAAACCATCGTAAACAAGTAATGTCAACACAATCTACGAACAAAAGAGCGAATGTCCTTTACTGTCCCACTCGTTTTCCTCTAATGCCAGAACGTCATGTGGTCGTTAAAGAAAATATTTCAATGACTCAAAAGAATTGTGGCATTAAACTGCTATTGTTTATTCACTTATTGTGAATAATTAAATTTTATTTGACAATTGTATAGTCCATGTGTATATTCAGTATCTGAGGTTCGGATACATTTTTCCCATTATATTCAAGTTTTCATATGAAGTCAATAGTAAATAACCTTGCAGAAAATATTATCTATTAAATGATGTAAACCATACGTAAGCCTTGCGAAATACGGAACTTAGAATTTTAAACTAACGCTTATTCACATAAATATTGCGTCCAAAGAAGCTCTTCAATAACTCTTCCGCATACTTTCTTCAGATATATAATTGCAGGAAACAAGAGAATGATATCTGTTTCGATTATCTTGAATATTTTCTATTTATGTAGAGGTAAGATAGTGACCTACAACCACGTTATTTGGTCACTGACGACGGAGTGCAAGTCTGATCTGTATAGCATAAATTTTTAAGAGTTTATGTCGCTTAATTTGAAACTCTACAATATTTCTGTTGCTTACTGTAATAATTCGAACAGTTTGTTTTGAAAAAGCTTTCGTCGCAATGTGTCACTGTTCTGTGTAAGTGGATTCATAGCAGTTGAATGAAGGCATAAATTGTGAATTTATTCCTTGTTTCGTGACAATCAAATCCAGCGGGAAACAATCTTGTCCGGAACAGGTACTGAAGAGAGAGTTGTACAAGATAACCTCTCCGAAAACATTATAGAATACATAGCACTAGTACTTAGTCAGAACCTAATTTGACGAGATCAAGAGACTAAAACGATCATTGCAACGAAATGAACCCCTGCATCCACAATCAACCGTGCAATCCCAGCCTGAATGAACATCTCATTACACGAAATAGAGCGTCCTGTTTTTTTTTCTTAATATCCCGCTTCCCTCTGCAGCGAGTCTTATCGCGCCGGGCGGTCGCCAACTCCGCAGCCGCGTCCTGTGTTTCCTCGGGAGCCAATCGCGACTCGGCGCGCGGTGGGCGGGGGTGGGGTGGGGGGTGGGGGTGGAGCGCCAACACTGCACCGTGCCTCGCCTCGCCGTCCAAGCCACTTAGCTCTCGCCGCCGCCCGCCAGGCTAATTAGAAGGGGCACGCCGCCGCCGCCGCCGCCGAGGGCGCTCCACCCGAGGGAAAAGAAGAAAGGGGAGCGAAAGGTAGAAAGAGAAAAGGATGGAAGGGGGGAGAAGTTCGAGTGGGACGTGAAGCTGCTGCCGTCACTTTATCCGCCGTCCACAAAGTTCTCCCCTTCTCGGTCGCTGTGGATGCAGAGAAGAGTGATGGAGGCGGAGGGTACGTTATTTGCTGCGGTCAGTCTGGGTGGGAAGAACGATGCTGGAATAATGTCCGGACTCTGTTTTAAAAATTATTTTTTCTTATTCAACTTCATTTAAAATCTGGAGTCTTTAAAATACGAGTAGTTACATATTCTCGGAGACATCTCTTTTGCTTCAGTACATTGTTTTGCCTGGTTGGCTTCAATATTTTTCTACAATATTAATCCAGGAAATGAAGTAACTGAAGTAAATTCAGTGATGGAAGGGTACCGTTTTCCAAACAAATTCGTATGTCGAAAATGGTTTTATCTTCAGAAAGAAACTGTTTTGGGAAGAAATGGAAGGAAGTTATCAGAAGTTAGGAAAACGAAGGTAAATAGCTTGGGTAGTGAAGGTACTATCACCCTAGCGTCCACCGGGCTTTAAAGCCAGGTCTTTCCCGATTGATGCAAGTAGAAAATCGACGGTGACGGATCCATGGAATGTAATTTGCAGCAATCAGCTGAGATGTCCAAGACTAATGTGAAATAATTGTGCCTTGGAACAAATAAAAATAGTCACGCATTCTTGTAATGCTCTCTTGTATTCTCTATACTGTTATATACTCTTTTTGGCAACGTCTATAAAATTTCATTTCAGAAACTTCGTTTCCATAAGTAGAAAAAGTTGAGTGTTGTCGTTATAGGCTACAAATATTTCTTTCGAGTTTTCAAATTCAATTCGTAAGTCGAAAATAGTTCTAAATTGAGTCAGAAAAGGATAGGGGAGGAAATGCAAGAAAGGGAGACCAAACAATGTAGAGGGAAGGGATTGGAGTAACCGGGAGATGCTACCTTTACCGTGTCTGCATCTTTTACCGAGCACTGCTGAAAAGGAGTGAGGGGAATAATTAGTTATCTGTTAGTGACACTATGGGTATTCGCTTTGCACCAACGTATTCGATGCTGTAAGTCACCATCCAGCGGCAGAAAAACAGTATAACCTCTCGGGATAAAAACCTACACAACACTAACGGGACGAATGATTATAACAGTTGCCGTGTCAGGAAACATCAATTAGCGTTCTCGCAGAACTACAAGATTCTTCTGTCAATATGGGAGAACTTCTACGGTTATGTGGGTAGAAGTCATTACATAACATGGGTATAAGAATATGAGTGGGGACAGAATGGGGTAGGGCAGATCGAAGACGGTCGGTAGGCCATTGTTTCATGTCCTGCTATTGAATCTGTTTGAAGATGATCGGAGGAAACCAGGCAAACGACCAATCAGACTGCGACTTTCATCATTCTTATTCCAAATGCTATTTCGATGGACATAACCTTACTGTCGTTTTCTGTATGCTAAAACACAGCAATGTTATCACGGGTTTGTGCGTTTACTCGCGGGATTGGCGGATATTTGGCAGACTGTGATATAGTGAAAATACATTAATTCCGAAAGAACTGATATAATTTAAAGTAACTGAAATTGTAGAATGCAAAAACTCAATAAATACATGAAGCTGTAAAATGAACAAATCCCAAACACAAAAAAAAATTACAAAAAATATCTCACAAAAAAGTATATAATTACCCTAAACACAAAATTACACAAGAGTATAAACAAAATACTACAAATTTTTTCGTCTGAAATAATATAATTACAATTCAAACACTGTACAGTTATATGATCGTTGCAGCTGCTCGTGTACTGTATTCATATTCATTAAATAATTTCAGTAAAAATACCCTCTAGTAAAAACGTTTACAAATAAACCAAAAATATTTTAACTATTACATTTGCATTCATTCTTAATCATGCATTTATCTGAAAATTAACATCAAAATTTAACATGTATAACTTGTCCCGCAGTGCACTGTTACAGAATACGAATTATTAAAATGTCATAATGTAACTTTACACATTAAGTATTCAAGAAGTTTATAACCTTTCGAATTCCTGATAAAGTTACTAAAATAAACAATATAAATATTACTATTCAGTTAATTTTAAAGAACTGTTCCGAAGGTTTAATTCACATTTTTCTCGGAAATTTTATTCCAGCAAATAATAAACTGTTGCTTAACTAAATTTGTTACGAGTCAGCGAAGGTCAAACTTCAGTTTCAAACACTCCCTCTCCAAGAGCTCGTGTTTCCATCTCTCTCTACCATAGTTATTGCGCAACATATGTGTGCAAGCTCTACAATTCTGTCGCTACGAACAAAAGTATAACTTATTTTCCGTTCCATACGTACAAGAAAACCGGGAGAGGTGGCTCAATGCATCATCTGATGTCGCTGCAGTGCCTCTGAGCGGGAGGTCCTAGGTTCGAATCCTGACAGTAGAAAGATTTTCGATACTAGCTTTCCAGGTAGGTTGCATTCAATCGCTGTCTGGAGGAGAATTCTAAAGACCTGCTGCTCTTAACGGTAATTTTCCGTGGTTTCTCCGATCAACACCAGTCGAATGCAGGAGCAGTACCTTAACAAACGGGCCACGAACCTCGCGCGCTCTTTCCTTGCTCTTCCTTGCCCTATTCTCACCCCTGACAGACACTATACTAACATGCACTATACTACCGCACATGCCGGGAAACCAGTCGGGAGCTTAGAGTCCCGACTGGGGCGGTGCTCCGCTGATGGGAGATACCTGATTGGGGAAACTCCGCTAGCCGCCGGATTTCAGTATTGAGCGGGGGAAGATCACCGCCACCTCCCGATCAAAACATTCACTAGCCTTACGGGACTAATGACCTCAGTAGTTGAACCACCCGGAATCACTAACAACCAACCAATTAACCATACAAGAAGCCGCACTGAATTGGTCTTCCGTTGGTGTTACTCACGCTGCAGCGATGGATCTGGCACTTTTCACCATCAGTCAACCTTGCACTTTCGTAGTTCGCGTTGCCGTTTTGTCAAAAATGCCCTGCGGTTGTCGTTTAGTTGACTCCGCAATACCACGCAATAAGAATCGCGCGGAATTTTATCTTGGGATTCCAATTTAAGGGCTCAAATGTTCGTATTATAATTATACCGCGCCGGTCGTGCTATCACAAACGCACTTGCGGTGCTATTACGCGCCACATTCTTTAGACGTAATTTATTCATGTCCTCAGTTTGGCTCCTTTTTAATTCAGTAAGTATTTTCATGTAAACTAATACAATTCTCACGCTTACCTCTTACAGGCAGAAAATTCTTTTTTATCACGCTCTCTGGTCGTTTCGGAACTTTTCAAATCCTCAGTCATCGACGATTTGGTGAGAAATTAGGGGAGTACTACTTCCGTGGGGCTGAATCGACTCTCTTATCGATTTCTCTATCGACCGCGTCGGAACACTACAACAGTAGAAGTTCTTATGCATGCAGCCGTTTGTGGCCTCACAGAGTATGTTGTACGGTTACAATACCTAACTGGTGATCAAAATCGCCACAGTCAATACTCGTCATGGTTTACAAAAACATTGCATTTTGATATGCGTTTACAGAAGGAAAATAACTGGGGAGCAATTTACTGTGATCAGGATTGTTTTGAAAGTTTTAGGGTGTAATGTAGAGTGGAAACAAAGAAGGTCATGTAGATATTTTCAGGCACTTCATTAACATATTATTACACTTTTGTGTTCTAGTTGTGTCAGTGAATGGATTTCTAAAATATTTCTAAGCAAAAACATTGTTTCTGTTGATAAAAAACGGAAAAATCGATGTTCAAAGCTACGGGCTCCATAGTTCTCTTTTGAGTTTTGATTTCAATTTGTAAGTCGAAACTGACGAAGTGACTTAAGTGATGACCACTGTAATGGGGATGATGATGGAACCCTATCCAGAAAAACAAAAAAGTATTCATTTTTGTGGTTATTGTGTGATGCTGCTGTAACCATGTCCGACTGACCGGAAAGCCTGATATTTTTCTTCATGTTTCTTCTCTAGAGATGCAAAAGGGTCAGGAGAGTGTGACGCGACGAAAATTATTGGGTTTGTTTGGAGAATATTGGAAATGGATTGTTATGTGTCTTGTGATGATAAAGATGGACGTTGTTCAGTTATATTCCTTGTGTTGCCTCTGCGAATCTCTGTAGCATGTAGATGCATCTTGTTCTGCTTTCATAATTTAGATGACTGATATTGAAAAGAATAGAAATGTTGGACATGAGTGAGAACTGACTTGGTGTGCCCGTTTTGGCAGATGTGGGCAGAGAAGGCAGTGATGACTTTTATTAGAAAGTACTTATTGTTAGTCTTATTCAGAAACGAGAGAATATTATTCGAAAAATATTTCCGGGAAAAGTTACGCATGATGTGCTAAGAAAAAATTTCGGAGATTGAGTGTTGTTGGATATGCAGCAAAGTTGTAAATAGACTAAAATTGTAACTAAGTTGTTCAATGATTTCCGTAAAGATTGCAATTTGAAATACAAAAACTTAGCATGGACGAAGACAATATTCAGTGGTAACACTTTGGCGTGACTATGTAGCCAATAGGATTGGTCATATGTTGATGTGAGTGCAATTTGCAAAACTAATGAGAGGTAGGTACGAATATTTCTTTGCATTTTTTGAATTGATGTACTTGAGACTTGAAACATTTCTTATTTGAATATGATTGTATCATTGAACATCATTAGTCAATGGTTCCTGTAGATACTTAATGCCGTGTTGTCAAATTATGAAATTTAAAACTCTTTTAGAACAACGGGTATTACCAATTTTCATCATTTATTTAGATGTAGTATTAAGGTATAGTTACTGAGTGTTCTTGGTGGTTGAAAAGATGTATGTATTATTAATTAAAGATTTTTCCCAACTTTGTGTACAATTTTACTTTTCTAAATGAAAAAGCAGTGCCAAAATTTTGAATCTTCCCCTCTCCGCATCTTTATCGCTCTTCTACGGTCCGCTGAGTTCATTTCACACAGGATTGTCACGTAAACTTTCCCATAATACCCAGAAGTGCTCGGAAAATGGATTCTGACGTCCATTCAGAAGTGGTTAAAATGTCTGAGAGCATCCCGCCGCATCAATTAATTTGCATTTAAAAAAGAGTATTATGAGTCGCTGAAGTGTACCGCGAAAATCCTACAGCTGCTTCGATCATCTTATTATCTCCCAGACAATTGCTAGTGTCCAATCCCATTGCAATTCAATGTGAATATTTCATAATGAGGAACATGAACTTTGGGTGTGTTAAAGAAAAGCGTTTGTTGAGACAATTATTTATTTGAGTAATTTATACTGATAAGTTTATAACAATAACGTTAGAAAAGTGTTTAAAGCCATTCTGTTCTACTTGTTTCTCTTTTCAATCCATACACTCATTTAAGGACATTTCTTAACACTTGCATTTTGGCTGTCCGGGATGAACTACGAATCCAATGACTCTGGTCGCGGAAGCCTTTTAATCTTTCTTAACACTTGTTTAAACGTTGGATGATATTCAGTTTATTCGGTCGTGGGAGAAAAGTACATCTGGGGAAAAGAACGTGGTTGAAAGTAGTATATCCGAAGAGAACTACAATTTGTTAAATGAAACTCCTAACGAGAATCGCAACTTTCTCACCGTAATTTCTGCGGAGACAAATGTATATGGACAGTTTCTCAGAAATAATTAAGTAAGCCTTTAGCTAATAATTACAAAAACCAATAAATATATGTCCATTAAATCCTCTGTCGAAATATTCCGTCTGTAAGCAGTGTTTTGAGAATGAGACGGGGGATTTTATACCCTTTCAAAATATGCCTTTTATTCTCCTCTCCTTTCATTGAAATGAACGCCATCTCGTAAACGAAACCTGTCGCTTTCTTTTTTCGAGGGCGGTGTGAGGTTGTGCACCAACGAGTCTGCAGTGCTGTCGAAATAACTGGTCGAGACGAGTTAAAATTTTGACATTAAAAATTTAAGAGATTGTAATACGAAATGCTGTCTACATTATTCACGTATATTACGTTTTTTTGTTTCTGTAATATTTATCGGGATTGATTCAAAAAAATGAACGTGGAAAATCTGCAATGTCAAATTAACTTCGAATTTTGACTGACTCGCTGTGGTATACGATATCAATAATTCACAGAAGCATCCATCCTCATAAGTTCATTTCCGGATAAATAAAAATGGAAAAGAATATGAATTTGTAGGATTTGCGGCAACAATGTGAACCAATAAAGTTATTTTTCACAGATATATTTTGTACAATCGTTTTTATTAATTCAGTCATTCAAATAAGAAAGAAGTAAAAAATTAAAGACTACAGACCGAGAAAATTAAAAGGGTTTCTTTCAATTCAAGAAATTGGTTATTTATCTTTGAAGGAATACAAATTTTACTCATGATCTTCAGGCATAGTTAAAAATCTGTGAACAACGTTTCGTACAGTTGACCTATCCTTAATTAGAAAACTACAAAATATTTAATAGAAACAGACAGTATCGTGGACTTTGGAGAATCTTAAATGCTTACATTATTTTTTTCCTCCAAACACAAAAGTAACATTTTCATTTAACACAGTATTAGAACATTTATATGTGTGTATGTATATTTATGTGTATTCTAAATTGTGATACATTGGTGTAACGTACACAGTGGCTAGCGATCTCTGGTATTGATGAGTCTTATTTTTTTGTAGAAATGTTGTAAAATTTCATGACACATATTAATAAAAAATAACCTAATGTACATTTATTTTTTATAATATTGTCATAAATACTCCTACTTAATTCACAAAAGTTTATTACTTACTTTAATTGAATCTTTCGACATTTTGACTTGATTGCATCACAATGATAAACAATAGTAACGTTCAAAATATTAAGTTACATTCAGTACTGGCAGTCTGATGTAGACAATATTTGTATGCAGTGGCCACGTGACTCTCAGGCATGTATATGAGCTGCAGATTCTATGGACAAATTAAGTGAGGTAATCCTGTTCCCAGAGCCGTCCAGATCAATAGAACTTCGTTGTCTGGATTCCCGGAATCGTCTGTGGTAGAGTTTCGGGCACGCCGCATGGGCTGGCCGTAGGTCTCCTGGAACCGTTGTCGTTTCTAGGGGAGCTTCCCAATCTTCTTTCACTTCCATTCATTAGCTCTGCATTAGCCGACGATATTCTCTCGGTAACTAGTAATCAGTCGATAGTCCCAATCAGAACAGCGTCCCACAATTACTACAGCAAATTCCAAACTCGCTCACAATAGCGGAGAGCGGTGAATGGTGGTAGGTGGCGGTTATGTCGGAATTAATTTCTAATGAGATTTCCTTTAATTTCCTGTTGTTTCCAAAAGCCAGTACCTGTTTTCATGATAACCGGTGTTTTTGAATTCCATAAAACGATAAAACAAGATTGCACTTCATCTTAGTGTGGACCGATTCTTTGGTATGATTGTTTCCCTTTGATGATTTGAAGCTAATGTGCACTATTTACAGAACATTCAATTTGCTTTCCAAATGTAAGTCTTTCTAGTTAATTTCTGACAATTAACATGTTTTCATAATTTGTATTTTACTGTTCTTACTTATCCTCAAAATGTGTTTGCATATGATAAACAATACTGATATAATTTACGGGTAGCCAAACCTGGTGTTCGTACAAATTCGTTTGTTGTAAAACGACGAGTACGAAACAAAAACTTGTAGTAATAATTTCATTCAATTAATTCATTTCATTGTTGGTCCAATTTTGTGCATCACTAGCTTGATTTGTTATGTAATATGCAATTTATATATTCAGCGTCTATTTAATCTACTATTGTAGCAATTCATTATGTTAACTGAGCAAAATTTATAAGCACGTCTTTACTATTTAAAATTGTATAGAAATCTGATTTCTTCGCGAATCTGATTTACGATGCTTTTTGCTTTGAAAGCGAATATTCTTGATCTGTCTTCCCTCTAAACAATGCGTATATCTCTTATCCCTATACAGTATTTGACTAACTCACGAGTGTGCAGATGTGCGTACGTTCGATTTCCGTCATTCACGGCTAGACCACTTCCCGTGCACCAATCTAGATATATGAGGTGTCATTCCATGCGTCTCAGTCTTCTGACGGGGAAACGATAATTTGTTTTTGGGATCCTGTCATAAAATTCAAAGAAATTTCAAAAAAAAAAAATTTGCGTGTTTTGGCGCTGCGATATTAGCGCGTGTGCCGGGAATTAAATCAACACCACCTAAATAGATCTATGTAGGTGGCTTTGATTAAACCCCAGTACCCCATGGTTATTTTCAGCTCATGGCACCATAATTTTCTTTAATTAAGTTGGCACCCTGATTGTTTACGAACCAGCCATATGAAATGATAATCGCGCGGCAAAATTTGTAAGATACGAAATATTTAATGGGTATTTTTTATAATGAATTTGCAAATTGCCTTGGAATATTGAATTTGGAAAATAAGAACTAAATAAGAAGAAAACCAGAAATGTAAGTACAATACAAGAGAAATTACATTTATTAAGAGTGCAAAGATCGATTTTCAATTTGATGTGACTTAAAACTTATTTACCATATTCACATAAACAAACAAAATATTAACCTTTAAATGCTTATATATTCGCCAACAGAACATAACCAGACTCTATTTGTGGAGTTACAAAATCTTAAACACTTAGGGAACAAAAATGGGGATGTGTTTAGCAACTCAGGGGAATCCTTTGTAGTTCTAGAATCTTTTACGTCAAATGTTTCCAAACTAATTGAGAATGATCTTATAACCGGAATAGAAAATAACGCAGAAGAACAGGTTACAGGTGACCATTTATGTTCATATTTGAAAACAAATCGTAAAAATATAGCTGTGCTAAATTCTATTTGCATTCCTGTAAGTATTTTTAAAGCCATTATAATTTTGAAATTGCAATATTACCAATTCATATCCAGTATGGAGGTAATATATAAGGCCATTGGGTGTTGGATATTTTTGAACGGAAGTATAACATTAACAGCTACTACGATTCATTAGTAAGTCCAATGCCAAATGCTGTAAGAACATATTTGAACAAAGCTAGGCATAGAATCAAGATGGACGTGGCTTCTTGAATCTTGTGAGCTAATTAACTCTGTTTAGTGAAAAATGGGCTACATCCGAACTTATTTATGAAATGAAGTTGCTTGAAAACTGAAGTATACTTTGTTATTTAATTTCTGTGTTTCACAGGTAAATGGCACTGTCACACGCAACTTCATTAGAGAGCAGTTTAGTTATTTTTTTTTAAATGTAGGTGATGTTTTGACGGTTTCTAACATTGTTATTAATGTCTTTTTGACATAGTTCTTCTTAGTTCTGGATAGAGAGATAAAATTGGAATAATAATTATATCTTAGTTTAGCTAACAGTGAATTTAGCTTCCTTTACATCCAGGGTATAGAATGCATTTTAAAAATATATTTCCAAAATTTACTTTACTAAATTTTCAGTCATATCAATTGATGAAAAAGTACTTTTTCTGACCCACTATCAACTTTTAAGAGTCTGTAATAGCCATTAAATTATGAATTTTTCGACTCACAAATTATCAACGCGCGTATGTCTACACATGCCCGACCCTCTCTCTTTTTTACTAGTTTTTTGTTGTTGATCCCCTCCCTCTATTTATTTAAACTAACGCGCATCGTTGTCCTTTGTCAATACCCCCTCTATTAGTACCATTCACTGATCGATTGTGTTGTTTATCGTTGTAATGACACATTTTGGTTGAGAACATAATATATTATTACACAAGAGATAACAATTAGAAAATGCACATTCTGTATCTTTTTCGTTTTTATTTCAGAGCAACAATGCGGTTTTTGTAAAACAATGTATGGAAAAAGTAGTTTTACTGGATTTAAAATAAAAGCGTTAAGCCATAATGGAAGAAATCTAATTAACTCTCGTATTTCAATCATTTTAATTTTCTGGGCCTTGGCAAAGTTCTGGGGGGTTCCAGTTGAAAAGGTCCGAATGGGGCCCCTCCCTTCCATTGCCAAACGTGAAACAGCGGTTTCAAAGCTAAAGCTACGTACTCTTTATATTATTAATTAGATTTAACCATGCATAAATAATTTTGCATACGTGAAATTTAGTTTTACAAATTTGAACCATAACAAAGTTAAACAATTAGATGTTAATGGTTTTACGCACGATTTTATTTATATAAAATATTATTCACCCGAATATCGTTACATTTAATTCATCGCCGCTTGTGTTTATGCACTATGTTACTGGGGTCTTCTTCGCATTTACACTGTACTATTAACTCATTTTAAAACAAAAATCATCTAAAAACACACTCAGTTCTGAAACAACGTGTTTGCAGTTGACTTTTATATAAATTCTCGAAAATGGGTGACATGCAAACCTAGAGATAACACTATATCAAGTGAAAAGGTAATGAAATGCGATCTCGTTCTCTGTCACTTTCTCACAAGATGACGACGGAAGAAATGCTGGAAGAACGTGCATACCTTTTTTTCCATTTCAAGAGAGAAAGAGAAATAGGTAAATTATATTCCATCACTTTTATTTTCAGTGTTGCCTCCAATGATCTACACATTAACTGATGTAATGTCCAAACAGTCGCGGTTTCTCAATGAAGGAAGGAAGAAATGTTCTCACACATTGCCGATTGAATGTAAGAACCGAAGAAAATATTGTAAAGGAGAAATTGTATAATGTTTTAGTTCACAATTATAAGTAATTTGAATCTGATCTAGTTTTAACAGCGCGAATCAACTCGAAGTCGTAAAAAAATAAATAATACTGAAGTATCCAAATTAAACACACCAGGGTTCAATAAACAAATTTATTGACAAAACCAGGTACAAAGCCGTAGTGCCGAATAGCCAGGAGAACTTGCAGAGAGAACGTAGCCGCGTCGTCGTAAACCAGGAGATATACCAAGAAATGCCGAGTCACCAAATAGCAGAAGGGAAGTCCGAAGTCGTAGCACAGTTTTCGTCGTCTCTCTCTCTCTACACAAAAACACCACTAAATCACCAGATCGTCACACTACCACAGTCGCTCGCTATCTGCCTCAGCGTTGCGCCGAGGCCCTCTTATAGCGGCCCCGGGCCGTAGGCCCGTTGACTGGCTGCGTAGTAGGGGCGGGGTCGAGTTTCACCCCGCTCGCTGAGGCGTGACGGCCGCGCTCAGCCGGGCACCGCTGGCCCGCGCTGGGTGTTGCCCGCTGCCGCCAGGGGCGGTAACGCCCTGCTGACGTCATTCCGTGGCGGCACTTTTAATTACGTGCGGCCGGTCACGACAAATACCAACCCCAAAATATTAAGTACAATGGATTATTCATCGTAAAATATGCAGTACAATATAAGATAACCCTGCAAAATACTATTTTATGCACTGCGCTTCAAATACGAGATATACAACTTCTAAATTAGCATGAAGTGACTACAGTTTGGTTCGAAAACAAAACTACGAACTTTTCCGACCAAGCAGCAGAATGTAATTATAAAACACCAGAGTCCTTTGGAGACCGCTGTTTGATTCGATTTTCGTTGCATAAAAGGCACGCCAAATGGCATTGCTATCAAAGACAACACTAAATATTTTGTACGTACTTGTTTCCGGTATTGATAAGGGTCATTGTAATTAATCGTGTATAGGCGGTGATGAAATGATTCTACATTTAACATCAGTTTCCCATCGCTGAACTCCTATTCTGTAATATTTTTGGTGGAATTTTTGTTCGCATACTGTGAAATGTAAAATTGTCTACAAATCAGAACGAATCCGTTTTTTTCGCGTGAAATAAAAATTCTTCTTTGTGTGTTGTGTTTTATTTGCGTAGTTAACAAACAAATTCATTTTCGGAATTCGGGCTCAAATCTGACGAGTCTTTCAACAAACTGCTCAATGCGTAAACTGACAATTGACGCGGTAGACGTGCTCAAAAAACTGCCACTAAACCACTGCCCTACCTGTAGATTATTTTCTTTGTTTTCTAAACAATTTTCTCGTATGTAATTGCTGCAATAAATAGGAATAAGTTTATGTTGGTTGAAATGCAATTTGTTACAGACGTTTTTACTTTGGAAAGTCGGGAAAAGAATCCCATCTGTATGGGAGGTTGATAGAGATCCTCATTCGTGTCTCATGTCTTCAGGCTGTTCTGTATCTGTTCTTCTTTAACTATACCTTTGAATTTACTTATATTTGTGTTAGAATGAATAGAATAGCAATTTCGCTTATTCCGTTTTCGTTTGATTTTCAACGCTGCTGCTGAACGTAGCTGACTCTTTCTAGAGCTAGATGTATTCGATATCAAATTTGTGAATGTTATAAAAAACATTTTTTCTTAATTAACTCTCTTAGTGTTCACTAGCTTTTTTTACTGTCTCCTGAGCATAATTCCAAAAAGAAAGATTACTCATAATTAAATAAGGATACGATGAGGATTTACGTTGATGGCTTTGCAAAAGCGTGCTGAATAGATGAGTCAACGGACTTAGCGAGGTTGGCTAGCAAAATTTTTTTTGAAAACAAAGAATGCCCGTTGAAGTTGATGTTCCTTTTTGTTTCAGTGGTATGCTAATGCTACATACACTAATATTCCAAGTTATGCCTGTGTAAACGTTGCATACAAATGTTGTTCAGATTAATAATGCACTGCGTTGCAAGTATTAATGCATGTTGTTGGCAACTGTCCGAGCTGTTACCTTCATAATGGGAATATTATGGCGTAGTGAAAATTGTCGGCCTTATTCAAGTGCACGTTTACATTCTCTGCTTTTTCAATTCTCTTCATTACTATGGAACGTATCCAACACACGTTTCTTTAATTGGTATTGATAGTGGATATTGATACCATATAATAATATATATTTTATTACTGCAAAATAATTACATTTAATCCCGTAACCAACGGTAAAGATTCTGCAATGAATATTAAAACTTCATTAATTTGAAGAAATATGAAGTAAATGGAAATGTTCATGATGTCAGTTACGATCATTATGGATACCAGACAGGTCGTCACATTCGAGATATGCAAGCTCTTGACGACGTTGTATAAAAATTATAGTTGCTGATATATCATTTCGGAATAATAGAAGCTACTATTTTTTTTTAATTTATTTTATTTTATGTCGCATCAACTACAAAAGGTTATTAGCGACAACTACAAAAAAAACATTAATATTTTTGTACATGAGAAGTTATGACATTTATAGGAACATTCACATTACATTATTCAAGTTTATACACATGTCTTATATATCCCCGTACAATTTTATGCTTTTCAAAAACTTGAGAAACCGATTGCATTGATCTTTGTCCTTTAGTACCCTTGACATGTCGTTCTCAACTCCATGTCTCGTCCGGTCTGTCTCAAACCTGGGGCACAGAAATATATGGTTAACAAACATAGAAACATTACACATATTGCACATATAGCTGTTTCTCCTGTGATCAGATGGGCATGTGTGAGCTTGGTGTGACCTATTCTGCATCTAGTTAGCACAACCTGGTCAGCTCTGCAGAAGAATGTGGCTGGATTGTAGTCATCATATTCACATATACTTCTTAATTTACATTGGGCGTTGTTATTCCATTCCTGTCTGTCCAATTCTTGTAATTTTCTTTTGATGTTGGCGTGATAGTCCTGTGGTATTATGGGAAGGTTACTTCTTTCATCAAGTTGTGACGCCTCTTTCGCAGATCTGTCTGCCAGCTCATTCTCCGTGATACCCACATGAGCCGGGATCCATCCAAAAACTATGTCTTTACCTTTAAAGTTCAAGTTTCTTATCATACTAACAATGTCTAAAGCTAGCGGGTTTCCTGAATAAAAAACATTTCCAATAGTCGACAGAGCCAATTTGGAGTCTGTTACTATCAAAAATTTACGTTAATTGTCTTCGAGAATGTAGTCTAGTGCTGTGATAATTGCATATAATTCGCTGGACAGGACTGAGTACTTGTCGGGCAGTTTGGTTGATAATACTCTCGTTGACGTTACAGCGGTACATCCCACCAAGTTGCTACTTTTCGAGCCATCTGTGTATATTTTGTTGTAGTTCTCATATTTGGCAATTTCTTCTCCTATTCTGGCTCTTATCTCTTGGTTGTGAATTTTTGACTTCTTGGGATTGTTTGTCAGCTCCTCAGCTTTAATGTCCTGCATGGTCCATGGTGCATAGTCAGTGATACTGATGGGTTTAAGAGGGGGATTTTTTTCTGATATTGTGCTTAGTATTTGCATAGCCCGTACAGTGATTGGTTTTGGTAGTTTCTTTTTGAAACATAATTTCTTCCTATGTCTGTATGTAAGCTGGTAAATTTGGTTCACAGGGTTGCCACAGTTAGCTGTAACTTTGATTATATATCCTACAATTAGATTTCTTCTTCTTTTATCCAGGGGTGGTAAATTAGAGAAGCTACTATTATTTTACGGATAACAGATATTTTCAAAGGTAACAACTTGATTTTGAGGTCCACGAAGTGCACTAGTAAAATTGTGGTAATAATTGTATTGAATTATTTCAATTTTCTAGTCAATTCTCAATGCCGTTACATTATTTGAATATCCAATTACGGGTAACAAATGGTCATAAACCCTCGACTTGGATACTTTTAAATTCGCACGTTATTCAGAATAAAAGATTATTTCGTGGTTTACATTATTATGTATTGCAGTACTTATTTTATAATTGATATGTGTCCTAGATAGAAAGAAAATTCAACTACTCAATTCTCGTCAAAGATGTTACGTTTTCTGTGTGGAAATAACATCTTCAAAGAACACTTGAATTCAATTGCAATCTGTTGCGTCCATAAAATTTCAGTATAGTTTCGCATATTTGAAAGGGAAATAACACTAGTAGCTCCCAGAAATAATTTATCACTTTAAAAGGACTAAATTAAAATGGTATTGCTGACATAATCTACAAAATTTTAGTGTTTTCGATATTTCTTTCTTTTCTCAAACTTTATATTTTCTTTTTACCTAGAAATGAGGTGTACGGTTTTACGTTTCTCATTTACTGACGTGAAAACGTATTTTTGAGTACACATTTTGAAAGTATAAAATAATTATTTTACTTGTGTTGAAAATAAGTTAGCTCTTATATTGCAGTAAAATTATAACATGAAATTTAAGTCATGTGAATCACAAGATGAAATGACATGATCACATGATGACATGACATGAAATCACATGATTAAATTTAAAACATTAACTTAAGGCGTTTCACAACTCTATCAAAATCTGTCAGTATTTATTTCAGTGTTAATTACCTTTCATTTAATCTTTTCACGAGAGCACGAACGCAGGAATGAGTGAATAATCATTAAACGAAACTGCCCTTATATTCACCGCAGAGGGGTCAAAAGCACCTCATTCGCCCCGTTGCGCACGCTATACCATCCTCGAAGCTCATCCATTTTCATACGACAGTCGGGCTGCCTTTGTATGTCACGGCCACGCAAGTTCAGCAACCTTGACGCTACCGCTCTACGACATTCAAGCAGAACAATGTCTCGACACAGTTCTGGCATTTCGGACGCAACCCGTGCAAATACTACGGAAAGGCCAGGATTGTGCACGAAACGGCTGCTGACATCCATTATCTCTTCCCAGCCCATTCAGGTGCAACTCCTCTGTTGCTTTTGTGCGCCGACGCCAGGGTTTCGGCGCGAGAGGGCGGGCGGACTATCTGCGAATGTGGAGATGGCGGAAGAGATGGCGGACGACCGGAGTGTGGGATACCGGGAGCGCGCCAGAGCCGAAACGGAGGTCAGGGCTGTTGCTTTGTCACGCGCGGGAGGGAGTGTGAGGAAGAACAAAAGCGTGAATACCGGGAATATGTGGAAACAGAAGTGATGTGCAGGAATATGTATTGTAGAGTTGACGATATTGCTAATGCACCGGGATGCTGAAAGCGTTAGGGACTGAGAATTTAGAGTGGGTGAAGATGTCGGTAGATGGATAAAAATGGCTTCAGAGGATGAGTAAGAAAAAATGAAAGAAACATAAATCGGCGGGAGTCGGAAAAATAACGGTAAAGTTGGAATTGGTGAAACTGGGGAAAATGGTGACGGTAAAGTTGAAAGTGATGGAGGTGTTGGCGGATGGTGGGATGACGTGTAAAAGAGTGTAAATAAAGTGCAGGTAAATAAATCAATTGACTGACGAAATAGCAGATGGGATGTGTGATACTGCATTAAGCAATAAGTTTGTCAGTTGCTAATTAGTAATTTAATGGGCTGATGAATTGTTTTAGAGTTGAGTAATACGATGGACACTACGAAAAGAGGAAAGTACATGAAGGGTTAAGTTGAAGGAATGATTAAACGCTGGATTGCCACTGGTCGGACGGAAAACTGATTGAACGGACGTTCAGTACGTAGGTAAACAAATTGGCAGACGTATTGACAGATAGATTGACGATGTAAACCTAGGTACATAAAGGGAAGAAATGACGGATGAGTTGCAAACTGAATGGTGCTGTAATGTCAACAACAAAGAAAAAATGATATACAAAAGATAGAAGGCTAAATATGAGAGAAGATGGTAATGGATGTAACAGAATAGAAAATATTAAATACCATGATGATGATGATGATGATGTGTGAGTTAGCGATCGATGGAACGATCAAGATCAACTATTATTGATAGCTGAGAGTTAGAAACAGGAATTTCGAAGTATCTTAGGCATGATTGTGTACCAGAAAGTGGAGATGACTTTTTCTAGACATCAGTCGAGATAGCGTTCGGAATGCTGGTCGCAATAACGGGCGGGATGGCGAGCATGACGACAGATAGTTTGAAGGACGGGATGATAGTCAGAATGATGTCGGGATGTTGAACGGGATGATGGACGGAATGAGGGACGGGATGGCGGACGATATGAGGGACGGGACGGCGGGTGGGACGGCGGGTGGGACGGCGGGTGGGACGGCGGGTGGGACGGCGGGTGGGACGGCGGGTGGGACGGTGGGCGGGACGGACGGCGGGCGAGACGGACAGCGGGTGGGACGGACGGCGGGCGGGACGGACGGCGTGCGGGACGGACGGACGGCGGGCTGGACGGACGGCGGGACGGACGGACGGACGGACGGTCGGCGGGCGGGACGGATGGACGGACGGTGGGCGGGACGAACGGACGGACGGTGGGCGGGACGGACGGACGGACGGTGGGCGGGACGGACGGACGGACGGACGGCGGGCGGGACGGACGGACGGCGGGCGGGACGAATGGCGGGCGGGACGGACGGCGGGCGGGACGAACGGCGGGTGGGACGGCGTCTGGGGCGGTGGATGCCATCGGCAGTCCAGATAGCGGACGTAACGGAGATCAGTCAAGATGGCGTTCGGAATGCTGGATAGCGGACGGAATGGCGAGCGGAACGACGGATAGTTTGAGGGACAGGATGATGGTTGGGATGTTGAATGGGATGATGGACGGGATGATGGACGGGATGATGAACGGGATGACGGACTCGGTGATGGGCGGGATGGCGTATGATATGAGGAACGTGATTGCCGGCGGGATGGTGGGGGGGGGGGATGGCGGCAGAGTGGTGCGCGGGATGGTATCCAGGGCGGTGGATACCATCGGCAGTCCAGATGGCGGACGTAATGGAGATCGCAGTGGCGGTCACGACGATGGTCGCGATAGTGATATCTACGGCGGTCGCGATGGTCCACGACAAGGAGGAGCGACAGTCGATGACGAACGCGCCGTCCCAAAGCACTGAGCGTGACAGGAGACGCGTCAGCTCAGTGACCGGACCAGGGTCAGGGGCGGTGGGTGGGCGGGGCATTGTCCGACCTCGCGGGCGGCAGCGTTCTGTCCCGCACAGTGGCTGACGGGCGGGGGGCGGGTGGGCGTCCCCGGGGGGCGGGGCGGTACGGGGGAAGCTGCGCGCAGAGATAGCTTTCAAGCGCCGTCGTCCGGGTGATGCAAGGGCCGGTGGGCATTGCCGCGGCGCGCCGTCCCTCGCGCCGGCCAGAACCTCCGCCCCGTGAGCCCCGGCGCGGCCCGGCGCTCACTTCTTGTTGACACGCCCACTTAGCGTCCGTCGAGTCAAGCTAGGTCTAGGAAGCGATTTCCTTGCAGCATGACTTCCCTTACCAGAGATGGGACATTTTTTTACTTATATAACCCTTTCAGGCCTGATTTTGTTTCAATTTATGATTTTTTTCTGATTCCCTGAAGACGAGTTGAAGATTTTTTTTAAATACTTGAAGTATTCATACGATTCTCTCATTTATTCTTCATAATAATGTACTCGTTTCAATCCTGATTATTTCCTGATTTACTCATTATCAGATCTTGATTTTCTAAATTTAATGTACTCATTTGAGTACAGTGGGTCTGAAAGGGTTCGCTTTTCAACTACTAAGCGCGTCGCCTTACAGCGACCATTGTATGTAACATTGTGCGTAACGGTACCGGTATGCGGACGCACAAACACTCGTGCAAGGGCGGGATTCAAACCCGAGACCCTTCACGCACGAGTCATCTTCAGCTTAGTGACCTCGGCTATTCGGGTCAGTGGTGATACGATTTTTAGGTAATGGCAGTATTAACGTTCGCGTTACACGAAAACTCAACTTATCGACAAATAATTTTTCAACGAGTTAAATTTAAGCATGTTTTGAAATTGTGGCTTACAGCCGTGATGTCCTTGATGAACTTTATATGAATATGAGACCCTATTTCCGTTCACGGATAACTACGAATTAATATGTAAATTGAGTTATAGTTTGGCTTGCTTTGTGTGAACTCTCATTTTATATTTGCAAATAAAACTGTAAAATGTCTTCCACACCCGTAATCCTCAGTTCCGCTTTATGTAATTCTCACAGCAGCTTTTGCATTTATCCACTTTGCAAGTTATAACTCTTATTACTGGCAGTATTACTAAGAAATAAAAGTAGTATATACTAAATATTAATATTAAATATAATTATAATAATTTATTAACACTAAATAGAATTAGTATTACTACTAAATAATATAATATAAATTTACTCGTATAAGTACTTGTTCTTCTTATGGAAAGAATTTGTGTTCTAACAAACAATAATATTCCTCCACTGAATTGTACACATGTCCAATCGCATGTCTTCCATTAATGCTTATTGTTTGGAAAACTTTCCTTCATCTAAGTCGTACACCAATTAATCAGCATTGATATCGCTGCATAAATTGTCTGATGAATATTTTATAGAATCAAACCTGAAGTAAAAGTCAACTTTTGTTACTTTGGATAACATGCTGTATTTAAGATCTGTAAGATGATCTGATCACTGATAAAATGGATTGAAAATTTTGCTTTAATTTTGAGACTGTGTTATCCACACATATGATAAGTTTCATATTCTCTCATTGCAACTAATTTAAGCTGGTGTACGTTTTAACGACGTATTTTCACAAATTGTTTTCATGCTAATGACATTATAACATTCGAGTAAAAATTAAAAAAATATTTACAATACCCGGCATCTAATAATTTTGCACTTAAATCGACAGTTTTTTTATCGTAAAAATGATATATTAAAAGATATTACAACACATAAAGAAACTTATTAAATTCAAAATCAAATAAATATAATTAAAGTACATTCAGTTGAAAGTACTGATAGTTGTACGGGAGGATCTGCGTGGTGTATTTTTGTAGAAATGAATTGATGAATTTCTGGGTTAATTTACGTCTGATAGCACACTGCGGACACCCACGTACACACACACACACACACACACACACACACACACACACACACACTCACACTTGTTCTCTAGATAAAACCTGAACATCCAATCTTAATTTCATGGAGAGCAGTTTTTAATCAATCCCACTACATAAAGAGGTATTTTAACCATTAAATGAATTGAGAAAATTCCGTAGGTAGTTCTGTGGATCACCGAAATGCTGATTCCATTGCGTCAATATTTTTTGTTTCATGCATACGTTGAAGGTAATAATTACGCGGGGGAATACCTCGCATTAGGACTAGTTTGGTCTCACATTATATTGTTTTACCTCTGACCTTTTAACGACAGCGTGTCTGTCATGTTAACTAGAACAACACAGACATACCGAAACCACAGTAAAGGTAATAACATTAATTCTCGACTCATTCCATTGACCATAGTGCAGCGAAACATGTGTTCTAGAGGTTCTCAAATTAGAATGGAAATTAGTTTTTTTTAGTTTATGTTCCTTGTAATTGGTATTTTGAGAAAACAAAATATCATAAATTGTTAATTTTGCGAACGTAATATTATATACGATAAACTGATTTGAATTTACACTTTTTGTATGAGCAGGCAACTAAACACTTGTCAAAAATAAATTTTTGTTTTTTGGAAAAGGAATAAAATTGTTTTTCACTCGACAGGGTAAGTGTCTTTAAACAACACACACGCATCTTCCAGACTTCTCGATGGGTAACTTTGTCTGCTTTTCTCGCCAACACTATTAGATTTTTCACTTTGTGTGAATGAATAAGATGGAAATATAACTTTATAATATTCCGCGATTGAATGAGCCATTATCAGACAGTATTAGAACATTTTATATGAAGAATACATTGAATATGAAGAATTTAATGGTGTGTAGAATTATATTACACAGATGTTATGAATTATTATAAAAAAGTAATATATATATATATATATATATATATATATATATATATAGACTAAAAAAGTATTTCTCCGAAACATAATGTAAAAAGGTTAATTTTGGATAAGTTAGAATGTGAATGTACTTGTGAAGAAAAACTCTGCCTTTGGTCAAGTTCTAAATCAGTTCCATAAAAACCAAACATACGTATATCTATTTACATTCTGTTTTGTTGGATGTAAGTTCTAATTGAATTTTTACAGGCCATATTTAATTGAAAAAAAAGTTACTAAATGTTCACGGAAACACTATGTCCGTTTCCAGAAATCTAAATTCACATTTTATTTATGATACTGAAGCACGCATCTTCCTTATCGAGGAACATAAAAATGCAACGCACTCCGTGCGTGCACACAATCTGGAATCGCCCAACACGCACCGCTCCGGCGCATCTCCACTCACGGCTCCTTTGCGCCTTCCCTTTTCCTCATGAGGTACACCTCGGAGTTAAATGCAGAACAACAAATGATCAAATGATGTCACTACAGTGCCTCTGCTCGAAAAGTCCTAGATTTGAGACCCGACGGTGGCAGGATTTTCGGCACAAGCTAGATAACTAGACGATGTCTGGAGGAGAATTCTAGCGGACAGCTGCTGTAGATTTCCCCGGTTTCTTCGATCAATGCCAGGCACAAACGGGCCACGGACCGCGCGCGATCTTTACTTCCTCTTCCTTATCTAATCCATATCCCTTACTTGACAAACACTTATATTTGCTTGTATTACACATGCCGGGAGACCGGTCCGGAGTAGAACTTAGTAGGCCCGTCCGGAGTAGGCCCGTCTGGGGTGGTACTCCGCGGGTAGGAGATACCTGGTTCTTGTTGGATATTTTTTTATTGTCTGCTACTCTCTTCTTTATATTTTTGTATCTCCTTCCCTATCTACTTCTCTTATTTGGGTTCCCCCTCCTCGCCCGTCTCCATTTTCTTTCCTTGGGTCCGAAAATTATCAATTTATTTCAATATTCAGTTATTGATACAATTATCATTTCAGTATCTCCATTACCACACCATTACAACTGGCATCACCACTTTATCACTTGCAGCTTATTACTATCACTAATAGCAGAATTTTACAAACAGTACCCAACAGCAGCTAGCACCGCGATTAAACATTCTTTCAATAAAATCAACACATTTATTGAATTATTTCTGCCTTTATTACCGTTTGTCTGCACTCTCACTTCCCTCTAGCATCTCTATTATCACCAAAACTATCTATATAATCACCACAATTATAAATAATTATAAATATATAGATAAATAAGTAGGTAAATAAATAAATAAACAAATAAATAAATAGACAAATAAATAAATAAATAGATAAATAAAGAAAGAGATTAATAAATAGAGAAAAGTAATGCCATCACTACCATCGCCATAAGCGGCATCTTCCACTCCCGCATTTCCTCGTGGCGCGCACCGCCTCCGCCATCCGCCCACGCGAGCTCCACGCCGCCTCGGAGTCGAAGGCGCTGTTTGTTTTACTAATCTCCTGCAGTGAGTTACGGCGCGGCGGTGGCGTGTTTGCGCGCGCGTATTTTATCCGCAGGTACTCCTCCCCGCCGCCTTCCCCCCGCCCCCTTCCCCCCTCGTCGGTCCAGCTCGCACAGCATAAGCGCGTGCTTCCCGCCGCGCCTCTCTCCTTCACTCCCGCCACTGCACTCGACCCGCCGCTACCACCGTCTCCGCCACCGCGCAAACCACTGTCACACCCACCACCGCCCACGCCATCGCACCCTACGGCCACGCCCCCGCTGCCACCGCCACCCTCTCTCCGCCGCCACCACACCCAGCGCCACCGCCACCGCCACAGCTCCAGACACCACCATCATCACCGCCTCACCCACTGCTAACGCCCGCGTGCCAGCCACTACCGCAGCCACCACCGCCCCCGACATCGCCCCCTACGGCCTCTGGTCTCGCCGCCGCCGTCCTCGCCACCCTCTCTCCGCCGCTGCCACACCCACCGCCACCACCACAGCTCCAGACACCACCACAGTACCGCCGCACCCACCGCTAACGCCCGGGCGCCAGCCACTGCCGCAGTGACCACTTCCCCGCCCCCGCCCTCACCCCTACCACCACTGCTCCCGCCGCCCAGCCGCCGCCACGGCCTCATTCCGTACTGTCCCGCCAGTGCCGCTGCCATTGCCATCGCCACTGACATAGTTACTGACACTGTAATCGTCAACTCCTCCGTCACCGCCTCCCCCGCCACCTCCGAGCTCCCGACCCCGACCGCACCTCCACCTCCACCGCCCCCGCCCCCGCCACCTTCATCGCCACCTTCGCCGCCACTACCACCCCCATCGCCCCCGCCCCCGGCCCCGCCACCGCCACCGCCACCGCTCCCACCGCCGCCACCGCCCCCACCGCCGCCCCCGCCCCCACCGCCGCCACCGTCGCCCCCGCCCCCACCACCATCGCCACCGCCATCGCCACCGCCCCTGCCACCGCCACCGCCACCTCCATCACCACCCCCATCACCACCTCCATCGCCACAACCCCCGCCACCGCCACCGCGCTCATCCTTTTCGGTCGCTACAGCCCGCGCGACATCCGCTCCCGACACTGCACGCGAGCTCTGTGCCGCACCCAGGCTTAGAGATAAGAGGCGCTGGGCGATGACAGTGCTCAGACGCGACGCGCCTCGTGTGAGCTCTGTACCCGGGAAGTGGGTTGGCGCGTTTTGTCTTGGAGTTGGGTGACGCGTCGCTTTATACACGGTGGAATAGTCGATTAGGGTGCGGATTACAGTTGCAAAAGCGGAAGTCATGAAGAAGAGAACATTTATTTTCATCAAGAATCGATTAGAAACAGAAACTAGTTAAATGTTCTTTCTGATGTCCTCCTGTATCTATCATAGACGCAAACAGAGAAAAAAGGGTTGATAGATGTTGGGATCTTTTGAAGTGTGGATTTTGAAGAGGTTGGAGAGGAAATGGACAGAAAATGCTAGAAATGAGTATGTTCTTAAACATTCAAAAGGAAAACCAACAATGTTGTGTGCGACAAGAACCAGAGACAAAATAGTGGAAAAGACAGAAATTGTATGCCAAAGATCTATGGACAACAAGAAATTTAAGAGGTGTAATGGTAAGGAAGGAATGCAAAAATGGGTCAGGGGAAAAATAGATTACTGAGAAATAACGATAGCAAAGTGTAAAAACTACTGAAACTTGCTTGTCATCAAAACAAATTATGAAGATGAATGATTTTGTTGAATTGTATAACGTTTATTTTATTCAATCAAATTTGACAAAATTACTAATTTAAATACTTAATAGAGAAATTTGTGTTGTTTATTGTGTTTATATTACAGACACGAGGATATTCCTAAAGCAGCGATACCCGTTTACTTAGTACTTGCGTACCCGTGTGAGAATTCGTGCACTTTAAATATCATCCTCTTCCATATCCTTCCATTTCCATAACAAGCTCATAAAATATATTTTTATTCAAGTCTCTCTTATACTCCGTCACTTGTTCTATATGTCTCTTTGTAAGTGTACTAACTTATTTGAACGTAGAGTACTATGTATCTTTGTCAATACAAACTATTTTTATTTAACGTTATTACCGAACACAGGTACACCCGTGCAATTCAATTGAATAGAATATCAGGTAATTAGATTAATTTCACATACAATGGCAGATTCTGCATGTCACAGAACAGGTGGGGTAGAATAGAGAAGCATTGGACCAACAAAAATGTCATAGAATATTCAATAAGGTCTCATCCTATAGATTCTGGTGTGATGTTTCTTTGCGGCCTATGGTCTCAACGTTTTAGGTTTTAAGACCCTAGATTACTTGGTTTTGGAGTTATGTAACTATCTAAATTTCTACAACTCCCCGAGTGTTGTGGGCTGAACTTGATATGAATATTTACATGGGTTTTTTCAACATATTCTTCACATGTTCAATGTTAATGGGCAATTTGTCAAGTCACTGAAGTTCTGTTTCTGTAGAGACGTTATTTATAAAGATTAGTTGCGTGTGAGAAACTCAAAACTAAATTACATTACTAAAATAATATAGGAGAGAACAATTTAATTTCTGAACTTAAACAGCAAAATGGTGCTGAACAAAACCATACCTAATGATTTTTCAAAACGTATACATTCACTGCTCAAGAACATAAAAAATGTTCAGCGCATTACATTGCAAAATATTAACAATTTCAACAAAGTCTTCACGCACTCCGCAATATATAGTTTGGAAGCATGGTGAATATATTCTTTTACATTCAAATAATTTTAAAAAGTTTCTGTTCCTTAACGTAACCCGTGAATAGAAAATATTTACGGGCGGGTGGCCTCTTCCTTGGATCACTATTGTCGCATGCCATCAGCTGTGATGTAAGCAGTGAAGCGCTGAGGATAATATTTTTATTTGAGATTAACAGAACCAAAAATAAGCGGAATAAAAACATTTTCATTTTTTGTCGAAATCAAAACTTTTTGTTTTTGTATTTTTCCCGAGTACTTCATTAACTAACAAAACTGTAGACACCAGTCACATGACTGGAGGATGCGCTGTTTTTAAATTTCTGCAGGCACTTGTTATTTGTAAAACATAATAGATACTACTCTTTAACGTGTTGGTGACAATTAATTACCTAATTTGTAAAATATATTATTAAGTATCATAAAATGTAACGCAATCCCCGTATGCAAACCTAAAAGAAAATGTATAATCAAAAACTTTTTAGTTTAGTAAGATGTTAATGTTTTTGTTTACGCTATTAATGTTATTAACTATTTATTCTGAACTGTGTTTAGATCTATTTGCTCGTATTAGGAAAACTTTTCAGATTGGTAGGGTTGTGAATCAGAATTCAGAAAAGTTGACCTTGGCAAAAGGGAAAATGGCATAGAAATTAACTTCCAGATATGGTTCTATTTTAAGTGGTAGGTTCATTTCAACATCCTGCAAAGTACTTGCAATTCAACATGTACATGGAAATGAGACGTTCTATTGTCACCATCGACAAACACTAGTAATTTTGGCAGGCAATGAGAAACAGTCAACCGCGTTCATTTCCAATTGCAAATTGAAATTATTCCCAAACAGAGACTGTAACACCCAGCCACTAAACAACTCAGTTTTGAATACGAACCAAAGAAAGTCACGTCAATACCGAAAGTTTAAGATCAAGATTGTGATGTATCATAGCGAGAAGTCTGTCTCTGTGAAATAGCACATAGGTATACGAAAAAACGAATTTGAAGGAATTGCTCTTAAATTTTGATTGTTAGAAAACTAATGTCCGATTCCTACCTATTCTCACATTCATGTTAATACATCTGACTCCACTATTACCATTTTTTTTATGTATACACATTATTGATATCGAAACATAAGTTGTAGGTTAAATAAATGTGTATTAATTTTCCGACCTGCCGCATTAATTACTATCAACAAATTGCTTTTCGTTACCCTCAACTAAATTCCCGCTATTTTCGATAAAAATTGTCAATATTCTAAAACAGAGAATACAAAATTAATCCCCTAAATCTCATTTTCGATTGCTCACGAAAGAGAGCCACTCAAGAGTTAAGAGCAACTTTGTGTAGTGACGCTGTGAATAGATTATCCATAGAAATTCTCGCTTTTCTACCCTTCTCTCGATGCGAGTTATTTTTGACTGGTGATTGTTTTCCAATTTCGTTCAACGTCCACTACAATCCTGCTCGTCCTCCCTCAGCTTCAACCCGGTTTATGGTGGGGTGGTAAACTGTCCATTAATTTCCCACACCATGTTCCGTCGCTCGTCTGTTTTGATAGCTCCGACCGTGCGTAAATCACAGCGAAAGCAGTTAGAGATGCTGCGCTGCTCGCGTTCCTAGATTGAAACTCTAAAGACGGAAGATCCAAAGAGATGAGGAAGAGGAATACTGTATAATCATGATGGGAAGACTTCTGCGGAATTGGATCCAATCAAAATGACCGACACTAAAAGAGAGTTTGTGATTTCTTTGTAGAACTATTCAACTATTGACTTTCGTAGTTTGTGTTTTGGTATCTTATGTTTGAATGGGAATCTGCTAGTAAGGTACAGAATTTTTCCTAAAGTACTTACACTAAATGGTTATGTTGGAATTACAACTGCAAATTTAAAGGTAAATTAGGAAGAAATAAGTAATTTAATATTATGCACCAATTGCGAACGATTAAACTCCCAGTGGTTTAGAAATGGCAGTTGGCGCTGGATAATCAAAATATCTTTTGTTCGGTAGATAAAAAGACCTGAGTATAAAAATACGATGTTGCTTACCAGGAATTAGTAGATCAAAAGAGAATATTAATGATATCGTTTAAAATTTCACATTTGCGAAAATTCGAATATGTGTGCTGATCATTCTGGGCACACAAGAAAAAGTTAGAAAAGATATTGAAAAGTAAATAAAATACGTATTATAAATAAATATATGTTATAAAATATTAATTTCCCACGATGATTAAGCTTTTGTCTTTATGACGTCCTCAGCATAAATAATGATACACGTTAACACTTCATGCTTTTGGGTTGCTTTAGAAATGAAATTATCTGTTAATACACGGAATGGTGACAGCAATTTTGAGAATATCGAAATAAATTTGCATTGCTCACAACAAATTCAAAATATTCCACTCAATCCTCTTTGCATTCCGATACGGAGCAGGGTTGTGTAGTTGCTTCAAAGAGCACAACCGTTGCATGTTATTTTAGCACTTGCCCTCTTGAATGTTCGATGCGCCTGTTTAGCATCTGAGAGGCGAGCAGTCAGCGAATGACCTTGCGGTGCTTATCTCGCTATCAGCGCCACCAGATGTCCGGAGGCAAACATGCATGGCGCGCGCGGCGACGACCGTGGTGGCGGCGGCGGCGGCGGCGGCGCCGGCGGCGGCGATGGCGGGAGCGGTGGTAATAATCTACGTAGGAAGCGGATTTTAATCTAATGTCTTTTTTCTTTTGACTTTAGAACAATGCCGTTTAGTATCGAAATTCATTTTATGTTATCACAAAGGAAAATGACCCATTTCTCTAGGTCATTATTTTATATTTTTTGTCGATTTCGACTAATAAGTCATTTTCTACCTTTTTCCGTCCTTTTTAATGCATTTTTTCCCGATTTCATTGATTTAATGTCATTTTTAATGGTACTTTCCCCAAATAATACTTACGCGATGAAACAAATGTTCTTCACAGAATTACTCAGTAGCCTATTCGATTTGTTCGCTCAGAAAGTTTGACAACCGTAGTGAGTATGTAATTCTTGTGACGTATCAGTGCCATTGCCAGTTCGGCCGATTTCGGGATAACTAACACAGAGATTTCCTGGTCCAAACACCAACAGTCCAAACAAAAAGTTTGCAAGCTGAGTTCATTGGAACAAATGGAAGAAGCCTCGATTACATAGTAACGTATCCAACAGCTTGAGCTATTCATCCGAATTGGTTTTCATCATATTTTTTACGTCCTTTTTCCTTGGTTTTAGGCCATTTAAAAAGCATTTTAAGAGCATTTTATTGATCATTTTTGGCGATGTTTTAGGTCATCGAAATCCACCCCCTAGTAATGATCTAGGTGATGGCGGATATGGCAGCGCCAGAGATGGTGTCAGTGAACGCGTCGGTATAGGTGATGAAGGCGGCGATGTCGGGGTCGGTGGCGGTCGTGGAAGAGTTACGTCTCTTAGAACGTGTCTTAGGTCTCAAAGAACGTAAGTGTTACGTCTGTATTACGTCTCGTAGGACGTAAGTGTTACGCCGGTGTAACACCTCTTAGAACGTGTGAGTTATGTCTAAGACATCACTTAGACTTTGTCCGCAGTATTCACCACGTTTTAGAGGATAGAATTTTACCATCACCAATAAGACGAAATTGTTCATATTACTTTTTTAGTAGTAACGTAACATGAAAATAAAATTAACACACACAGTTTATTTGTTTTCATTGGGATGTATAATTAGAAAAAAACTGGACTACACTGAAACAGGTCTGTCTAATTAGAAAAAACGGGTTCCATTTTTTTCTGTGACTTGTCATTTGTTTACTCGACATAATGACTCCGATACCAAATAAACTACTGCTATTTAAATATTAATATCAGGTTAAAAAGGCTGCAATGAAAATATATCTGTCCAAGTATCTTCGTTGTGGATTGCAAGGGGTTATTCGTAATTTTGTAAATAAAAATTCTGACATTTCACTTGCATATATCGCTTCTTTATTTGAATATTTCCTTTTAACTTCCTTTTTTATATCATTCAGTTAACAGATAGCACTCTTATCTGACTTTAGTAGATATTTTTTTCATTAAATTAGAAAGACAAAAATGTCAATACATATCAACACAAATATGAATTTTTAATTAATGAAAAGGCTTCTATTCTAAAGTGAAGAGGAAAAGATTGACATTCATTAAAAATCGCCCCTAATGTTCACCTTTTCTCCAATGTTCTGATTGTTAGGCAACCCGTCATTTACCGGTGTTCGGGAGGTTCATAAATCCTCTTACTCTGCCACAGAACACCCCTGCAAGGTGATGTTTGTTGCCTTATAATCAGTGCCAAACGTCACAGGTGTAACTTCCATGTATGAAATTACCCACTATGTGTTCATATGCGACAAGTGACTATTTTCGTCCCTCTAAATTCCGTAGAAGTTTCTGACACATGTTCTGAACATCTTATTTCTCCTGTGTATGGTATTTGTTTCTATGTAGTTAAAATTTGAAAATGACTCTGTAGCAGAACTGTATACTACATTAATTGAAATCTAACTGCTTTCATCCCTTCAAAGGCAAACATCAAATTATCATCCCAAGAAACTGACATCGCTATCAGCGATCACGAAGACAACGACAATCGATCGTGAGAGTCAGATGATAGCAGGTTCAATCTCGAGCAAATGCCAGAAATTTGCTTTGAGTGAACTTCAGCACTTGCAACTCTACACTAAGCAGCTCCCCCTACGAACAGTCGATGGACCGCATGAACTCATCCTTTCCATAATTATGATGATGAACACATTAAAGATAAGAATAAGAGCAGCTCTATATGCCATCTCTCGTGTCTTGATGCCATCTTATATCATTTTAATCGCCTTCTGAGACTTCTATTTTGCATTGTTTCTTTGGTTCCTTTTAGTCACCTGTTGTCTGGTACCCCTGTTATTCGCTATTAGGCGGTGTCCAATTGCACACTTTTCTGCCCACCTAATTGAGCATTCTCTTTCCATTCCCATATCACCATTCGATTGTATCAACAGTATCAACACCGATACCCATCTCTCAGATGCCACTATTCCTAACTCTATCCATCCTTGCCAGTCTACAGCATCTCCGCCATAAATCCACCTCTCCAGCCGTCAAACTTCATGAGGTCTTTTTTATTACCTCCCTTACCTCTGCCCCATATAGCATAAAGCCTTCTACTACGGATGTATTAATTCTAATTTTATTCCTCCCTGTTATTATTTCTTCTTACTACATAGTAATGGTAAGTGTTTATAATAATAAGAATGATAACATAAATAAATGTATATTCTGTCATATGTTCAGTGTATTTCATTGATCACGTTCTGTACGTCAGTGGGATGTAAGTCTCGACTATTTTGTTGATTTGCAGAGAGACTTTTAAATACACATCAAATAAATATAAAATAAAAATGAAGTATTAATTTACTCCTCTAAAGAAAAAGTTTGTAAAGGAATTAGTTGTAAATAAAGTTGAATTTACGATGCTGCAATTTTCATTTCTCTTAACGCAAAGTCGGACGCATAATGAACATCTGCTACTTTCATTTAATTCGGCCCACTTACGCAGATGAGGAAGAAACGATCATCTGGAAAAGATTGAATGTCGCTGATAATAAAACTATAACTCTATGTAATTTCTGTTGAGTAAAATTATTCCATTTGTAAATGTTTCTTTCTTGTAAGGTATTCTGTGAGACTTGATTAAATCAGAATTTGATCCGTCTTAACTGACAAATTGGTAGACAATGAAATGAACTTTGTTTCAAAACAATTTCTTGAAGATGATTTGAAATCATGCCCTACTTTTGTGTTAAAAAAGAGGATGGCACAATGTCTGTTTGAAAATTTGCGAACATCCTAATGAGGCCAAACGTTGCTTACCGTATGGCCCTGTCTCTTATCGCTTATCGATTCCGGAAAATAACGCCAAGGGGAAGTTTATTGTTCATTTACTTCATTGAAAAGCATATAATATTAGTTGGGGATAAGAGGCACAAAGTTAATCGAGTGACGGACTCAATTTAATCCTGATTTTAGGACCAATTTCTTCATTTTGACGGAAATCACTAAACTATCTACAACATTCAATAATATATGTATTAAATTCTGATGGTTGTTAACCTGATTTTGAATTTATTATATTCCGATAAAACCAGTAATCCATTTTGATCAACTAGTTAAACTGTCATTGGACCGATTTGAGATGAAACGCATACTAAATGATCTACGAAATGATCTACGAAATAAAAATAGAAAATACTTTCATGAAGTTTTAATTTTTTTTGGTTGCTGAATACTTTTGCAAGTTCACTCTTCTATTAATTTGTAATAAGGAGGAGTATATTCAGTTCGCTACAACTGTATGTATTCATATATCCGAATTGAGCGTAACTAGAGACGATTGTACTTTGCTTTTAAAGTATTTTGGAATAAATAATGGAATAAATTTGGAATAAATAATTTTGGAATAAACTGTGAAGTTTTCAATAATTACTTCGTTTCTTAAAACCTTACTCAGTTGCTGTTACTTGAATACGAACATTTCATTTTTTACACCTGTATTTCTTCAATTTAAATTCACAATGCGCGATCTACCAACGTATAATCCAATAATTCCATTGCCCTCTTTTCACGTTCTATGAATATTCATCCAGTCACAGAGACGTCACATTAAGTTCTATAAGCTCCAGCACTTAGAGCTCTCTGATGACCTAGTCAATAAAACTTCCATGAGCTGCTGACTGGCACACATATAAACTCATTTGCCTCTGTGATGAATATTAAATCTCGCTTGCTTGCTTGCTTGCAAATACTCCGTACAGTATAAAGTATGGAATTTCCTTGTTCAAGTTGTATTTAACTTTTGTATTTTCTGTTAATGTAATATTTGAGAAACTCTTGTAAAGAAAGAAATAATTGATTAAAACTAGTGGTGCTACGAAATTTCACCAACTTTCTCATACTATTTACTTTTCTAATTTTTTTTCTCTGCGATAGCTTTTCGGTATCCCACCTCCTTCTTCTAATTCCTTCGCCCATACGGGAAAGGTGGCTCAGAGCAGCAGCTGATATCACTGTAGTCCCTCTGAGCGGGACATTCAAGGTTCGAGTCAAAACGGTGGCAAGATTTTCGACACTAACTTCATAGCTAGATCGAGTTATGTCGCTATCTGGAGGAGAATAGTAGTGGTCGGCAACACCAGGCAAATGCCGTTGCAGTACCTTAACCTGGCCACGGAACGCGCGCGATCTTTCCTACCTCTTTCTTGTCCTGTCCTTACCCCTTACACACACTTGCACTAACATGCAGTACACTACGGCACATGCCGGGAGACCAGCCGGGACCTTAGAGCTTTTCCCGACTGAGGCGATGCCCCGCTGGTGGGAGATAACTGGTCGGGGAAAACCCCGTTGGCCTACGGTAGGTTGGCGCCGGATCTCACGATATAGCGGGGGAATATCAATTCCACCGTCCGAGCAAAAACATGCCCTACACGTACGGGACTAATGGCTCTAATAGTTGCCTCGCCCGGAACCACTAATGATCATTCGTCGTCATCATCCTTGGCCCACCTCCTTTCCAACTACTGCCTATCGGCCTCCAAAAAACCATTTTTGCCTTTTCCCAATGTTTAGGTTTCCTAAAAGTATAATTTAAATGTGACAAAGTGTAAAAGAGTAAAAACAAGTCCTGTATGTAAGTATTAATTGAACAGTGTCTTACCGTTTGTGTTAAAATATCGTTTGCGTTTATCTGAAAATGCGAACTTTTGAGTTCGTATTCACATTAATAATTTGAAGCAGTTGTACTCGCCATTGTATTAAAGTATAAAACTATCGTAATGAAAATTATAATGACATGAGAGTTACTTTAAAAAATGACATTTGAGTATTTTTTACATTGAAAAGAATAAATGACAATGTTCATGTCATGGCATTCAATACATTTGTCTCTATCCTTTCGAAACAAAATCAAGAAACCGTTTGGGGACGTTTTCGAGAAAATTCTTTTCTAAAATTGATCATTTATCCAAATCTCCAACTCCAAATTGCACAAAAAACTACTAATATTTTTAAAAAATTTCTTTACGTTAATTAAATAATCAATAGTGGAGAATCAGTTCGATTTAAAGAAAAAAAATCTTCAATGATGTGACCCTTATACAACACCAATGACCCTTATACAACAACAAAAAATTCAAGCTTTTACAGTTTTTTAAGATTGAGAGTTAACATTGAAAATCGAACCTATGTCATCTGTATCAATTTTAATCTACTTCAGTGTGAAATTACTTTCTGTCTCTTATCTGATATTTTTACTATTGCCAAATCCGGATATTATTTCAACAAACATCTAATACTATGAAGGAAATTACTTCTCCTGCTATTGTTAATATTTTTATTTCTACCGTTGCTCTGCCATACTCACAAATTCTTTCAATGATATGGCTAATTTATTAAATTTACATACAATTTAATCATGGTTCGACATACAATATTATGCAACATTACTTATTACATATGAACATGTAATTCTATACAGAATTACGCTTCCTGGAAGTTCTATTGACTGAAACCAATTATTAGATTGAATATAAATTATAAATCTTTTTCAATAATAAAAATTTAACATTTATTCTTACATATGTTACAAATTCTTTTGATCTCATGAGAATTATTTTTGATGTGGAACATTACAATACCGTACGAATTTGAATAGAAGTTTGTAAGCTTATTGTAAGATCTTCATACAAGACTTCTCGGCTGACTAGCAGAATGTTCTCCATGGAATCCTTGTTATACCAACTCTCGTGTCCTTGCCTAACTAAAAATGTTTCAGAATATCCTCAACGATTTGCTATTAATGGTATTTAATATTTCCCACAAAATGAATATGCGGTTGCGAACACCAACTATATTCAGCTACTTATTGAAAAAACCCTCCATCTACGGAGCTACCGTAATATACATCCCTCGAAACACGGAGTCTATTTTTTCGAAATTCCAACTATTACATTAATAAAATTTCCAATTACAATTAAATACTACAATTTACACAATACCAAGCTCTCAAACGTCAAACTAATCATAAATTCCTGCCTCACTATCATTTACATAATATTCAGCCTATGCTGAAAGTCCGATTGCATCTCACCTACCGCTTGCGTGTGTTCTCTTTAATGTTCTTCTAGCTTCTAATCCTTGCGTCCTTCTAAAAGATCACGGCTATCAATGCTCTCTCCAAACCGTCTTCACATAATGTGTTCGGGACCGTGTCCATGGTTATGACACCAAACATGGAATTTCATGACCATCTTGTTGATCGGTTGTCCTAACAACGCGTATTCTTTGACTTTCGAGTTTGCAAACAATGCTATTATTCCTGACGCTGGATGCCGATTCTATCATTAAAACGAAGCCCAGGGGTTTTGTATTATCACATAAGCAACAAACTTAAATACGCTAGTGGTACTAGAACAGCACATACTTTCTCTCCCTTAGTAATGGTTATGAATTAACACAATTTTTCTGCGAATTAACATATCTCAGTTTTAATGCTTTGTAAAACTCATTACAAATCGTAGAACATATTATGCGAAAACTAAATATTTTCATGGAAATATCAACACAAATTTTACTATTAAAACAGCTTTTCATACAGTTAAATCATGTTCCAATAATGAGATGAGATGCAATTCACAGAAATTAATCTGCCGTCTCGCGGCGTGGAATGCCATTTTGATTCCAATCTGATATTCTGTGAATGCTTGCAATTTTTCTTTAATATTACATTTAAAAAGTATTTTTAAAAAGAAAACCTAATTGGGCAAATTTAATCAAGATTTACCAATTGCTTTAAAGAAAATACATCAATACATTGAAAATGCAAATACATTCCTCGCAACACAGACAAAAAATATGGATTGTCAATTAGGTTTTAAATAATTTGTGTAAGATTAACTTGCAAATATATTACAAAACTCCTGTTATAGTTTTATTATCTAGATAATTTTGCCTTTAATCCTCTATTTTTTTTTACACTTCATATGTTTTAGCATATTCATATGTTTTAGCATATTCATATGTTTAACATGAATTTTAGCACTTCATATGTTTCAGTCATATATTATTTTATTTAAAATATTGCTATACAGAATGTTTCAAAATAAATGTTACTAACTGATAGTACAAGTAGGTAGGTCACTTTTTCCATTGAACAAGTGGTGAAAAATTTTGAATAATAAGTTACATATGTGGCAGCCCTTGATTGGTAGGCATCTCGTTATACACTGTTATTGTGATATACAAAAGCACACTGTCTTTGAAGATGCCTTGCCGAACACATTTGCAACATGTTTACATATCGGGAGGAAATGTCACTCGTGTAAATTCAAATTTTCCACCTCAGGTTATTTGGAGAAAAAGTGACCCCCGTTACATGCCGTAAACGTTTATATCATTTATTAAAAGACACCTACGTAGGTGTAACTGATAGTATAATTTAAATAACGACGATGAAGTTTTAGTTTATATTTAATTTGTATAATTTGTCTCCACATTATTATTGTATATTGTTTCTCTAGTATAACATTAAAGTAAATTATATTCTCAGACCTTATCGTCACGCATTAGGTCAAGTTTATAAATTATATCCTCATGTAAAAGTATAGATAATCACATTCTTATCCTTTTAGGTTAATTTTTTAAATTATTATTATTATTATTATTATTATTATTATTATTATTTTAATCTCAAACAATAAGTTATTTCTGTTTTGTGTGTGAGAGAAGCTTCATCAACTTCTGTTTAATCTCAGTCAAGTTGCACGAAGTACATTAATGTTTAAAATTACAATATCCGATTTCCGATATGGCGCGTGCCGGGAAGGGTGCAAGCGAGTGCATCTCATATCCTGTAATACAGCGCAGCATGCACGCGCCGGGCGCAGCGAACGTCCCAGCGACAAGGGAAGGAGGGGGCGCCGGGATGTGGCGCGGAGTGGCCCGGAACTAGGGCACATGCAAGTGCTGTACTGACACGGCTGCCGGGAGGGGGTGAGGAACCCGCTACCCCGCCCGCTTTTCCGCCAGCCATGTAGCCCGCCAACCAGCCCGTCTTCCCCTTTCCCGCTCACTGTTCTGACAGTTCCCCCTCGTTCCTGTCCGCTCTTTCGCCTGCTCTCAAACCCGCCCCCTCCATCTTCTCAAACGGCTGCGTTTAACTAATGCCTGCATTTCCGCTGTCTCTGTAGCGATGCTGACCGGGAGGCCCTATGGTGCAACTACCGATGGTGATAGATTTTTCAAATTACCTACGAGTATACTGGGTGTCCCACCTACTATGGGCCATCCCCATAACTTCTAAACCATTCACGGTATCGACATGCACTTATCTCTCAACAGTGTGGAATCTTGGAGCAAGTAATATACCATAGAGGTATTGTTTGAAGTATTTTTAGTTTTCGAGAAATTTAATCATGTTTGAATTTTTAAATGGAACTATGTATTTTCTCATCAGCAGTGGATATATCATAAAAAGAGAAATCCAGTGATGTAGCATGTGTTAGTATTTTGATAGAAATTTTAGTATAAAAGTAGGCTTTATGACATGTGGTTTTAAATTAAGCGGACATTACTTCCTTCAGTAACCCTTGCAACTGTCGTCTTCTGGGAAGATGGCCTTCGCTTCGCGGCGCCGCCTTCCGTAACAGACTCCTTGCCCCGTCTACCTTCCCCAAAGGCGACAGTTGGAAGGGGAAATATCGTCCGTTTAATTTAAAATCACATGTCAGAAAGTATATTTTTTTACTAAAATTTCTAACAAAATAATAACGTATGATACATCTTTGGATTTCTCTTTATATGATCTATCCATTGCTGATGAGAAAAATATATCATTCTACTTAAAAAATCAAAAATGATTAAATTTCTCAAAAACTAAAAAATACGAACAAAATCTATATAGATGATTGTACTTGCCCCATGATAATGCATTGTTGAGCGAAATCTATATTTTGATATCGCAAACCGTTTAGAAGTTATGGGGGTGGCCCATAGTTGGTGGGACACTTTGTATAGCTATGTCAACTTCAGCCGCGGTCTGAAGGAGAATTTTTAGCGGCTGATTGCTTTGATCGGTAGTTTTCTGTGGATTCTCCGATCAACACCAAGCAAATGCTGGAGCAGTACCCCAACAAACGGATCACCGATAGTGCTTTTCCTTTTCAATTCCCTGTCCTACCCCATCCACTGGCACATGCAACACTTCCATCCACTATACTTCCACTCATGTAGGGAGACCTGTCGGGAGCTGAGGGCTTGCTCCGACTAGGGCGGAGCTCCTCTTGTGGGAGAAACCTGGAACGGGAAACTCACCTCAAACCGTTGTGTAGGTATGCATCATATCTCACCACCCAGCTGAGAACGAACACCGACACTTGGTGAGTTAAAACATTCACTGCGATAATGGGCCAAATGGACCTAGCAGTGATGTTCCTGGAAGCATCAACACATTAATGAACACATCTACTTGATTGGTCGACCGACTGATCGACTGACCGACTGTCCGACTGTCCGACCGTCCGACCGTCCGACCGTCCGACCGTCCGACCGTCCGACCGTCCGACCGTCCGACCGTCCGACCTACCCTCCAATCTCCTGAACGTCCAATGTCTTGATCTTTTGATCCGACCGTTCGACCACCCGCCCGACCACTATTTTTCACCCCTCTCGTTCTCTCGCACGCTCGTCCTCTCACCCTCTCACCAATTCACCTGCTCCGCCATCCTCTGCCCCGACATGCGCTGCCCCTCCTGCCTTCTGGCGTGGGTGACGTGGCGGAAGAGCGAGTCAGTGAGCGGGTGGGTTGGCAGGTGGTTGCGCTGGGTGGCGGGCTGGCAGGCAGGGCGCGTGGAAAATAATGAGGGGCCGCGAGGGCCCTCGGAGCGCGCGCTTATTAGCCTACGTCGCCTGCTGCCCCTGCCCCGCCCCCGACCGCTCCGCTCCCCTCCCCTCCCCTCCCCTTCACTCCACTCCGCGCCGCGCCTGCCGGAGAGGGCCCTCGAGGCCGCGAGACCCCGCCATGGCCGCGGGTGACGACGAGCCCCCTGGCGCGGCGGGAGGCTGCTGTGGTCGGCGTTCGTGATAACCAGGACTCCGATTCTGATGACGTAAAAATGTTTTTTGTTATTTACGTTAGTAAACACGCACTTAGCCCCTTAGCAACCAACCATCTAAATACTGCTTTAAGAGCGCGTCCATAGCAACGGCCGCTAAAATATTTTTAATGGACTCTCGATCATTTTAGCGGTCGTTGCTATGAACGCTTCCCAGACATTTTTCCAAATCTGCTTGCATTAGTAGAAAAAACATTCAACTGTCTGATCACAAACAAAGCATCCAGTACCACCAACCCTTGCTACAGAAAATCAAGAGTAATGACAATTCTGAACTCGCGAAAGTGATAAAAGTTTATTTTTAATAAGCGATAAACTAAAATAACAAAAAATAACAAAAATCATTGTATGTAACTCGTCCTCTATTAGTCTTTAAGGACTTAGCCGGAAGGTTAACTACTCGGCTTCGCTATCGCTCCGCCTCGCAGTTAACCATCCGGCTGCGTCCTTAAAGACTCGTTTAGAGGACTCGTGACATAAATATCTATTAAAAGTTACCAATAAAACCACTTAAAAGTAACAGGAAAATGACCTGTAAAATAACTGAAATAAAGGGAAAATGACCTATTTTTTTAAATACTCAAACATTGGAATGACAGTGATTATTATTTAATCAATGAATTTTCCAATTTTAATTAAAATTTATTTATGTAAAATTATATTTAATATAAAGTCTTTCTTTTAGAACGAAATGTAATGCTTATCTACGATCTTCCAACCGTCAGTTTTGAAAGGTGAAGGACTTTACTGATGATCCGAGTAATTTTGAGAGCTTGAAAAAAAATTCCACTGCAGTAGTGAATTTCGTTATGAGCTAATGATACAACAAAAACTTTGTTTTAGTGTCACTCAAAATAATGAAAAATTCAGTAACGAAAAACAAAAAGGAAACAAAATGCGTAAAATGCCAAAACTTGCATAAATATTCAACACAATGGCCAGAAAATTGAAAAATGACAAAAAATGATCAAAAGTGATCCAATAACTATACATTTCTATCACCTATATGTTGTGATAAAAAATCATTTACAAGTTATCTACGTCAAGAATGCACCAATCAAAAGATTAAATGTCATCAGAATGTGAGCCCTACCACTGCCGATAGATAAATCCCTGTTTAATAGTCAGTTGCTAATGACAAGTTTCAATGTTCATATCTATCTTCTTTTCATTCATCACTTCTTTGTTTAGTTCTCATTTATATATAAATACGCTGATAATTGCCTTCTCTGTTGTCAATAATTGAAGACGTAATTTTCTCTCATCAATGCCCTAAGGCGACATGTGTCCTAACCAACATGGCGTCCCAAACGGTATTGCGTCCTAAGCAGTATGTTTACGTCCAAACCAGTATTAACCAATGCTTACTTCCGTTTGAATAGAAAATAATAGAAATTGAGAACATTTAAAAAAGATCCATATTGATTGAATTCAAGTCGGATAGAAGTATGTTTCTCGAATGATAAATGAGAATGTTCCTCTCTTAGAACGCGTACGGTATCAAACATGGTACGACATGAGTCATATTTCAAAACGCAAACGTGTCGCTCTCTGAAAGATAATTCACAGGAAGACAAACGTTCTCTACGTCCCGTGAAAGGAAGTATTGACTTTCTCTCTCCAAATCATACTTCTCGATTATGGTTCTATGTGTGAGACTATTGTTTTCATTTGATGGAGAAAACAATAATTGACTGCATTGGAGACAAACCTTCAGGACATCTACGTTAATGTTTTAGTGACACAAAATTGCGTCCGATTACAAAACGATATTGGATTTGCAATGATGTCGATAAATGGACGCCAGATTTCCCCGACAGGATCCATTGTATAGAGAATGGCATGACATGAATGTGTTGTTATAACTTTTCAGGGAATATGCGAAAGTGGCAAGAAACAATGAGATTTAAAAGATGAAAAATTGACTCTAAACAATAGAAATACAACCTTGTTTTCTTCACGTCAATTTTTGTAAATATGAAAAATTTCGCTAACGAGCTTTTGAAAATATCGTATTAAATATTTTTGTACTATTTATAAAGAGTAGAACATTCTTAGCCTCCCTCGATGGCTCGTTGGTTAGCATGCGCGCTTTCTTCGGTGCAACCATGGGTTCGATTCCCGGACAAAGCAAATTATACCTGTGCTCTTTCCTTACAAAAGTTCCAGTATTTACTGCTGTGTGACGATGAGAAAGCTCACCCTAAGGTTATGAAGACCAGTATGTTCGGTGACGAGATATCTTCGTGCTAACCACACGAACGTGGTCGGCCAAGGCCCGTAGCGGGCTATCGAGCCAAAGAACAGGTACACCAGAATATTCTTAGACCTAAAGAAGTCGTATATCGATGGAAAATACGCCAATTAAATACTGATTCTGAATAATGATATTTACTGTGTTAAAGAGTTCATGTTCACAATTTTTTTGTGAATTAGATGAATATGAGATTGGTTGTTTGATTCTCGTAGAGTATGACAGCGTGGGGCGAGAGGATACGAATCTTTATTCATTAATACAACTTAATTTTACAAAACACCTACTTTCAGCTAATATAATTTTCTTTGGATAGCATAGTTTGTAATGGAGATCGAAAATTTAGGAGTGCTGTTCTGAAAAATACTCTTGCAACTAATATTAACGTTTAGATCATTCACATTGATTGATATATTTTTCTAGATCAGAAACTTATGCATTTTTTTAAAGAGTAAATTTCAGATCGGTTTTTAACGATTCTCTTTATTTTATTCATATTAACAGCAGAATTTGTATTTATGAAAGACAAGGCGAGTTCTAACAACTTACACATTAAATCATTGCATTAGAAAGTTTCACAAAAAGTGAACTAGTAATTTCTAGAGAGTGACAGGCCACCTTAATAGAGTGGTGATGACGAAACATAGAGGCAGCGCTGGGAGCACCTTCTGAGAGATGTTTCATTACGTTATTACGCCCCGAGCGCTTGGTTTCTCGCGAACCCTTTCAGCAGCGCCACGCTCTAGTTCCGCCCACTCCCTCTTCGTCGCCTCCTCCTACTGACTCACCCCGCCCCCATAGACCTCCTAGTACTTCCGCTCCCGCCCCCACAGACCTCCTCCTACTACCGCCTCCCGCCCCCACAGACCTCCTCCTACTACCGCCCCCGCCCCCACAGACCTCCTCCTACTACCGCCCCCGCCCCCACAGACCTCCTCCTACTACCTCACCCGCCCCCACAGACCTCCTACTACCGCCCCCGCCCCCACAGACCCTCCTACTACCTGGCCCCCGCCCCCGCTGGCAGACCTCCTACTCACCCCGCCCCCACAGACCTTCTACTACTACCTCACCCTGGCTTCCACAGACCTCCCTCCTACTACCTCACCCCGCCCCCACAGACCTCCTCCCACTACCTCACCCCGCCCCCACAGACCTCCTCCTACTGCCACACAGGAGCACCCCACGGCCTCCTCCTCTTCCACTGCCGCCGCCCTCCACGTCCTCCCGTCTCTATCGCTCACGCACCAACGCCGATCTCGCTGTTCCCGCTCGTCGCCGCTGTCCCCGCTGTCCCCGCTCGCTGTCCCCGCTCGCTGTCCCCACTCGTGTGACGTCGTCCTCGCCGTCACCGCCGTCCCTGTAGTCCGCGCCGTTCTCGCCGTCCCCGCTATTCTCCCCACCAGCCGTTAACCTCGTCTTCGCCGTCGCCGCCATCCCTGCCATCTCGCCGCCCCCGCTGTTCCCACCGTCCTCGGCGGCTCCGTCATCGTCGCCGTCCCCGCCTCCCGCGTCGTTTCCACCGTCCCCACCGTCTTCTCTTTCCCCGCTGTTCCCGCAGTCAACGCCGTCCTCGTCATCGCCGCCATCCCAGCCATCTTTGCCGATCGCGTCGCCTGCGCAGTTCCCGCCGTCCCCACCGTCCCTGCCCACCCAGCTATTCCCGCCGCTGCCGCCGTCCCCGCTGTGCCCAATGGCCCCGCCGTCCTCGCCGTCCCCACCATCCCTGCCGGCGCTGCAGTCCTCGCAGACTCCCCGAAACCCGTCGTCCCCGCTTTCTTCCCTCGCATTCCATATAGACCCCGCAACCCTCGCTACAAATCCTTCCAGTCGTATCCTATCATATTCGCCACCCACGCGTTACCCTCCCGTCGCCACCCTCCTGCTCCCCCAGACGTTGCGGGGCGTCGGCTCCTAGATTTCACTGCCACCGCCGACTCAATGCAGCCTTAAGCTCTCTACGCAGAGCGAGCAGTTCCCTTCAGTCTATTGAGCAGTTTGTGCCGCCTCTCATTGCAGTGAACTGCTCTATAGAGTTCCCGACACTTTGCTGTATTACATCCATCAAGACCGTTTAAATTTCAGGAAATGAAATTCAATCTAATGTTGGTAATGCCATTAAGAATAAATAAAACACCAACCTTTTTGTGTAATTTATAGATTTATTTCATTGCTTTCCTCTCCATCTACTTTTTCATGTTTTGTGTATAGAAACTATTTATTAGCATAGAGTAGACATTTTGGTCATTAATATTTCTTTAGTTGCTTTCTTTTTGTTTTTTACAAACACGAATATGAAGATATAAAGGAACAAACTTCGTATTTAATTTTGAGAATGAAATTACCAATTTTATTGATATTCCATCCTTCATTTATGAGCGAGGGCGAGGGCGAGAGAGCGGGCGAGGGCGAGAGAGCGGGCGAGGGCGAGAGAGCGGGCGAGGGCGAGAGAGCGGGCGAGGGCGAGAGAGCGGGCGAGGGCGAGAGGGCGAGGGCGAGGGCGAGAGGGCGGGCGAGGTTGAGAGACAGGACGAGGGCGAGAGAGCGGGCGAGGTCGAGAGAGAGGGCGAGGGCGAGAGAGAGGGTGAGGGTGAAGAGCGGACGAGGGCGAGAGAGAGGGCGAGGGCGAGAGAGCGGCCTAGGGCGAGAGAGAGAGAGCTAGGGCGAGAGAGAGAGTGAGAGCGAGAGCGAGAGCAAGAGCAAGAGCAAGGGCGAGGGCGAGGGCGAGGGCGAGAGCATGGGCGAGGGCCAGGATGGAGGAGAGAGCGGAGGTGCGAGCAGTTCGCGAGGCGGGCGCTATCCATCATAATCAGCATGCAGCGCCCTCGGCACCGTCGCCCGCGCTCGCGCCGCTCGCCCGGAGTTTCCGGTTCGTTAGGCTCCCCCTCCCTCCACCCGCGCCAGCCCTGCGTCGCGGCGCGGCGCCGACGCCGCCTCACACGCCGCGCCGGAGCGGCGCTCCCTACGAGCTCCGGCTTTTTCTCACGGCCACGCCCCCGCGCTTTGGCAGCGGACGCTGGCCGGCTGACATCGTGTCCGGCGCGCTGGATGAAAAGGCCACTTCCCGGCTGTGTGTTGATGGCATTATTGTGTGTTAAAAAGTTTTGCGCAGAATGTTTTTGAAAAATTCTACCGAATCTCTGTGAAACCGTTTCTGAAGATGAGTCACGGAAATTTAGTACCTCCTGCAATTTTTGAGCGGTTGAAGTTATTGCAAATCAGTTTTCACGGAAGTGCGTGAGTGAAATATTGATGAGTGAATTCGTTTTCATCTCATCACTTGAATAGTACGCGATATTGAGGTAACTTTATGTTTTCAAATGGAAATGTACATAACTTTTTAATTTATCATGACGAGCGTAAAACGGCGAATCCAATGATGTACATATAGTCATATGTTAGATAAAAAATTGTTTTGAGTAATTTTGATGTTTTTGCGACTCGTATTTAACGGATATTTTGAATTACACAGACCAATGACAGTCAATACTCTCGCTGCTAAGGCGCGATGGGAGAGTTACAATATCCGTTAAAGAAGAATCGCAAAAAATAAAAATTACTCAAAAAATGCGTAGCTAACATATGACAATATGTACATCATTGGATTCGTACTTTTACGCTCGTCGTGATAGACTGAAATGTGTGTAGTTCCGTTTAAATAAAACAATAATACCTCAATATCACGTAAAATGGAAGTAATAAAATGTAAGTGAATACATGTATAAAGCAGCCACATTTCCCCTTACACTTCCGTGAAAACTGCATTGCAATAAATTCTACCGTTAAAAAATGGCAGGAGGTGCTAAAGTTACGTGACTCGTTCTGTATATACTTGGCGTTCCATTTAAAACTGGTTTAGGGAATATCTCGCAAAGTGCACATCGGATCAAGAAAAGTGGGCAATGGAAGTTGTTTGAATTGATGGAGTCCATCCAATAATACCAATCTTGATCCGCACCTCTACCTTCCGGGAGTGGGGGGAGTGGAATAATATTTTGCTTCTTTTGCCATCTCCAGTCGCTTCGTACTCTCCTTGCGCTTCGTACGCCGCTCTGGGTTCTACCTGATCTCCCCTGCCCATCCAGTTTCTCTCAGCGTCCACTTCCCACTGCGTCACAGCAAAACCCGGAAACAACACCGTCTAGGTGCAATGGGGGAAATTGCATTTATGTCGGTAAAAGACACATTGAAGGGTAACATTTGGAAACCCAAATATTATATTTTTAATTCTTTATCTTTCAAAAGTATTGATACCAAATTTGAAAACAACCACTTCAGTGATTCTCAATTTTTTATCACGCACTTACAAATAAGCGTCCTTTCACTTTTTTATCGTATGATAATATAAATATTTTGTCCTCTTTTAGCAATCAAACTTTTTCCTGATGTTAATAGACTTTAATAAAAACTAAGACACTAATTTGGTGTGTCGTCTCTGATGCTTTAAACATTGTTAAAAGTGTTTTGATACTAATTAACTTAGATTTATTGATTGGATTAAAATGATATACAAAATGGCTGCTTCTCCATCAACAGAGAGAGAAGCGTCGAACCACATCTCGCTTTTCGTAAACTGTGCGCCGGGAGGGATTTATATAAAAAGCATCTTCCCATGCTTTATCTTCCCCGTGATCACATCTGTCCGTTTCTGGGTACTTTAATTTCATGTTGAAATGTTCCCTAGAGAAACAAAAGAAATGACCAGTTCTTTACCAGCAGGACGAGACTCGTTCAATGGCCCTGCTTGCCTTAAGCGGAGGATCGAAAGGAGTCCAGCCGTGATGACGGAGCGGACGGGTACACGCAGATTTTCCATTATCATGTACGACGGAAATCATTCATCCTACGTGATAATGGAAATGTATATAATTCAGTTTAATTTTTGTTCAAGTACCATTTCGAACATTGTTGTTGAAATTTCTTTTGATATTTTGCCATAATTGGTTTTCATTACCTTGCAATAATTAACTGATAAGTGTACGTATTACAAGACTTGCGAAGTCAATTGTATGATACATTCTGTTCCAACATTTTAATATTTTGTAATTAATATATTAATAAAATACATGCTCTTAAATCAATAATTCCTTTGATTTAAAAAAATATTTTTATCAATTTCTTTGACATACTTTGACCTCTTGAAGTTTCCACCTTACCTGGCGTTAGTTATCCACTCTAGTAGTATGTCATTATTTCAATCGTAAGTTTATTATTTTTTTGTCTCAGACTATTCCAACGGCCGTATTTGACTTGGTTTCCTCTGTCTATCTCTTTGACTATTTTCCAATTATCTTTCTCTATGCAGCCCTTTAGTGATACGTAGTCACACATGCACTCACATGTCGAAAGATTTGCTCTCTGTTCGTTGGTCACCAATCGAACTCTTTCGTCTTCACTCAACCGCATGGCCCAATGACCGGATATCCGGCTGCCGAGTCAGCTCTTTTGTCGTTCTGCTCTTTGGTCTAACTTCTAGAGTTTTCCTTTTCACTTCATGACGCAATCAAAGACCTGGATTTTCTAAAGTAACGTATTGATGTAATTCGGTCCATAGATCGCTCGACTTATAAAGAAATCGGCTTATCGAAATCAAGAGGAAACCATCAAAACTCAGGTTTAAAACCTCTTTATTGTACTTATTCCACTCTCATTTTCATTTCTGATAAGCTACAGTAAGATTTCTAACGTTTTAATAAATCCAAAGTGTCATGACAACATAAATACTTTATCTAAATTTTACATTTTTTAACTTACCGTAAAATAGAATAATCGAATTATGACAGTAAAGCTTATCCCATAATTGATGGGATAAGCTTCACTGTCATTTAATGCTTTTTCTGAAATATTTTGATTTGGCAAGTTTCCCTTTTATAAATTCTACTCCTTATATAGTACTCCTAAATATAAAGTTCAGTAATACTATTTTGTAAGTGGAATTCAAAAGCTCTCATGGCTTTGACAACGGATTTGAATTTAGATAATTAGTAATGAACTCTTTTCATCTCTAATGTGTGCAAGAAACTTTTGAAAATTTCTCAGAAATGTTTTTATTTTCAGTTGACCACTTTTTCCTAATAGTAAAAACATAAACGCTCCTTGCGAATGACCAATATGAGTTTATTTATCCATTGCCGACCTTTTACTCAAGTTTTATAGAAAAGCTCATTTTTATGGATCCTCAGAAGGGAAAGGTTTATATTTTACATCCTTATATTCGTTCATTCTCACACACAACCATTCTATTGGCCATTCGTCTCGTATATTATACTACATGTAAACCAGGAAGCTCATTTCTCTTTTATGTCTACGGGGATTTTCGAGACTCTGATTTCATCTTTCTCCTTCTTAGGATATTTCACATCACATATGTGCGTATATGCGCTCATATTCTTCGTGTTATATGCGGAATCTACTAAAATATCAAAAAGTCTCGTAAAACGCAGTTGCCATACTTGTAAACAAGAAATATTAGTTTCAAATCCTTTTACCTTTCCCATGGTTTTTATCAAGCACCAGAAATATTTCAATTGAAAAGAAATGCTTTGATCATTTATTTGTGAGCTTCTAATAAAATTACTATTTTTTTAATTGCTGATATTTTAGAAAAGTTTGTTGCAGAGCAGGATGAGTTTATTTTCCACGATGAGTTCTTTTAGTAGATTAACAATTAAACACTAGATTGATGGACGCCGTCATTTCGATGACTACAACATATTCTAGTAAGATTATCTTTATTAAAATGAACAGCAAGCCATTGCGATTATTGGCTTTAAGCATATTTATGATTTAAGTTATTTGTGAAAATTTCGAAAATATTTATCCATTCTAAATTGTTATTTTCATCGATTTATCTTAAACACCTGACAGTCGTTAAATTGACTGATTCCCAAAAACTGCTAGACTGTGCGCTCTGTGTGATTACTTGACTTGAAACGTATTTATGATTTAAATTATATGTGAAAATTTTGAAAACATTCATCCTCTCGAAACTGTTATTTTGATGTATTTATCTTAGACACCAGACAGTCGTTTAATAGCTGCTAAACTCTGCGCTCTGCGACTTGTTTTGTTTATATCATCGTATCTCTCTTCCGACCAACCAAGCGCGCTCTCTTTCGTGAAAAGCATTAGTGTTTATGAACTGAAGATTTGGCCTAAGAAGTTGCTGATGAAGTGAAACACTATTGGGTCTGTCTGTGACATCTTACGACGAAAGGCCCTTCCACGAGTAAACAACTAGAATTTTCGTAATTGTTTTGATGTCATTTGCATGCTTTCTTCTATTTACTGAAATCAATCAATAAAATGATAACTGAAGTACGTTAGTATTGTGTGTATCTGTGTGTATAAGTTCCCTCAAATCCAGGAATAGCCCATTAAATACATGAGCCGTCAAAATGACGGCCCGCGGGCATTGTCGGTAAATGCAAGGTCCGGTTTTATTGTTAAATGTCCTTAAATTGCTATTATATTATTTTTTCGTATTCATACTAGCAGAATTACGCCCCGTTGCCGTCTTCTTGCTCAGTCAGCGCTGCTACGACCTGGATGTTCTCGTGTCGCAATTGTCCCCTCGCTGTCTTCTCCTTGCTCAGCATTAGCTTTGTCCTGTCTGCATCTCTCCCCGCCCGCTCATCCTGTCCTGATCGACCCTTCCCCACGACACATGGCAACGCCCAGCAACAATGAAGCCCAGGGGGATTGGGAATTGCATTTAACTGAAGTGCCATCTTGTGCTACAGCGCCATCTAGTGGAGAGGTACAACAAAGAAAATAGCATAAAAAACATTCTCCATGAAAAAACTCAGATATGCCAGGTATAATGGAGATAGGTCAAATGGTGTCGGAGTTTATTGATTTATTTGTCGAACAAACCAACATCCATTTTTATACAGAGATATTATCTGACTTTTGTGCATCTATTGTTTATTTATGAAACTATGAACTGGATTACAGACAAAACATTCAAAGTGGCTCATTGAAGTCAAGAAAATTTGACGAAGGTAAAAATAAGTCTCCTTTCTTTTTCTTCTTTAACGATTTCATGTACTTTACTTTATAAGAGTGCATTGCTGTAATAAGGATCTAACAAATACTCGTCCCTATTTTGTGGGGAATAAGAAAAACGTTGCATGGTACGTGTCATTCATCGGATTTAAGAAGCGATGAAATCCACATTCCTGATCCTTTCTGGAAGCTGCAGATACACACTGCCAGTGGAAGTAGCAGTCGCTAGGGCGTGAGCAAATAAACCGAAGATCCGGAGGTAGAAAAAAGAGCAAATCTGATACGAAATTCGCTCGAGAACTCAGCTACCGGCTTTTCCTCTCACGTGTTTGACATCGTGCGGATGCTTCCGCGGAATTGTAAAGCAGATTCCAGTCGAAAAAAAATCAGCTCGCTCTTCCGTGCATGCCGTTCCGTCGCTCTTTGCCTCACAAGGGGGGAAAAAGTGTTTGAAGGTTGAAATGTGTTGTTGGCAACTGTCAGACAAGTTCTGTATTAGAAGCTGCTCCAACGTCAGGACGTATTGATCTGGGAAGGTACAATTTTCAATTGCACTTCCGTTTCTCGTGTCACCAGAGGGATTGTTCTCTCTCTGTCACGTGTAAACCCACGACCTGATCCGAGTGGTGATAGGGGGACCTGTGTTGGAGCATTTTTCACAACTGTCTATACGGACTGGTATCTCAGACTCTTGTCATATTTGTTGTGAAAAAAACATGGATTTACAAAAGTGTTGATTTCATTTGCGCTACATTTACGAATAATTACGTGGAGCATGCCATTTATTTCAGTTGATCCCATCACCTGCAATAAAAATATTGAAATCAATGTCGCAAGAATATATTGACAACTTTGTGACACATTTTACTCTTCCTTAACTTCAATGCTGTTCTCTCCAAAACATTTGTATTTCCTACATAATGACTTCTATATTTAGGTACCGTCCTTATTGAAATTACTGATATTTTTTCGTGTTTCATATAATATTTCAAACATTTTTCTTAGTTACATCTTTCCACACGTTTACTGCAATTTAATTCATCATTGCAGTGCATTATAGTCGTACGTAATTGAAACGCCACCAGTCTATATCATCTTGGCTCTCCGGGACGAGCCGCGTCTGTATCATGGTGGCTGACGTTTTCGCCAAATTGTTGTGACCATCCTCAGAGCATACTGCCACTTTATAAGGAAGAGAAGGGTGAGCGGTATTGGCCAAAGCAGTGACCAATAGGAAGAGGACAGGTCGTTTGGTATAGATGGTAGGTGCCTAACACTACCATTTCTATATTTCATGTTAATCCGCCTCAGAATTTCACCTTCTTTATATTGTCGCCCTTCCCGTGTGCCACACCTGCTCCTCGTCCTCCTCTAAAGCTCTGTTCCTCCTCCATCTATCCCGTACTACTCGCCCGACTGCTATTGGTCGATTGCTATCTTGACCAATCCTCGCACACCTTCAAGGATCGGGGTTGGGATTTGCACGTTTGTTTGTAATTTTATCCAATTTATTCAAAACATATTGGTGGTATTATATTCGAAGGAAAACATCTCATCAGCACACTTGTCCCAAGCGAACGGCAAGAAGGCATTGACGTTCTTGAAGTATAATTTGTCTTTAACAAACTTATAGGAATGGGTTCCACACTAAAATGTTTTCTCTGGGTCCACTCCTGATGTCTTTGGTCTTCGTATAATAAATTGAGGCAGCAGGCTGTTGATCGTATCTGCGCAAATAATGTTGAATCACATCCTAGAGTTTCCGGTTCCATTGTGATGTAAGTCTATACTGATTATATTGTGAGTGTTGCGGAGATTCTGTTTGTGATATTGAAGTAAGGCTATTGGTACTCCTAAAGAAGTTTGCAAAATTTTGAGATACGTAATTTCGTCTAGGTTAATTAGCTCTGTTATTTCTAACCTGCAATACGAATATCCTTCGGAAGGTTTGAATGGTAATATTAGATAGGCGAAGTGTAAGCGTAAGCGAAATAAACTGCTAATGCGAAAAAAAAATGTTGATAACGTCTTCGATTTCAAAACACTCGAAGAAGGAAGCGAGTAAATGACCTACTCACGAACCGCACTCTATTCAGAAATATTGAACTGATTAAAAATACCCCAAACATTCATTAATCACGTTTTCGGAACATTTTCAACCACAATTATATTATAATAAATAACAATAGATTTTGTGGCAAAGACAAAGCTCATGACTTCTCGTACAACTACCACTGTCCTACGTTACAGAAATTTTATTGAACAGGGTGTTCGTTCACAACAAAATATCGAATGCCTGTACGACTCACTATTACCTCCCATGATATTTTATCCTGACCGGTGGCGTGGTCGGGATTGCACAGCCCGAATTTTAAACATATGGCTGATAGCCATGACTGAGACTAATTGAGTAAGCCTCACCTTAACTCAGGGCGCTGCTTCACCTATTCCGACTCCGCCGCTACCCTCTGTCCGTCTTCACCCGCTATGTCCGATCCAGTTCCGTCACCTTCCCCCATCTTTCCCACTCCCTCCTGCACCGCGAAGATCTATTGTATATCATCGCGTAAATTGTCCGACCTACCCGCCTCGTTCCCCGTCTCTCATTCTTACTTTCCCGTTCTCCCCGCCCCACTCTCCCGGCCTCATTCACCCCATACCGTTCTTCCCGCTCCCTTCTCCCCGTCTCGTTTTCCCTGGCACGTTCTCTCCGACCCGATGTCCCCGCCCCGTTCTCCCATTCCCTTTCTCCGTTTCCTGAGCTCCCTTCTCGTTCTCCTTTCCCCAATCTACCCCCATGTTCTCACCGTCCCATTCTTCTCGACCCGTTCTCCCTGCCCTGTTCTTCTCACCGCCCCGTTCTCCCTGCCCCGTTCTCCCCATCCCATTCAACCCGCCTCATTCTCATTGCTTGGTTCTACCCTCCCAATTCCCATTGCACCATTCTCGCTGCCCCGTTTTTCAAGCGTCCATATTTTAGCGCCCATTTCTCTCCATCCCCGTTCTCCACGCCCCGTTTCCACCACCCCGTTCTTACCGCTACGTTCTCGCTGTCCCGTTCTTGCCACCTCTTTCTCATATCTCTTTTATCCCTAACTCGTCCTTTCCACCCCGTTTTCTCCGTCCTGTTCACTGCACTTCGCTACCCCCAGCCAACTTCACGCGGCTCCACCCCGCCTCTTGTCTTTGCACAACTTATCTCATCACACCTCGTTTTCCGTTCTTCTCCGAGCTCGTCTTCCTGACCCGCTTCACTCCTCTCTCGCCCCGCTTCATCTCTTTGCTCTCTCCGCTCGGCGGCCACCGCCTTCATCACGGCTACCGTCGCAGCTCTGTGCCCCTTGACTGCCTCGCAACTGGCGTGCACCCCCTGACTGCGTCCCTCGGGCAGGTTAAGCGGCGTAATCTCGGTGATGAGGGGAGAGAGCTGGCGCGCGTATTGGCTCCGCTTGTGTGCGCGACACCGCTGCAGCTGTCTCCCATGCAACTGCCGATGCCGATGAATGTGATAGGGACGGTGCCGCTGGAGATGTCACAATTTGTTGTTGATTGATTATTTCTTGTGTCCAGGCACTTCAACAACCATGGACAAGAATTCCGTAAGTGCTGTGAAAATAATACTCAGGTGGTGTTATTCAGTTGTAGGGGGCGTTATTTCTTCTCCAACTGAATGTGAGATTTGTCGGCGACCTACAAGTCGGTTTAAGAGTGTTTTTTTCCTCTAAATAATTACTCCGTGGAGCCATCGCTTCATCCCAAACAAGCTCCTTTCTAGTATTGTGCTATGTTTGGGCTTGTAAATGTGTGTATATGAGGGGAGAAAGGGACAATAATGAGAAAGAAAAGATCCGGCATGTCCATGTCAAAAAGAAATTTTGAAAACAATAGTTTTGCTTAGCTCTTCTGTCCTCAGAAGCTCTGAATTGCATCAAAAATATAGATGTTATTTTTAAATTTGTGTTTCATTACTTTATTAGATTTAACAATCGTCAATAAAATAAAAACTATCGTCACTATAATGAATCACTTCCTAAGAATTCATGGTAAGCCGAAAAGGCAATGAAATAATCAACGACGTTTCAGCAGCGATTTAAATCTCTGAAGTTCTTCTATGAAGCTTCAAAAATATTCTGGGCAGATCCAGCTAGAAATGGAGCTAATCAATTTCCCTTGTCGAGAACAATCGAATGTGATTCTCTCCGTAGGTGGAAATAAAACTTCCCCAAATCGTATTTTAAATGTTTAACTCCCCCGCCACGTATTGTCGATAATTCATTACAAAAATAGGTTTAATTATCGTCAATTTCCTTAACCAATTTGTTCGATTCGTGTGTAAATGCCAGAAAGAGAGTATAGTAATTCATAGCGTTTCAGCAATGTTCTCGCAGGTGCAGTGAAACTACCAAACACACTCTATTCTCTAGAGTTTTTCAAAATAGCCTACAGCGAAACAGCTAATAATAATTATTAGCTAATAATAACAATTATTGTTTCAATTCATTTTTCTTGTCAACAGGAATCGAATAAACTGTAGTTATCATGAATCATCCAAAACGCTTTTTTTGGTGCTTAAAAACTCGTTTTTCAGAGAAATTTCTTTGAATCTTCTAGATTGATCAGAGGAATATGATCAGTTCCCTATCTAGAATCCCAGATGCACCTCTTTTGTCTCAATGGGTGGGCTGGGAATGGTCTACCTGTGAGTGAGGGACAGTTGGATAGACGGGCAGACGGCTGCAAGTTACTCGATTAATACATGGATAATGCAATAATAAATATTCTGTATATCATTTGCGCATTCACACATCATTCACCTGATTAACATCGCCATGTACCAAGTTACGAGGGCAGATCGGAAAGTAACGCATAATAAATTTTTTGATCAAAAATGTAATTTGTACCAAAACACAAAATATCACCAAAACCAAGATATTTGACCTACGTTTTTTACATATTCGCCAAGTTTGTCAACACATTCCTGTAAGCGTGCTACCAGTTTCAATATGCCCTGTTTGTAGAAGTCCGTTTGGTTGGAATATAACCCTCTTCGAAGAATGCACGCTATCTGGAGGTATTTTTACGATCCACTGAGTAGTCCTCATACAGACCACGCATGTTCCTGTGAATTTTACTAGAATTATACTCTTTGGCTCACAAATTTCGAACTACACTTTCCTGCTCTTCACAAGTTGATGACAGTAACATGCGCGTCATTTTTGTTTCGTAGATCAGGCTACGCTTTCTAGAACTGCACAAGAAATCAAAGTAGTATCCCGTATAGCGCGATCTTCAAACTATCTCTTCGTGCAGTTTCACCATTCCAGTTGCAATACCAACGGAGAAAAAAATATTTTGTGTTATTTTCCCCCGTACATTCACTGTGTTCCTCTGAGTCTCCCTACTCACCAACAACTCAGCAACAGCTTCATTGTCGCAGGCCTCTCTCGTTGTCACCGCGACTCCTCCCCTTCCCTCCCCCACCACCCCTCCCGCGCACTCGCCCGCTCGCCTTGTTTCCCCCGCAGGTCGCGTCATTTCCGCCTTCCGGCAGCCGCCGACGCCCCCGCCCCGCCGGTCATTTGCGCTCGCTGGCCGCGCCCCCGCCGGCTCTGACGTCGTTGACGGCACCGCCGCGCTCCCCCGGCAGGCAGCTCCACCGTCACCGTCGCTCTAATTCCCTCGCCGTCAAAATATGTCTTCCTTGGAACTTGAGACTCCCGTTTCGGGAGAGAAAGAAGAGGCTAGTGCGTTGACTTCTGTAAGGAAAGAAGTGGGTGAAAAGGATTGGTGTATCACAAGGTTCATTGTATGGTTTCTGATTTGATATAATTATAAATATTATAATTATTTGCTGTAAACCTTAAACTACATTTGTATTAATGCCGTTATTTGTGACGATAATTAATAAATACAATGATTTCTACCAATTATATTTACGGGTCGACGATTATAATCACGACTATAATCTTTTTCACTACCATAGGTGACCTTGTTACAAATGTATAATATTATTTCAGTAGAAATGATTGTGTTTATTAATGATTGCTACAAATAATGGTAATAAATACAAATGTATTTTCAGTTTTACAGCTACAAATGTACCTTCAATTTTTCATTTAACCTTTTGCTTTCCACGCCTTCCATCTGATTTCATTTTACGTCCTGAAAGTATATTGTATGAAGTATAATGGTTCCCGCAGAGGGCGCTTTCTAAGAAAGGTTGCCAATACTTGAAAACCATTTATACTGTACAATTTTTTTTGGATATTTTTTTCCTCTTTGCGTCATTTGATTATCTAAACAATTCAGACATTTGATCAGCGCTCGTGTGTGAGAGGATTTACTGGGAGAGGTCAGAAGGTTTAAAAAGAATGTAGTATCGGCAAGGAATGTATACAAATGAAAGTCATGATGTGTAGCTGGAGGGACGACACACAGACCGCGATTAGATGGGCAGGGATAGGAAAATTGAGAGTTTCTGGTTTTAAAATATATTTTGTCCATTATAACCACCGCAAAAAAATTTAATTGATCTTGAAATGGAAATTCTAATTACAAAACATTATTCTTTCAATTACGAAAACCAAAGGGTAAAATTTGGAGTACAACTCGTAGTTTAAAAACCGATAGAAATCCAAAATACACACGACAGAAATGAAGTTTGCAAACTGTAACTGTTAATGATAATTTAGATGTTTAACTAAAAACATTTCTTCGTGTTACGCATGGGTCAACCCCCTCACAAAAATAAACGATTAAAAAACAAAAGAAGACACGTTTTGCTCATTTAGGGGCGACAACTGGGAGTTTTTTCTGTTGTTTTTTTTTTCATTTCGGCCCACAGTGCGTCGCCATCCCCCCCCCCCAACGTCACCGCTTGCCGAGATTTTTTCGCCAGCGCTGACGTCCCGAAAGAACAAAGAGATTACGTTCTCGCCTTAAAAAGGAATAAAAACCTTCGCCTCGTCGCTCCGCTGCAATTTCCTGTCGACGGTCTCTCGGTTGCTGCATCTGCTTGGAAGCGTGGCTCACACAGGACCGCACGATCGGCGAATACGCGAAAGTCCTGCCCCTCGGGTTGGATTGGGACCTTACTCCCACATATGAATGAATGAATGAATGAATGAATGAATGAATGAGCCTAGTGTGTCCCGTAAAGAGCAAAGGCCTCCTGCCAGAGGGGAAGCCCTTGTAACCTCCCGTGGTGACCTATTCAACGTGATCATGGTCCCACATATAGAGGTTCTAAATTAGAAACTCGTGATCGGGAGCTCAGTTTTCCGATGAAACATCGAGAGCAAGAAGACGATTACAGTGAGAGTTCATGTCGGATGGGTGATCTAGGTCTCCCGTGTGTAACAGCCCACTTTCCCCAGTTGGTCTACCGGGTCGTTGTGGTTAATGCGCTATCGGACATGCCGTATACTCATATTGCCCGTATATTGATATTTTTCCGCCTCTGAGTGGCGTGTAATGATATCGGTACTATCCCATTGACTGCCAAAGGCACGATGAATAACATCCGGGGGTCATATGCTACAAGAGAATATGGTCTCTGGGAGTCACACCATTTTGTTTACTTGATTGGTGAAATCATTTTTAAATGTTCCTAAAAATAGTTTGAAAAATTAATATGTGTGATTCACACATGAGGGACACCGATAATCCTCGTGGCCCCGTACATATTTACATGAGGGATGCCGGTGGGAAACAATTTTTGAAAGAGTACTTATACAAACTCAATGATATTCAGGATATTTCAAATAAAACACAAATACATAAATATTAAGTGTTTCTTAGGAAGAAAAGGAAATTTATTGAAGAAAATAATACAAAACAAAAGACTGGGAACAAATCCTATACAATACAATAACACTGCTACAAGTGGTAATTTAGAAGGTTAAGATAATCCTATAATAAATTCTGCTTCGTTCTATTGGAGCAAGTTGAAACTAAATCAATTCGAAGCCCGCCTGGGAAGTCACAGACCTTGAGATAAACACCACCGTGAGACCCACCCATGACCCTCACGGTCCTCACCGGGAGTATTGTTGGGCCCACCAGTGGGCCTCACGGCGCCATAGTCAAACCGCTTTAGGCCCACCCGTGAACCTCATGAGAGTTAATATGCAATTGTTGCTGGCTGATAAGCATCGAACTGCAAAGCGGTTCCAGGGAGGCTATGTTTATGTTGGGAGCCTGGGCTTCCCCAGCCGGAGTCAGTATTTACTTGGTTGTCCGGGACTCGCAGCTTCCTGAGCAGAGGGACCAACGAACGCAGTCGCGTGCAGTGCCATCTCCGAGCATTTTGCGCTGACGAAGCTCGCAGAATGGCAGCCGTAACGTTGGCATCCATGGCTAGGACGCGGCGTCTCCCGAACAGTCAAGTGAATTCTATCATGTATGTTTCTACGCTACATGTGTAAATGTTTACAACACGTATTGGGAGACGCTGACTTGACGTGCTTGCACGTCCAGAGATGTGGGAGGAGGTTATGATTAAACACCAGTAGCCCGTCTCTCAAGAATTTAAAAATCCCTCTGGTACAAAGCAAAGCAGTTAGCATGCTGCGGGACAAACATACAATCGTCTCCAGACTCAGGAAAGGCATAGATTGAGTCCTATTTCTTAAATTCATTCACAAGTGAACAACATTTCATTGAATTTTCAGTTCGTTACAACACTTGTTCGTACAGGTTGTGTTTCCTTTGTCCATGTACCCACACACTTTACGCCGATTACTATTTCTTAGGGAATGACAGGTGGGAATGAAGAAAAGGCCCACTCAAGACCGGCAGAACGTCCTGTTCAGACCCCATGAACCATTCGGTCATGTTGGTTTAGTGGTGAGTTATAGTTGACACATACATAATTGAAATGATTGAAGGCGTTGTCATTGTCAACAATACTATTCATTTCAATAATAGCAGCTTTCGATGGCTTAGTCATCATCATCAGTTTTCTGATTCGAGAAAAATATAAACAAAATTATAATTAACAGAGTTACATAATTTAAAAGCATCTTAAGAAATGAAAGGGAAAGAATTAAATAAAGAAAGAAGGGGCGGAGAGTTAGATCTTTTAGTAATATAGTGGTTTTTAAATCTAAGCAAGAAATGAATGAAATATACATGTAACATTTTTTTCTCTCTCAAACTTTTACATGTATATAATCATTTTACATACACATAAATCGAGTCAAATGATCAAATCGAGTCAAAAGGTGTCTCTCGACGCGTCTCAGTCTTTTCATGAGAACTGATAATTTTTTCGGTTCCTGTCACATTCTGAAACAAATATTCTAAAAACGTATTTTTTGTATTAGAAGGAAGTAAAACGTGACTTACGGTACCTAGAGAGGTAATCACCATAAAAATGTAGAGTTATTGCTTTTATCGTCATAATTATTGCTATTATTGTCATTTTATTATTTTAAACTTAATTAATTTCATGTTTTATAAATATCATTAATTGTAATATTTGTAAATTCTAGTGGTCTTCCATCAGGTTGCAAAAACCTACCGGTAGAAATAATGAATATATCTATAACCATTGATTTCAAATAGAACGCACAATTATACGCAGAAATAACTCTACGAATATTAATTTTCCTGCTGAATTGAAATACCTCTCATGCATTGTAATTTAGAGCAAACTTACAGCGGTTTCAAATAGCAGCGTGACACGGTGAAAGAGGAAACTAGACCAATTTATTGTAAATATCGTCCACTATTTACATCATTGTTTGCTACTAGTCATTTCATTAGGTCAAATTATAGAAATGAAATGTTTATACGTGTTCTCAGTACTTTCAAATAATTTGTCCCACTTTTGTATTTCAAAAGCATTGTAATTTTTTGAGACCGTATATTTATTTTTAAGAGAATAATTTAACAAGTATTTTTCTGATAAAAGCTTGGATCAAAAAAGATAATTGCCAATAAATGATATTGCAAAGCAAAGTCGGTCTGTCGCAGTAGTGCAATCTGCACTTCAATCTAGTATGTACAGAAATTTCGTCAAGAATCTATGTACTTATATTCTTTTAGATCTCTCACTTCTTCTGTAAAAACCGTGACACTCGTCTATGAATGTTTTAAAATCTCTGTGGCGATCGTTAAATTTCGTGTTCGTTGTCTATACTATCCTTCTCATTCGCTTTTGAGTCTCCAAATATTGTCTCGTCTACTCTCCTTTGCTATAACATCACACATACCGATACTGAAAAACGACCATACAATGTGAAAACCCTAACTCTTTTCGTGAGGGAATTTCGATATTTTCTTTCGTCACCAGATGAGTTGTATAAAAATGATACATTCCTAACAGATTCCAGAGTAGCGTAGACCCTTCTCTACCAAGACCATTTTTGTAATCGTCTGAACATTTTTTCAGGAAGATTGTTATTAAATAAAAACATCTTTTATTTACTTTACCCTGGATTTTAAATGTGTTACTTCCTATATTTTTATTCGTACTAGAGAAAACCCGTTCGATTAAATCGCGAAGGGAATTTAAAGCCGGATATTTATGCCCAGATATTTATTTATCAAACTCATCTATTTAGTCAGAACAAGGACTGAATAATGCTTATAGTATAAAGTAGCCAATCTTACTCCATTTGGAAGAACATTGTCGTTAATTGTCGTATCGTCCTCCTTTGTATTTTAAATGTCCTCCTTTTAGTACATTTTTAACATTTATTGTCATTTATTTAATCGTATGACTGACGCAGGGTAAGGCTACTGGGCGTGTTCGCATCCGTGGATAGTGGAACGGCCTACAGATATGCAGACTAGTGATAATGATGGCATGATCGGAGTCCCCCCTAACCAAGGCGACAAGGTTATCAGAGTGTGGGAGTGGCGGAACTACACTTCTTAAAAACCACCAGTGCTCAATGACAACCTAGTGACATGGCAAGTACGCACCGCCAGTAAGTAAGTGCCACCTCTGCTGCCTTGCGGGTAGGGCTTAGCCCAAAGGCGAAGTCAGGGAAAGAAACCCTGACAGAAAAACATGGGTGGAGAGGGCTGTGAAAGGTGATGCCAACCTCCCCAGGGGAGTAAACCCAACACAAATTTCGGTCCTTCAGATTAGGTGTTGGAACGGAGAGGGCCAGTAACCCACCCACCGTAAAAAACAATTACTTTCAGTGACCACACAAACGGCCTCTACGTTGTATCGTTTATTGTTTAATTTAGAATAGAAAAAATTAATATCCTTTTTTCTTAACGCTGACACACGCACGTGACACACGCATGCTTGATAGTGTCTCTGTCTAGTGACTAAAATAAAAAAGACACGCTCAGTCCATCTTCATCTGCATTTTTTGAAAGAATATTTTCACTTGAATCGCAAGTAGGGAGAAGAAAGAAATAGAGCTGATGTTAGTATAAATTAAATAGTTACAAAAAGAAACGTATTGATGCTTTTTTTCTTCGTTTTTTTTGGGGAGGGGGGGCTTTGCTGAGTGTCCTTCCTTTCATGTGAACATTGTTGGCAACCCTACGCCTTACACTACCATTTTTACTACAATTACTATTTCTAAACTTTTTTACCAATTCAGGGCAGTTGTGGAAACACACATTGAAAAATGCAAACTCATCTTGAAACTTCGCTGAACTCCACAATCTAACACTTTGCACAAAAATGAACTGCGACTTTATTCCCATCGTACCGTGTCAAAACTGCTTACTAACTTCTTCCACAGATTGTTCTCGAGTTGTATATCTCAAAACAATATTATTAATATTTATATAGTATATAAAAACGTCTAATTTATACGTGCAGTTATCATAGAATTCCATCTTTCAAGTAACAGCTTTCATGCTGAAATAGATTGAGTAGTTCAACCGGAAAAGGGATATTTACAAGACACATTTTATAAATAATATTTAAGATGATACTCCAGAATCTAGGAAACGTATTGTGTGTTCTTACTAAAAACGTCAGCAGATCCCGGCTGTTGGCATGTTAGTCTCTATTTAAGACCGCAGGTCGCTGGATTTTGTTTATTAACTGCATATGGACCCTGTAAAACTAGTTTTTACTGAAATAATAGTACCATCCATTTCAACGCTCTCCGAAAAGAAAAACACGATATTTCGTGCCAATATATTTCTCGTCAACTTTGAAATATATTCTACATAACATTTACCTCTAAAGCAGTACGACAGCGAAAATGTTGACAGTGATGGTCAGAACACAGACAGTCATTTCTTTCGTCTCCTTTCTCTTCCCATTCTCTTATTTTGTTATTATTTCTTTTGTGTCTCAGGTAATATTATTGTAGCATGACAATTGAGCGGTTGGCTGTAAGAAGAGCGTAACTCGAATTATGGCGTTAATCCGTAAATTGTTTCAAAACGTTCTTTAGATGACTATCTACCAACCATCCAAATATTTCTCAGCTAACCCCAATAGATATCGTTTGAAAGGTTTTTGAAATGCTGAATTACGCCCTTTTCCCGTTACATCGATACCTTTACGAGCTTGCGTCATTTCGTTCACCGGTGTTTAGAACATCAACAGGATGGTTGTGAATACAGAAGATGTAAATTTGTCCCAGATATCTGATTTTTCATCGGATGATAGTGATACATCTTTAGATTCTTATTTACTTAGTGTTAAAGATAAAAATGAAGGATGGAAGAGGAAAACCTTTCCGAAAATCAGAAAACAAGAATTCAAGAAAATATGCCGAAATAGTGGTAAAAACTACATCAGTTCAGGAAAATCCAAGGTAAAAAATTAGTATGATTTGTCACTCTACGATTAATAGACGAATGTTTATGTTAATATATATTTAACACCTCATTGGCGACAACAATTGTTATAGACGGGTGAGGTTATGGCAATGAATTTGAAAGTGAATAACCTCTACGAGCTGTATTTCTGAAATTAATAAATACATGCACACATTCATAAAAGAAAACTATTTATTTATTTATTTATTTATTAATAATAAATAAATTAGCTTGTTGTATGGATTAAGGACGGAAATCAACATATTCAGAATACTCGACATATTCGAGCATTTTAGCTCATTTTGTGAGCTTAATCAGTTACTTGTATGATTTTTCATATGATATGTAAGTATTATTGTATTTTATGTGAGAAATACAGCTTGTCCACGGTTTTTCTTGATTATCTCAAAACTGTGTTTTCTGAATTACTCCCTTTTTCCTCCAACCCCTCAATTGCAATGGTCACAGCAACGTGAGTGGTAACGCACCAGTGTCAAGCAGGTTGCCTATGATCACTTGGCAGACGACAAGCAATACACGATTATCGGCTACATTTGTCGGCTACCTTCCTTAGGCGCGCTAATTTTCGGAAAGCGTTTAGCCGAGGTGGATCTGCTAGCTCTTTGCATTTTTGTTTGTTTTTAGAGCAATCTATGGATCTAGAGGAGTAAATTTATTTTTTACGTTGTCCAAGGAGGGGGTTTGATGAGAAATGAATGTCAGTATATGCTGCATACCAGTATTTTCGAGATAACTTTCTTAAAATTTATGTAGAACAAGAAAACAGAATACTACGTAAATTCAGTACCAAAAAGGAGTCATACTTATTTCTTGTCAAATTTTTAACAATAGCAGTGTTGCTTAAATTAAAGCCAGTTTTTACAAAAAATTGTGCATTTTTGCGTGAGCATAAGAAACTATCCAACACTTTTTACATAAATAATTCCATTTCCATTGTCCATTTACTATGTATCACGTTTGCATACTTGTGAAAAATAAGTGTCCTTTACAATGTTATTATAATTGTTCTAAATTCTCTTTGCCTACTTCATGGTCCATATCTAGGTTTACAGACTTTTCTTTAATGTTTGTCTTCCGATTCACAATTGGAATCTTATTCTTGATAATATTTATCTGAAACATCGTCTTCTAAAATAATCTCGAATCTTTCTTGCTGTATCTATAATTTACAGGTCAAACTGTTTACTCATATACTCGTAGTATAGTAAGGGGAATACATTATGTCATTAAAACGCCAACAAACACAGCAAAAACGCATGTAAAGTAAGAAGATTACACAACGCAAGTTTTTCTGCGAACTGCACGTGTGGCCATTAAGCGCGCGAGTTCTGGCAATCCCATGCGTCGCACGCCAGAAGAACGAGGGCTACGTGACTTATCGCCCTCTGGTTTATCTGGTGGTAACCTTGCCACCGGATGCCAAATAGTTCAACACAGGATGTCACCAGATCTCGTAAACTTACACCTTGAACTCTGCGAAATTCTGAGTTCTCAAAAGGCAATGGGCCAACTAGACCCATGCAAGTCTATCGAAGGGTTAAAATTTTTTCTTGTTTTTATTGAAGACTTTTTTGGATTCATTAATATTATTAATAGAAGGAGATTTTCATGTCATGTCATTTTTCTCTTTTCACTGTAGAACAATGTCTTTAAGTATAGGAATTAATTTTATGCTGTGACAAAAGGAAATTATACATTTTTATACGACTTTTTTTCAATTTTCGTCTATTTCGATTAATAAGTCGTTTTTTACCTTTCTTTTTAACAATACTTTTTAAAGCATTGTTTGCTTATTTTATTAATTTTAATGTCATTTAATGGTTCTAATTTCAAATAATATTTAAAATATGCAACTATTCAAAGCAACTGCAAAGATCCTTTTTTTTTTTTTTTTTAATAGTTTTTATTTCCTTGTTCGACATTATTATGCCTTTCAAGGGTTTTTATGATACATAGTATACAATTTTGTGTAATTACATTTCATCATGCTTGAACAATGGTAGAAGACTAAGATTTACAATATAAACAGTAACAACTAAGGATACCCAGGAAGGGTCCTTCAGAAAAATACATACAATATTTGAATTAGAAACATAAATATTTAATTTAGAAATGTTGTAACCTGCTTTACAGCTAATTAAGGAGGATGTAGTAGGTCTTTAGAATATCTTGATTTTATTCGTGGAAAAAGATTGGCTGATTTACCTAGAGTGTACAAAGGAGTGGCTGGGCAAGATGAAAGAGAAGAGTAGAAATTAGAAGAAAGTTTTAGAATCCAAGTTTTCAGAGGTTCTATAGATAGTTCTTTTAAAATTTGATCATTTCTGATATACCATGGAGCTTTTAAAACATTTCTTAAAAATTTATTTTGCAGTACTTCCAGTTTTTGAAGGTTGTTTTTAGCAGCACCTCCCCAAATTGGGCAGGCGTAGGTCAGTGAAGGTCGTATAATGTATTTAAATATTATTAATGCTGATTCTATTGATAATTTTGATTTTCTATTTATGAATGGATACAATTTTAGTATTTTTATATGTGTGTTATTAGCTATTGATGTAATGTGGTTTTTCCAGGTTAATTTGGTATCTATTTGAAGTCCAAGATATTTAACAGGAGTGTCATTTGGGAGCCATTTAACTGCATGGTTATTAATTATTAAGGGATATGTGGGATGAATCCGTTTTAAGGAGAAAATTTTTGCTTGAGATTTTTGGTGATTTATTTTTATTTGCCAATCATTGAACCAAGACATGAGGAGATTTAGGTCATCTTGGAGATTGTCTCTACCTAGAAGAAGATCACTATGAGTGGTAAATATTGCAGTGTCGTCTGCAAATAAGGCAATTTCTGAGTGTAAGAGGTAAGGCATATCAGAAATAAAAACATTAAAGAGCATAGGTGATAAAGGAGATCCTTGGGGAAGTCCAGCTTGTATATTGTGATCAGATGAGAGAGTGTTGTTTATTTGAACTTTGAATCTTCGATTAACTAAAAACGATTTTATTATGTTTTGTAAGTAATTTGGAAAACCAATATTTCTCAATTTAAAAAGTAATCCATCATGCCAGATTTTATCAAATGCTTTTTTTACATCTAGAAATATAGCAAGTGTATGACGTAATTTTTGGAAATTGGTGGCAATATAGTCTGTTAAACGTAACTATTGATGCGTAGTAGAATGGTTATGTCTGAAACCAAATTGACTACTAGGAAGAATATTATTTTGATTTAAAAATTTATTAATCCTTGTTAAAATTGCCCTTTCAAAGATTTTTGAAAAATTTGGCAGCAAACTAATTGGTCTGAAATTTTCAGGTTCAGTTTGATCTGTGTTGGGTTTAGGAATTGGCAGGATAAGTGCAGTTTTCCAGGAGTTTGGAAAGTAGTCGAGTCTAAAACATGCATTATATATAGCTGTTAGTGAACTGAGGATGGGATATGGTAAATGTTTAATTACAATATTAGGAATTAAATCTAAGCCTGGTGATTTCTTGTTTTTAAGTTTGGAAATTATGTATTTGACTTCAGATGGGGAAATAAACTTAATTCTTTCAGGAACTGTATGAAGTGGTTTGGCTAATGATTGGACTATGTTTTGGGTAAAGGAAATGTTAGAAAGGAGGTTATTAGTAAAAGAGAGTTCAAAATGATTTGCCAATAGTTCTGCTTTTTCAGAATCAGTAGTTGCTAATGTGTTGTTATTATTTTTTAATGTGAGTAATTGTTTTTTCTCATTTGTTATATTTTTAATTGCAGACCAGAGGGAAGCAAAGATCCTCCTCAGAATTCCTAAGTAGCCTATTCGATTTCTTTGCTCTCATATTCTAATGTCAGCTGTTGTGATTACGTAATGAAAGCTTCCTGTGACACAAAGTGTCGTTGGCGCTTTGGCAGGTTTTGCGATGTCTAAAGACAGAGATTTCGTGGTAAAGTACAGTCCAAACCAAAAGTTTCTAAGCTTAGTTCACTTGACCGAAATGGAGATGTCTCAATAACATCAATAACATACTCAACAGCTTGAGTTGTTCATCTGAACTGCATTTAATCAATTTTTTACGTAATTTTTCTTTGCTTTTAGGGTATTTTTAAAACATTTTAAGAAAATCTAGTTGATCATTTTTGGTGATGTTTTAGGGAGGCAAAATCCGTCCCTTAATTATTAATAATGTTTCTGTCTATAAATAATTTCAGTGAATATCGTGCTTAAGGTTGCCAATAATGTTCAGGTAAAAGGGAGGACATTCAATAAGAAAAATAAATAAATAAATGCATGAACGTATTTCTTTCTAACGATATCTAATTTGGACTAATATCTGCTCTATTTCTTTCTTCTCTCCACTTGCGATTGAAGTGAAAAGATTCGTTCACAGAATGCAGATGAAGATGGACTAAGCGTCTCATTTATTTCATTCGCTAGACAGAGACACTATCATGCATGCGTGTGACGTGCGTAAATCAGCGTTCAGAAAATGTTCATGTTTTCTTTTGTAAATTAAACATTAAACTATACAACGTGGTAGATGTTAGTCAGGTGATAAAATATTCGCCAATAAATGTTAAATATGTACTAAAAGGAGGGTAATTAAAATACAAAGCAGGATGAGATGACAATTGAAGTGAATGAGGACGCAATGGAGAGCGGTCGGTCACCCTAACCGTGCTTGTGTGTGTGTGGCAGGTCGGTGCTGGGGCGGGGATGCAGGCGGCATGAGACACACCCCGCTGCCGCCGCTGTTCCATGGAGCGGCCGCGCCGTCCGGCAGCAGCAGCAGCAGCGGGCAGCCGGGGCAGCCCCTGCAGCAGCCTGCCTCGGCGGCGGGGGCGGGGACGGCGGGGGCGGCGGGGGCGGGGGCTGGGGCCGGCGCCGCCTCCGTCGCGTCCTCCCCGGCGACCACCGTCGCCCCCACGCCGGCCTCCTCCAAGGCGCCCAGCCGCCAGCCCTCGTGCGCCTCCGCCACCGGCCCCGCGCCCGGCGAGGTGCGCTACCCGTTCGGCGTGCAGAATGACCTCGGACAGGTGATCCTCTCCGGCGGGACGAGGGTGAGTACTCTACCAGAGTTCTTTTCGATATTCCGGTAGTATGTTGTTTTTTAGTTGTAACTTTCTAATAAAATATATTATTATTTATTAACTCTATCAACAATATTGGACACTACATAATACATCGGAGTTCTGATACGTGTTACAAACAGTTGATACATTGTTTTGCTTCATAAGAATGCAAATGAAATCAAATTTACATGAAAGAAAATAAGTCAAATTAAAAATTACATCATATTATTATTATTATTATTATTATTATTATTATTATTATTATTATTATTATTATTATTATTATTATTATTATTATTATTATATAATATATTATATATATTCTTATATATGATTTTATTATTATTATTATTATTATTAAATTATCCCATTAAATTGCAAGTTAGTTAATTATAACAATCTTGTTATATTTTCAATTTCTCAATTTGTAGAAAGCTTTGACGAATATTTCTCGTCATTTTAAAGTATTAAAAACTAATTTTATGAACATTTATGTGAATACATTACTATTTTCTAGGTACGTTTTCTTTCAGAATATTTGCAGCTTACGTACACTAAATTGATCTATTTCTTGATTCATATTAAAAAAAAACACTGTATTACCTTGAGATGTTCAATTCAATTTAATAACAAATTTTCACATTAAAACTTACATTCAGAACAAAGATATTTGTTTAGCACGCATTATAATAATTTTGAGACCCACCTTTTATTTAATTAAAAAGTTATAAATGATAGAGGTCATTTATCTCGGTTTTTGTTTGAAAGAAATATTAATGAATTGAACAGGTTGCCGTGGTACCTATTCAGCAAATGAAGGTTATGCATCTGGTATGTTGTTGGCTTGAGGGGAGAGGGCAGTGGCTGGTCCTTAAGAGCTCTAGGGCGGCGCCCTTCCTAGAAAAACCAACCTCGGGAAAAGTATCAGAAAATATTAATCGACTCGTTTTATTTGTGCATACTACCAGCGCAATTTTTGAGGACGAATTTTGTTCAGAAAAGGAATTTCACTGGTGGTAACGACAATCTTGTCCGTTATTTGCCTTATAAATGCCTACTGACGTTAATGACTATTGTGCAATTTTGGTCAATTGTGTCTTGATAAATCTTAAACTGTCATCGAGTGATTATGCCATTTCATAAGTCATTTAATGCAAAACTTAAACATACTACGTGATGCTTTGAGGCTACGTCGAAAATCCATTGAAAATGCCTTCACACTACATTACTTACAAATTGACCTCTAGCATTCGTGTTTAAGAGTCTTTCCAGTGAGGCAAAGCCGTGTTATATGTCGGTAAGGCACGGTGAGGAGAAAAAGAGGTTTGGAGAACGTCAAGAGACGTAAACAATCAAACCCACTACTCTCCAGAGTACTACTTCTTACTACTACGCTTAGGTAAGAAACGAAATGAGAATTGGAGTGAATATATCTGCCCTGAGTCTAAGTCTCATCTGCATAAATTCAATATGCACTACTATAGTAATATAAAAAGGATTTGAAGCAAAGGAATCAGATCTGAAATGAAGATTTCCAGGTACCCAGTGTTTTGCAATAAAGGACTTTGAACCAAAAATAAAATCCTAATTAAAAAAATGTTTAAGCTTGTTTCTCTCTTGAAACTTATTTTAGCGTAACAGTCGTGTTTTTAGAGCAAGTAAAATGTAGAAAATGTTTTCAAATTAAACGACCTTTCATTTAACGTCCCTTCATCAATGATTGTAGTCAATGATATAAAACATAATTTATTTAACAATCTGTTCAACAAAAGTTAGGAAACTGGAAATGTTTCTGTCGGAACCATTAGTCTATTTTTCTAAAGCGTTACGAAGACCTTTCATATCTGAATTTCAGAAAGAAAATCAGCAGATTTTTATATCATTACTTATTTACACTACTAGCATTCAAAAATAGATATTTTTTTCATTTTATTTAATTATTTTCAAATGCACGAGCTTCTCTTACAATGGTTACTTTCCTTTATTACGATACTTTTCCTTCACATCATTAACAGCAAATTCCCATTGAAAAAACATTATTTGTTCAATGCACACAATACGTAGCGTTCTGTCTGCAATTTCATAAAAAAGAATGGCAAGAGTTGCGTTGTCTCATTTTTGTGTGTTCTGCTCGCTGCATATTGGATAGTGTGAATGTCCCTCTCCTCTCCACATTTCGCGGACTGCGTTCAACATACCGCAGCAAAATCAACACACCTCGTCACATACGAGAAACGCCAGTGTGTGAATCGCTCGCTGTTAAGTATATATGTCCGGGAAGCGAAAGAAATTGAAATATTGAAATGAAATCGCGCGGAGGGTTTTTTGTGCGTACTAATCCGCTTTAAAAGTTCGGTATCGTCGCAGATCTGCAAAAGCATTTTTGGTTATATCGTTCGGCGGAGCTTATCAAGAGAATAAAAAAAAAACAACATGGGCACGGGCGACCGAGCAAACGCGAGCAGAGGAAAACACGCGCCGATATGTGTTTTAGTTCTTGGTCGTACGGTGCGGTGCGCTGCTCTCCTCGTCCTCTGTCCTCAGCCGTCCGCGCACGGAGCGCGGGAAATGTGCGGGCGACTCCCACGCTATATCGATTTTTTGCGAGAGCGTCGCCGCGGACGGCACGGTGCCCTGCCCGATAGGATGGGTACCTGCTCCCGCACCGCGTCGCGTACATTGCCACACCGCCCCGCTGCGATGGCCTTGAGCTTCGACGTCCCGCTCGAATGAGTGAGTCGCTGAGTATTGTTTCCGAGCGTGTCAGTTGTTACACTGAGGTCACGAGTCTCGTAAGGGTTGTGAATGTTATATCCGGAGATGTGGCGGTGTTCTTCCCCAGGTCGACGAAAGTGACATCTGGTGGTACCTTGGCGTGAGTGTGATTTTCCTTTCCAGGTATCTTCCCGGTTGTGACATTATAAATTCCTAATTCATCGGGTGACATGTGGTATATAGGTTTGCTGTATGTGTGTGTGCGTGAGTGCGTTTAAGGAGACAAGAGGACAAGGAAGTTCCCTCAATGTTCATGGATGGTTTGTTTAAGAATAGCTTCGGGATTTGCCTGATGGCAGAAATCACGGAAAAGTATCAAACGGTGCAATCAGCCTTTAGAATTCTCCTCCAAGTCACCCGTAGAATTCGACTCAGTTATTGAACTATGTAATGGGTTTTGAATATCAGTTTTAATAAACCTCAAGGATGTAAACCGCTAATGCTGGGAAGTCGAACCTTAGTATCTCTACTTCTACTGTTCTGCCGAGGCGGCGGGGGCTCCGCTCAACCCTATTCTTCCCAATACTAACTCTCCACCAACTCTTCCGTTCAGTGCTCCCCTCAACCCCGCATCACTTTCCTTTCATACCGCGGTTGGTCTCTCCTCATTTTTAGTGTCGTCCCACTCCTTTCTAATCCGCCCGGCCCCACTCCACTCTACTCGCGGACCACCGTCCCTTCCTGCTGTGACCAAAACACTTGTACTGTATTAGCTGTACAATTCTAATCATAAGATTGCCGTTTTAGATTCGCTCAGCTACAATCGAGTACAACATACCCCACTGACGGAGATGGTGCACCATTCCCACAACACCTTCCCGCAACCGTAGTCATCCACACTATTAGTGGAATCCGTCTCACTGCCAGTTATTTGCGACTTCTATTGTGAACCATAGACCAGCTTCCGTATTCTCGGCTGCTCTTGGTGTCGAAAGACCACGGCGCTAGCCCGGACAGAAAAGGTGTGTGTTCACTCGACATCTTCTATACTGCGGTCTGTCTACAGCTGATTCTGACAGGTCATCAGTTGTTATGGTGTCACCCAATCGGCAGTTTACACTCTACTTCAGTGACGCCACTCTGATGACGTTCGACCTTCCAATTGGATGACACTGTAACAGCAAGTTTGCGTCAGAGGCAGCTCTAAATAAATCCAAGTATAATAATCCTCTATCGCCTGGATTTCGCTACGTTTTATATATCGGCTACGTGATCTATGCGGTCGCGTTTTATATATCGGCTACGTGATTTATGTAGCGGTCACGTGATCTATGTAAGATATTCTCCTCCGATCCGTTTGGCATCCTGGCCCAACCTCAGGAAGATATGTTCCCACGGTCAACTGAGTCCCGCATGCTGGAGGTGGATGGCAATTCTACACTCTTTCGGTATGTTGCCCCTCTCCTACAATAACGTCCACTTCGTGGCCTCTCTGTCAGCACGGTGATCCTAATATTGCATATTTCTCCACTCTGACCGTCCATCTACTCTATCTTCTAACCTCGCCCTATTGTAGCGTCACGTTGGCGGCCCTGCGTGGGAGGAGATCGTGGAAAGCTCGCTGATCTGAGAGCTGAATAGTCTGGCGCCACGGCGTTGGTGTTCGGATATTTTTAGACCAGGTGGACGCCGGTGTGCTTGAACTGTCAGTGGTAGTGTGCAAACCTCCCTCCCATGCTCAACGGCGGCCATGTAACGGCAAGACATCAGGTATAAAATGAAGCCGACTCGCTCGCGCCGGCAGGTTTTTGTAATTGGAAACCTCGCGCTTGGCGCAAAATTTACGGCCAGGCTGGACTGAGCTCGTGCTTTGCACGGGTGACAAAAGTCAGGAGTGGCACGGTAGAAACGACCACCCGAGGCGGGGCCTCACTAGAATATGTGGTGTATCCATAGGCGGGTAGTCGAGAAATTCCGAATAGTGTGTATTTACGGAGAAGTTACTGTAATTATTGTCCATTCTTTGTAAATAAAACTTGTACATACTTTTAAATGTCTGTGTGCTTTTATATATGACGCCACACTATACTTCACCTCGCCTTCTCTTCACATATTCCTGCCATCCACCACATCTCTTCACTCCGCTCGTTTCTGCATACAGAACACGCCATCACTACCCAGTCTCATCACACCACCCAAACATCTGTCCTCCCTTTTTATCCACACTGCACGTCGCTCTTCTGTCCATCTTTGCATCCTGAATATTTTCATCCATCTCTTCAATCCATCCACTTCTCGCATATCTTCACTCCGTGCATCACTCCTCCTTGCCCATCTCGGTATCCAGTGTGTATCTTTACTCTCACTTTGCTCTCTTCGTAGCTCAATTTCATTTTTCACTCCACCCATCTCCCCCCCCCATGGACATCTTCACATAACGTGTTTCTCCACCTCATTCGTAACTTCTTTCCGTGCCATTATTTCTGTACTGTATCACCCCCATACGCTAGTATTGAGTTCACATTGCATCTAACACAGCTCATTCCAGTAACCCCTTGCTTCGTTCCGTCCTATGGGCTAACTCATCGCTGTACCAGTTACAGTTTTATGGATACTTGATCTCAATTTTCTCTCCCAATCTCTTTGATAGAAAGTACTCAAGATTTTGCTCTAAATCAGAGTGAACAAAAGGTCGTAAAGGAAGTAAGTAGTGAAGAATCTGTACCGGAAATTCTTCTTATGCGTTACAAGCTCACCGTACTTTTGGCTTCCATTTCAAATCAAAGAATCTAGAGTCCGTTTTTCTTGCTACCGTCAGTAGTTCAGATAAACTGTTCTCGTGGACATTGCAGGAATAACGTTTTGATGAATGTCTAAAATAGCATATCTCAAAGAAAGTTCCATTGATACAATTTGTAAGAAGGTTGGAGTTTTCACTGGTAGTCTCAATTTTCGTTCAGTCGACGATTTTAACATTAGATCACCTTTAACTAATGCCGAGAGAAACTTCATTATTCTACAGTAATAACCTGCCAATATGGAGTTAGAAAAGTTCCATTTTCATTTATTAAAATAATTCATTTCTATTTTTATGTCATATATTTATGGTTAATCTTTTCTGCAAATGTAAATTTACTTCCCTTCCAAAAATAATAAATCACCACTTTTTGAGCTTTTCACACTTAAAACTCATTCTTTTATGATTATTGCATACCTGTCATTTTGAGAGATATTTCTAAATTACTTGCATTATTTTCATAGCTTACCTAAGGAAAAAATGTGGAAGAAATACAAATGTTGACATTTTATGCAAAGAAGCCGCAAAAATATACTAATAATAATCGATAACAATACCTCTGTATTACACTATTATAACATTAAAATGTTTGAACTACGAAATGATACTGTAATGGATGACGAAAACATAAAACAAATAGATAAGATGCAGAATCATTATCTCCGGATGACCCGTCAATTTATTGCAACTATTAAATTTTTATGTAGGATCTAAAGTGTTTTGGACGTGACATAGTGTCCCGTGCATGCCACAAATATTGTATTGCATCCAGCATCAGAACTAACTCGAAACAAACCATTTTGATGAGGAATTCAAATTCTTCTCTCTCAGAGCATTTTTTCAGTGTCCGTATATCTTCTGGGAGGCTGCTCATTTCCGTCTGCGTTTGCCTTCTTTTTTTGTACCCCACTTTTAGGAGCGACGCCGCGACGCCCGCGCGGCGGCGTCGGCGTCTGCTCCGTCGTCAGCTCGGCGGCGCCGCGCGTCGCGCCTCGGCCCATCAACGGAGTGCGGGGCGCCGGGGGGCAGCGAGGGGGGCGTGGACCCGGGCGCCGCTATCGCGCCTGATAAGACAGAGCGGTGTCAACACGCGGCGGCTTCCCTGCCCCCGGCCCCTCATCGCGCTTTGTTCCTCGTCGTTCTCCCTCGCATCCATCGTCTTTCCTCGTCGCCATTGTCCTCACTCGTCACCGTCGTTCTTCCTCGTCTCCATCTCTCGTTGATATCGTCCTTCCTCGTATCCATCGCTTCCCTTCGTCTCCTTCGCCCTCTCTGAACTCCGTAGCCCTCTCTCGTCTCTATCGCCCTCCCTCGTTTTCATCGTAATCCCTTGTTTCCATTGTCTCTCTCATTGCCATCGTCCTTCCTCGTCTCCATCTCTGTCCATCGTCTCCTTTGCCCTCCTTGGATTCCATTGCCCTCCCTGAACTCCATCGCCCCCTATCGTCTCTATCGCTCTCCCTTGTATCCATCTCTCTCTCTCTCTCTCTCTCTCTCTCTCTCTCTCTCTCTCTATGTTTTCACCGTCCTCTCTCGTTTCCATTGTCTCTCTCCTTGCCATCATCCTTCCTCGTCTCCATCGCTGCCCATTGTCTCCTTCCCCATCCTTGGATTCCATCGCTCTCCCTGAACTCCATCGCCCTCTCTCGTCTCTATCGACATCCCTTGTATCCATCGCTCTCTCTCTCTCTCTCGTTTTCATCGATCTCCCTCGTTTCCATGGTCTCTCTCGTTTCCATCGTCCTTCCTCGACTTCATCGCCTTCCCTCGTGACCATCGCCCTCCCTCGTCTCCATCGCTCTCTCTCTCTCTCGTCTTCATCGTTCTCCTTCTTCTCCATTGTTTCTCTCGGTGCCATCGTCCTATCTCGTCTTCATCATCGTTCCCCGTCTCTATTGCTCTCCCTCGTCTCCGTTTCTCTCCCTAATGTCCATGGCCATCCCTCGTCTTCATTGCCGCACTCATCTTCATCGTCCTTCCCTCAGCATCCCTGTCGCTCATTTCCATTGCTTTCCCTCATCTACATCGCCCTTCCTGGTCTCCGTCGTCTTCTCTCATCTCCGTTGATCTCTCTCGTTACAATCGTTCTCCTTTATCCCCCTTCATCCTCATCTTATCTCCTCTCATCTGTCGTTTCAATTATTCCTGCTCCGCTCTTTTTCTTTGCCTCTCCTGATTTTCCTTATTTTTCTCTTTTTTCCCTGTACCTTCTTTTCCCTTGCCTTTCTCTCTCTCCCTCACTTTCTTTCTCTCTGTCTTTCTCGCTCTCTCTTGCCTTCACTATATCTCATATCCCGTTCTATATTCTCTCTTCAAATTCTTATTTCAGTTCTCCCTTCTCTGCAAATTCCCTTTCAGTTTCGCCAATTCTTCATCACCCATTCTCCTCCCCTTTCATTTTTCCGTTTCTCTCCACCTGTTCTCTCTCGCTTTCCGATAAGCAATGTGTCCTTTCCCCCCACTCTTGGTTTGCATGCTCGGACTTGCCTGCCCATCTCGTTCCGATTCATTGCCGCTTCGTAGCAGTTCCTGCTACTTTGGGCTTTGTGATCCTGCTGCTGTTTTATTCGATAGGCTCTAGATTATCTTTTTAGCAATGTGAAAAATCATTTTTTTGAAAGCCCACATTCGATATCAAAAAATATTCTTAAATGATATCGATATTATTAAATTAACACCAAGTTTTTCTAATAAATATAGTTTTGTGATGACTGTAAATTCCATATAAGTTGGCATCGAGGAAAAGTATGTAAATTAGTTGTCAGACACTCAGCGTAGTAACAATTGTAGGATATCGTAATATAATATCATTGGGGGTTCCATTTTAACTTTCCTAGTAATTGTTGTTATCAGCTTATCGACTCGTTTGACAAATATCACCACCTTTCATATCTCTTACTCAGAACATACGTTAATAATTCCTTTCTGAGAACTCAAAATATATATCAGTGAAGTATAATTATGACTTCAAGCTCCACTTTTGCATAGCACTCTAACATATGAACTCTACTCTTCGTAAGGGCGACATTAAAGCTGAAAAAATTGTAAAAATGTTAAACAATTGTTATCAATAGATTACTTCCTATTTTCAACGCAGCACACGTTTTTACAAAATATGAATGTGAAGTATTTTCATAAAATATTTAATTACTGATAAACCATTATAGGCTACACTGTGTAAGAGAGAACATACTAGCAAAATGTCAAGCATCTCTTCCAAATGCTGCGCAGAAACTTTAAAAAGAGTTCGTGGTAAACGTTTTGTTCGTCGTTTGTGTCTATGAAAGAACCTATTATAATTCGCGTTGTGAAAGCAACTGTGCAGGTTTTTTCCGTTAAACTCGGTGTCACGATAAAATGCCTTACCTTTGCCGAGTGAAAAGCGGTTTCATTTCCTCCGCACCTCCGCTCGCTGTTTCTCGGAGCCTAAAATGCCCGAAGGTAAATCTTTTCCTCGGCCATTAGCGAAACAAAAGTAGGAATACGTCCGCCAGGAGATGCAACGACAACATTCACCCTCTGATTCCCCGCCGCCATTTCACGTTCACTATTTTATTTCTTCAGGGGTATGGTATACAACCTGCTGTATTCTATTGCTATGCAGAATTTGGAAGAGATGTTTAACATTTTGCTAGTATGTTTTCTCTTATGCAGTTTAGCCTACAATTTTTTTATCAGTAATTAAATATTTTATGAAAGTATTTTGCATTCTTATTTTAATGTTGTAAATACCAACTGTAAATAGGATGGAGCCAAATAGGCTACCAAAGTTCTCTCTCTTGCACAAACCTAGGGGCACAAACCTAGGGGGCACAGGGATCTCGGTAGACCTTGAATGCGTTAGTCAGAGCAGTTCTGAGTCTCTCGCGTTAAACTTCACAAAGATTACGAAGAAAACGTTCGTGCAAAAAGCGTTTACTTGTATGTAAATATTCTTCGCAGGCATTTGCGTAAAAAGGATATTACACATAACATTTTATGGGTTATTTTGCTTCACAAATTTGTGGCACATAAAAATAAATTTCAAGTGCAAGCGATGATGTTCTTCGATGTTTTAAGAGACTATTGGCTTCGAAAAATAGCATTACAGGCTAAAACGATCGCGAAGGAATATTGCAGATATAGGTTGCAGTTTTATAGCTGTAATAAAATCAATGTCTCTCCGCCAGAAAACATAGCGTGTGCAATATCTATCTCGATTACTACATTATTACTTGATATAATAATATCGAGATGTAATAGTTCCTCAATGTTCTTGATTCTTCGAGAGAAGTAGAAAGTGAAAATTAAAACCATCCTCTCTCTTATCACTTTTAAATTAGTTTGAAATGGGATGATTTACGATAGCTGTTGAAACACTTCAACCAATTCGTCGAACTACCCTGGAATAATACCACTGGTTAGAAGATCGAATGTGTACGCAGAAAAAAAAGGGTCAGAAAATGATGATGGGCAATTGATGTATTAACTAGTCAATAAATCCAAAATAATTCTGTTTTGCTTACTTGATAATCCTTTGATCTCGTACATTGACTCAAGACGTTTAGTTGACATTTTGACATACGGCCTTTCCCGGAGCGTCATGGATGTTGCACCTTACATTTTTCCTCTCGTGGTTTCATTTCTTAGTCACTCTTTTCCAATTATTAGTAATGTTTTTTCAATTTACAATTCATTAGAATATTCATTTTAAGTTTCAATCAGAAGGATAAATGTGCCCCAAAAAATTACAAATTCAAGAAAACCAGCAACCAACCAAGGTATTCCCAATAGTAACGCACACTTTATTATATACTTTACTCACCAAGAGTATAAAAAGTTTGTTTTCCAATATGCAACATGCAAATAACAATTATTTAATGCCTATCGACCTCCTCCTTGGGACTTCGCTTTTGCACTACGTCACTTTGTCGTATACAGAGGCATCCTCTGTATGCGAATTCTGTCACTATGCGTCAATGATATCAGCCGGACACGTTCAAATATTTACATTTTTAGTCAAAGCGTATCATTCGTTACATACGTATCATTCGTTATGGTCAGTTTTTACTGGTATATTTGACAATATACGTAGTGTAATAAATACTAGCTGAACCCGGGCTAACATTCCGCACTTTGTAAATATTTGTTTTAAAAGTGAAAAAAGGTTCACACCGGAACCCTATTTTGGGGGAACGGTGCAACAGGGTGAGAGGAAACTTCCAAAAAGGTAATAGATCGTCGAAAATGATACAATCTACAAAAGGTTTATTTTGTTGATTAAAGAATTTAAAACTTCTTTTTTGACCTTTTAATGGTCGTGATAATCTGATTTTAGGTCCTACGAAGCATCGTTTCCGAGTTCTACACAGTGTAAGAATGTGTTGGAGCGTAATGTGTGTTGAGGGTCCATGTGTGTTTGCTACGAATGCCAAATTGTGTGATGCCGGAAACTGTTTTATTATATGAATCGCATTGGTGCAGGTCTTTGCGTCTTTGCAACACATTTCTTTAACCCTTCTTGGGCATTAGGCGTACTGGAGTAAACCTCCTTTAACCATTAATAACCGGGTTTCCCAGATGGTCATTCGACCAAGAATCCGTGGTGTCTGGAATTGCTTAACTTCATTCTCTCTATTCCATTTTCATCAGTAGTACACTTCAGGACGTTTCTGTCAATTGCCTCTTATACATTGTTCAATACCTTCATTTTTCCTTAGTGTAGTATGCGTATAGAGCGTATTTCCATTGTGATTTTTTTTGTTATTTAAGATCGCATCAACATCTAGATCATTAGCGACCACTATTGGAGTTAACTATGCTAACTATAAAAATGAAACGAAATGGTGATAAGGGGTGAAAGGACGAACACAAATACAACCATCCCCGAGGCGGAACTCGAAACCTGGGACCCTTCGGTCCGAGATCACTACGTCACTACTGCCTTAGCGATCTCGTTAACCGTCCCGGCATTGTTCATTTTGCTCCGGCTTTCCGAAATCGTTGCGACTCCAGCCCTCGCTTGCGCGGGCGCCCCGATTTCCTCCATCGCCCCCGCTGTCCTCGCTGCGCTGCGCTGCGCTGTCCTGCGCTGCGTTTTGCGGTGTTCCGCAGGGGCGTCCGGTGGGGCGACCGCGGGCGAGGCGCCGGGCGCGCGAGTCGCGCTGCAAAGCCTGTTAGCGCTAATTTCTGCGGCGGCGCAACTCCATGAGCGATGAAAGCGCTTCGGTTGCGGAACGGTGGCGGCCGCAGTGGGTCAGGTGCAACAACACACGGCAACAAGTGGCGAAAAGTGAAGTTACCAACTATAGGAATGTACCCACAAAACGTAGCGTCATGATTAAGGCCCGGATAATTATAGAATAACATATTTTCCTAGCGTAACTCTGTCAAGTAGAGTCAACGATATATTCACGTTCCATATTGGTTAATGCTAAAAAAGTTAACTTTTTAGTAGATATTTTTACATATTTTACCCCAAAGTACATACATTTTCATATTTTACCCATAAGTACATATTTTTACATATTAATGCAGTGCTTTTATTTAATTATTCATTTTTCATGTATCTTTTTGATAATAATTCTCCCAGACAAACAATTCACCATTGTCAAACTTGTTTCTGCTGTCTCCTAACTAAAATACCGCCATTGCATCGCGTTGAAATAAGTCAGTCCATAAACACGGACAGTACTGCAAATCGAAGGGCAAAGTGACGACGCAATCCATAGCTTCTGGTGTGCTCGTTTTCAGCGCGAGTAACGCAGAGAACAGAAAGGAAGTTTGTTTTGTGAAAATGAGACGTTTAGCAGGTGATATCCGCTGCCGCCTCGCATCTTTCAGGGGCCTCCCTTGACCTTGATACTCTTCGCCAGAAACTCCACGCTCCAGCTCAAGAGACGCCGTTCTTGGTGTTACGGAGATTGCTATAATTGATAGGATTAGGAGGAGAATAATGTTTAATAATGGTCTTTATGCTAATGAAACAAAACAATATGCACTAAGATAACAGTATTTTAATAAATAAAATTGATATAACGCTAATTAATCTTACATATTTCTTACTTCTTAGTACATATTTTTGTACATTATAATACATATATATGTACATATTTCCCTCTTTTTAGTATATAAATATCCGAGCCCTATTCATGATAAATAGCACTTTGTATTTATTGCATTTTTACTCCTTCATTTACTCTTCACTTCATGATAATACATAATTATAAAAGAAAAGTAGTAAATAAAATAAACATCTAATTTAGCATCTTCAACATTTGGTTTCTCCAGAATTTGTGACTTCAACGAGGAAGGACATTAAAATTTAGATAAACGTCAATGTTTACTTCATGATCAAAACTGACCAAAATGAAGTTACGGAGTATGGTAATTAGAATAATGAAAGGTTGAGTCTTTCATTTGGCGTCTTGAAACTTCGACATCTTTAGTACAATGTTATTAAAAAAATCTCCCATTACTCTCATAAAAAGTGAGTTTGACTTCACAAATTCATAAAAAGTGAATTTGACTTCACAAATTTGTTTTTGTCTGAAACGCACGCATGTAAAAGTTTCAACCATACATGTTATTCAACCATACATGTCGGAAGCTTAGAGATTGCCGTGGGTGAAGCGGTATCCCGCTGTGAGAGATACCTATCGAGGAAAAACCCCAAGCAAATATCGGTACCGGATCTCAAATTTCAGCGGGAGAGGAACACCACCATATCGCGCAATGTAATAGTAATTCCCGTACGGGACTAATTTGCTAAATAGTTGACGCGCTCGGAAACAAATACCGGGCGACGAATGACGCGCGATAATTAGTGGTGGGGTGGGGGTGGGTGACGTAGGCGGTGACGACGCCGCTTGCCGCCCGCTGTCAGCCGGTGCCGTGGCAGAGTGCCGCCGTGCCATGCGTAGCTGTGCGACTGCAACTCTGCGTTGAGGTTTATGGAGCACGGGGACTGCGCACGTGACACGTGGTGGAGGGTTTTGGGCAGGAACGAAATACAAATTGCAACGAGCTAGCTGAGAACGAAACCGAATTATATATTTTAGTAAATCCCATGTTGTTACATAATGAAACAGTTTACAAATTACTGATAGATTTATTGACCATCAATATGATTAATAAATCTCAGCTATGTTTTTAAATTCAATTTGAAGACTTTGTATTATTGATCAAATCAAAAGTGAAAATAATATAGTGTTAATTCAATGGTTTGATTAATGTTCTTACCTTGTTGAATAATTTAATTATTTAGCATTTTTGTATAATTATAATGATTCCCTAGAGTAAAATAAGTTTTTGGATACTTATTTCAGTTTTTTTTAGTAAATGTTAAAAAGAATTGAAGGCAGGAAATATGGCATGGATTGGATTTCAGTACGTTTGAAAATGGTGCCGGATGAATTGACTGAAATATACTTCTTGCAATTATTGAAACTTCATTTAGGTAACCTGAATACATTAGAAAATGAAGTTAGTAAGTATCCTAGTCTTACATCGAAATCTTTTAACACAAAAATGAGCAGTATGATTAATTCAAATAAAGGAACTAACATGTTTACAAATTCTTAGAATGTGATTAAGCTTCAGGTATTCTTCGTAATATTCTGTATTTATTGACTTTTTTGCGTTGACTACATACCCCATATTCCCGCAAATTTCTTTTTTCCTTTTCTTCTATTTTTTTTCTTTTTATTTATACCAACCTTTCTATTTTATTCGTTCCCTCTCCTTTCCTCACTCGCCTCTCGTTTCCCCCTTTCCGTTTTTTTCCTTTCCTCCCTTCCATCTTTTCTGGATAGTTTGCCTCAGTCACCCGTTGTTCTTAGTCTCATTCACTCATTTTCAGTTGAAGGGTTTGTCCAATTTGGGAGGGTTCTTACTGATTCAAAATACTTAAAGACCATTGTGGCGCTAATTTTGAATCAATGTATTCTTAAAGCTTTCAATAGATGAGTGCTCTTGATCTTGTTCCTCCTGTTTTCTTCAAATTTAAATCCTGTTTTACGTTTTGGCATTTTATTGTTAATAATTATTTTCGCCGACCTGGATGGCCGAAGTGGCTAGAGCATATACCGATTTAGCGCCTCGGTCTAAATGGTCGCTGGTTCGAGTTCCGCCGTCCACACGGTAGTTTGTCCCTCGTCTTTCATGTATGTGTGTTGTCGCGGAAAGCCACAAGAGTCTGCTGACCACAGATCGAAGATCCCGCAAGTGTGTCTAGCGTGAATGGTAGATATCTGTCCCCATGAGTGACAAAGTGGGTACCCGGCGCGGATGGTCGAAATCGACATTCCCTGAAGATGGTAGATGGAATTTTTATTACAGAACTTTAGGTAATACTAAAACGTTTTCCTCTCGACAAGTTTAATAAATAAATAAATAAATGTTTCTTGTTTGATGGTCGTTAAAAATAAAGAAAAATGATGTTATTCTACGCAAAAAACTGCAAATTTTCAGCGGAAAAACTCATTACAAGGCCCTGTTAACGAAAAAGCGGATAAATCCAGTTGCTAAATTTATAAAAAAAACCTTCTAACATTTTTTGTAGCTGGTTTGTCCTATTTTGTGGGTCCTTGATACTGAAATAGTGAATGACTGCAAAAGTATGTCTGTCCGTCCGTCTGTACACAACGTTACCGGTTAAACCGTTACCATATCGATATGACGTCGCGGTCCCTTGAATTTGAAACCAACATTTTAATTTTTGGGTGTATACTACATGAAGCCTTTGGGACATTTCCAAAATTTTCAAATAAACTGGCTCTAACGCTGTTGATTAAACTTTGTGGCCGAATAGTGTGAAGGACGTTTAAGAGAATATTGCAGGTGTCAGGTTGGTTGAAAACCCTGATTTTTCGAAAATTGCAAAAGTTCAAAATTGTTTTCGGAATATTCCTGCAACTAAAATATTAAATATAACTATTTCTTCCTTAAAGATAAATTTTTAAGTAAGATTATGTATAATTTTTCGAAAATTTGAGTACTTTTCGCGAATTTTGCATGAAAGTATGGGTGAGAAAGTACGGACTGTTTTCACACCAGTAGTTTTTACGTTTTTGTCCCGATCGGGAAACGAACATGGTATCACATTACAGAAAGTTAGCATGCTGATCATGAGCCACCCGGTTTATAATGTAATATAAAGATCATAAAAATGTAATATTGTGGTCTTTATATTACATTACAAACCAAAGTATGGCTACAGAATTTGATGTTTTGTTGATTGCGTTATATTACTTCATTAATCCTATGATTTGAAAAGTGGGTTTGAAGTATTCACAAAGCACTGATAAGTGAATTTTTCCCCTTATCTATGTCACAACATTTGTAGGAAAAATGTCTTACTAAAGAACAAAAGTCCAACTGTAGCATACTCTGAAAATTCTTTGCATTTCATCCAAGAAATCTGTTCTCGCAGAGCGAGGAAAAGCGAATAAATCTCCGAGGCACAGTCGGCTAATCCTTGAGATTTATTATCCCGGGAGTGAATGGGAAAACGATGTCCAAGAGCATGCAACACGTTTCTGTTCGTCCAGTGGGATTTAGAGGATCAGCACTCGTAACTCTAGTAATTCTACTTCAACATACGTCTAGAATTTTTCGCCTTTAACACACATTAAAGAATTTTTGCGTGCCAAAATTAAAAACTATCACTTAAAGCACCGAAAATCTTACGCAAATTGGAGTATTATCAAACCAGGTCAATAAAATTACGCACGTTATCAAATAATTGCTCGGAGTACAGATTTTTTAGATACTCAGTCATAACAAACGTGAGTTATCGCCTATATAAAGAAACACTTCATTATAATAATTTACAGAAATTTAAAAATATTAATAAATAAAGGAAAAGGAACGTACAATTGCAAAAGAGACAAAGAGAATCTGGGACTTACAGGGTTTGTTGTTGCATTTGAAGAGATGGGTTTTCCAGGTCCTCTCCCACCAGGTACAATTCTTTTGCCAATTTGAATATTATTTATCACTGACTCCTCAGTGCTTCTCCTTCTGCGACGCTAGATGACTGTCACCATCAGCGGTGTTGAAGAGAGTTTCCTTGGGTAATGAATCAATTTCCATACGATCACGCACGGCTCACCATCCACTATCAGTAACGTATACAAGAGCGTTGGTGAACTTAACGTTCAAGTACCTATCATAACACATTGCCAAGATTTCAGTTTTAGTAATCATTTATCCCTTCCAATAATTTGTAATGTTATAAAAAAGTAGAGTTCGCAATTCTTTTATAATGATACTTTATTGCATTCGTACAAATTTGAAAACAGGCTTCTAATGTCACCCGTTTTTAATACTTGTTCTAAGGTATTAAAGCATAACTTTATAACCTGTTTGAATAATATACTATTATTCTTTTAATCACCGATGAATAACAGCTGTAAAGAGGTAGAACAATAAATCCAGCTCCAAAACTAATTTTAATTGCCGTCAGTAATTTTCTTTTCTATTGTATTTGATATATCTAAAAACTAACAAGAAGAATGACTTCCTCTTTACTAAAGAACTTTACTATATTATTTTATCTTTATTAAAGAACTATATATTATCTTCATAATTCCGACGAGAAAGGAATGTTTTTCATGAAGCAAATAAGGGAAAGTAAGTTTGGTCAGAATTAAGGCCATTGTATGGTAAAAATTGATTCCTAAAAAACCATTTGAGTTGTCAACGTAAATGGCACTTCAAAAATGCAATATGATCGCACGTGGTTGCTATATTATGCCACAGTTATCGCATTTTATCGACACTCTCCTTGCTTTAACTTCATGCGGTATTAGTAAACTGCGTTAGACTAATATGCAAATAATGCTAAGTCTGATACGTCAATTAATTATGATTTTTGCATAGACTTCTTTGGCATTCTTCCATGTTTCGGCATTCGCTAGCAGGAGACTTATTAGTTTTTAGTAGTGCTTCTAGAAATCTATAGAAGAGGCCACAAGCTTTATGTCACAGTATAATGCATCCGTATATTTTATTTATAATAATCTCAAAATAAGAGAATCACTTGACAAAAAATATCAGAGATATTATTTTCAATGCTGACAAATGTTCAATACGTCTACATAAAGTAACAAAGCCATATGAATAATTAGTCAGTGTTTAAAAAAAAATCATTCCTGAGAAAGAGTAAAAATTGTCGAAACTGCTTCTGCTGTAGGTAACAAACAAACTGTCATGGGCAGTTAGAATGTAGTCTTCGAGTATTTCACACTTGAGTAAACATGGGTTAAGTCATGAGGTGATTATTAAAGGGGAAAATAAAACCCATGTACAGTGATTATTTTATAGTTCCCTTCATAGTTGAGGTTCAATGCCCACACTCAGAATTTGACCCGCGAAGCGTTTTCCATGGATACAAATTCCCATTCAAATTCCCAAATTCCCATTTCAATGCACAGAGTTATTGTCCAAATAATATTTCTGTTTATTTGCCTGTTGGCGGTGAGGTAGGTTACTTACACGGCACACACGAGGTCGTGTAGGTCGTTCTTTCATGAGATCAAACCAGTATCAGCAGTAGGGTTGCCAAGAATGTTCATGTAAAAGGGAGGACACTCGATAAGCTAAAAGACAAAAAAACGCATCAACACATTTCTTTTTCAAAATATTTAATTAAGACTAACATCAGCTCTATTTCTTTCTTCTCTTCATTCGCTATTCAAGTGAAAAGATTCGTTCACAAAATTCAGAGTAAGATGAACTGAGCGCCTCGTTTTTATAGTCGCTAGAGAGAGACACTATCATGCATGTGTGTGTGTCACCGTTCAGAAAAAGAATATTCATGTTTTCTATTCTAAATTAAACAATAAACAATACAATGTAACAAGCTAGTCATGTGATAAAACAAATGACAAATGTTAAAAATTTACTAAAAGAAGGACATTTAAATTACAAAGGAGGACGAGAGGACAATTGACGTCAAAGGAGAACTATCCTCCCGAATGAAGGACAGTTAGAAACCCTAATCAGCAGTAGCAAGAAACAAATTGCAATAAGAGCACACAACAGTAGACGACGCGGAACCACACACACGATGCATAAACAAATAAGTAATGGTACTCTTCAATTCTCAGTTGCTTTGCGCTGTTAGATTTTATTATTTTTTTCTCAATAAATTATTAGCAACTCTGTAGTGACATCGTAAGAATTTTAAGCCTATCATTGGATAACGAAATCCATTCTCTCCTGTCAACAGGTATCTCTCAAGTAGACAGACTTATTATTCGAACAATAGAAGTTATTACTTGAGGCGTGTAAAGGAAATAGCGGGAATGTAAAGAATTTAGTGTTTAGCAAGTGTCTACCTAGGACACATCTGATAAAGCATTCTCTGAACTACGAGATCACTCTGCGATAGTAGCACGACCCATTATATGGGTCTGCAAAGGTGTCAACAAATTAGAAAATCGAAAGCGAATTATACAACGAATATGGGGAGATTTTACAAAAGATATAGGCAATGGATTAATCTACAGATGTAACGATGAACGATTACGACGAGGCAAAGGGCGAGAATCTAATTTAGAAATGGAACGATTCTCACAAATGGAAGAGTCGATGGTTCGAAAGATACGCAATATAAAATGTGAAACTAATAAGGAAGTGGCACCTTAATGAAACTTTGAAGTCAGTGGATGAAAAAGATAATGCATGACGCTAAAGAGAAGCAGACGCAACTAAGGAGAGAGAAAATGTGTCAAAATATGTGATGTTACAAAAGAGACTAGACAATGATTTACAATATGGAAATAAATGACAATTTCTATCGGCAAGTGTGTAGGAGGTACGACAAGGTTGCAATTCACTGTGAGTTTTACTACAATTATACTGCTAAACTGATCGTCAATATTCTATTCCCGCCGATATAACATTCCCACCAGGAGTTAACAAACGACCAGATGTCTTCTAATGAATTCGACGAAGATCCAACAGAATCATACATTTTATATGATAAAGCGGGTTGTTCAGTGCAGTATTGAAACATTCCCTTTGTTTCTACCGGCAAAATTCGTAATTTTACAAATTATTAAGTTAGATGCACGACTTGTTTCGCTTGAATGACACTCGCAATTATTTTCCGAATAATTTGGTTATTGATTTGAGTGCCAGGAAATAATTACGACTGTAACCCGGATGTTTCCTACGTCATTTCAATATCTCTTATCCAAAATTATGTCGTGCTAGCTCAGTTAATTGGGTTCGAAGTTCATAATTGTTGCTACTTACTCTGCAACCAATTACTCAATCTGCCATCCATACGGAGGGGCGAGGAATCTGAAAATCTTATCAAAATATCTACTCCTGGATTGCACGTAACGAATAATGATAACCAGCTTTATTTTAAAGTAACAAAATGAAATTTATTATCAGGTGAAATATGATTATAATAAAAGTTAAACGCTCTTCACTTTTCCATTCGATGGTGCCCAGTAGAATCTTCTCCGTCGTCGCAGCAGAATCTTCCTTCTTCGCAAACTCCTTCGCCCAATGTTCGTGATAAAGTTCAAATTCTCCCAGCGATACTATTATTACCCGTTACTTCCCTTACTCGCATCACAGGTGGATGCATATACCCGTATTGACTATTATTTTGTAGAATTTCTTCGTCTTTTTCCACAAGAACGTTTTATCCTAATATAGGAAACGATAGACTTGATTATACTCCAAGTTATTGCATCGGATTTGGTTGTCCATCAAAAGTCTTTCCTCGACTTGGTAAAATTTCAAGAGCCACCCGCTCAATACCGCGTTGCTAAAGAGTGTGTCACTGTTCTTCATAAAACCCAAAGCTTCAGAACTCCATATCATTCTCTTTTGTCTAACAAAAACAATATTGTTCCACATCCTCTTCACCTAGCAAAAATGATCTTTAACGCCGGTTGTTTACTTGTCACATAGCGACCCCTCCCGCGATCGTCTATTGACATCCCTATATTCCACTTCATATTAATGACATTTATAAACAAAAATGGTTCGTCGTTTTGGTATATCACAATATATTTACAAAAATCGATCATAAAAATGCGTTCAATGTTAGAGGAAGTAAGATGCAACGAAGATGAAACAACTTATCCAACAAACAGAAAGGACTGCTGGTGGCAGCTTTAGAGAAGACCCGGCATGTCAACTCGTACTCATGTGAACATTCCGGCTTATATTACAATTAGACAACAAAAAACAAGAGCATAGGAATCTGAATTCAGGAACCATAAGAACCATCTGATTGATACAACAAGTAACGCGTGTATAAGTAGTAGATAGTTTCATCATGATGGTTTATGAGAAAGAAAGTGTGAGTACAACTGAGTAATTGAGGGAGATGCACAAGACGTCCGAGATAACAGGAGTTGTTGATAGCGGCGTCGGAATCAAATTCTCTGCAAACTTTGACCACATGGATTTCGTTTTTGCGCACCAACGTACTACCACAAGACGGAGTTTTCAAAAAAAGGAGTCGGTGAACAAGCGAGTGCCATCCCACGCAAGGGGTATTGCGAAACGAACCAATGATAAACTTGGAGATGACGGATCAGGAACTAAGATTGTTGCAATAGTGTCTGAACTGTAAAACGAGGGGTTCATGTTAACGAATAGAATTTGCCATATAAGTAGTGACAGCAATTGAATGTATGAGGTGTGAATGTTGAACACGTGAATCTTGCTTCTGATGCATCAAAATACAACCAGATGACAACCTCTTTCAAAATATGAACCTGTGAACTACCAAGTATTATCATGCAGAAAAATAACGAGAAGACGTACGTGGAAGTCAAATCCAAGTTCAATTCAAATAAATTATATCTTATTTTCCGTAGAGAGCCTCAGGCATGTTCTTCCGACTGACCATGCAAATTACATCACGCTGTTTTCACCGTCTAGCAGCAAAAGAAGTGCGACTACAACATGGAACAGCTGGCTTTACTTTCTCTCCGAAGAAAGATGTACGAAGTATTTAAAAATCCACAGCTTCGATCGGGATTGAACCCACTACTCTAGGTAAAACAGTCCGACATGCTAATCAGTACATCACCAAAGCTGCACACACCTCTGAAGCCGTAAATACCGGGAGAAGTGGCTCAGGGCATCAAATGATGCCACTGCAATGCCTCTTAGTGGGAAGTCCTATGTTCTGGTCTTGACAGTGGCAGGATTTTTGACTAGATAGTTAGGTTAAATTCAGTCGCTCTCTGGCCGGCTGCTCTGATTTTCCGTGGTTTCTCCGATGAATACCAGGCGAATGCCGGAACATCACCCTAAAAAACGAGCCCCGGACCGCGCGCGATCTTTCCTTCCTCTTCCTTGTCCTATACACGCCCCTTACTTACACACACTTACACTAACATGCACTAGACTACCACACATGCCGGGAGACCGGTCGTGGACTTAGAACTTGCCCCGACTGGGGTGGTGCCTCGCTGATAGGAGATACCTGGTTGGGGAAAACCCCGCTAGTCGACGGTAGGTCGGCGCCGGATCTCGTCATCCAGTGGGGGAATACCACCGCCACCTCCATATGAAAAGCATGCACTTACGGAACTAATGACCTCCGTAGTTGACGCGCTCGAAATCACTAACATTCAACCAAGCCGCAAGTTGGAATTCACCAGAGTAAAAAAATAGTTTGATGGAACAGACAAAGACGAAACTACGAATACAACACAGAAGCCCACGGCGTGTGACTCGAAGCGAGGTGAGACAACGAGGTGAGACAGGTGACTGGTCCCCCGCGGAGATGGCCCGACCGTCAGCGGCTGCATCGAATGCCCAACCGAGCGCGGTCGCAGTTGCCGCCCGCGCCGGACCGCAGCTCACGGGCGGGTTTTACTGCCGGGCTTGTTAGCCGGAGAAGCGTATATATAAAAGTGCGCGCATGAATATTACAGCCCGCCGCCGCCCGGGTTTAGGAGACAGCTTGATGGGTAGTAAAGTGCGACGGCTGAGGCGCCGTAGGGAGGGGACGGGCGAGGTGGCGTAGAAGGCCTGCGAAAGTAGCCGCGGAAAAGAAAGAGGGAACGTGAGAAGGGAAGATGAATGTGGGATGAGATAGGGCCTGAGGAACTGAGTTGATGGGGGAAGGGGATGAGGCGATATGAATAGAAAAAAGGATGTGCAAGTTTCATTTTGGAATCGTTATAGTTGATGGAGGGAATTTGAAGGAATACGTAGTGAGGCTGGTACCATGAAAATGTGAAGTAAAAATGTATAAAGACAAACTTTGTGACTACGCTAAGAAAAATCAGTAATTGATTTAATCAATTTTCATGCACAATAGATATTGAAGAAGAAAATTTGCAAGTTTTCAAGATAAATACTTTTAGTTAAAAAAGTCTTTTATGAAACAAATGCAAAATACATCAATATATATCAGCAAAAAAGTGTAATTTCAATAACAGAACTTTTATATAATTTGGTTTATTTCTGTGAATTACCAAAAGACCTTGGAACATAGAAGTATTTATAAAAGAAAAAGAAAAAATTGTAGATTAAGAGAGAATTAAAAGTTACTTATAAACATACTTGTTTTCCAAGTTGTTGCAATCATTAATGCATTTAGACAAAAATAAAATAACCCCGTTACATTCTTAATTTTTCCTTGACTGACTTCGTTGATTCAAGGTCATTGAATAATTTTACATGGCATTTTACATTGCATTTGACTCCTGTGTGCTAAATAGTGCCATGAATAGGATAGTTGTTATCCACAAGACGATGTCATACAAACCAGGATATTTCCTTTGAAAATCACGAAATTGAATCCTTTATGATTTGACTAGAATTAAAGTATACTTCCAGAGCTTTCGGGCAATTAAACTGACTTATGGAAAAGTTAGGAAAAGGAAAATGTTAAACATATTTATCCAAGATTTAAATGGAAGAGAGCATGATTGAAACGATATGAAAATCCTCAGATTATCTACTCAATGTGTAAATGAAACAAATGTTTTTTCTACGCACTCATTTCTCTAAATTGTTAATATAATACTTCAACATATTAAAACCCCATTAGTTTGCACTTTAAAAGTGGCAATAAGAATGTTCAAATTTTTAACAATTGAAAATATGAATAATTGTCAAATCGTTATGGTAATGTTCTGAAGTTAAAATAATGAATAGATGTAGTGTATAAGTAAAGTTTCAAAATACTGTAGTAATTAATTTATTGAAGCGCGTTTGTAAGATGTTTTCTTGTTGCAATTTTAATTGTGCTAAGAAACTATAATAAAAAGACTATTTTAAATAAAATACAGACATGCTCTTATATTCTTGATCGTGCCTGAAGAAATAACAATTGGTACACTACATTTTTGAAATTTTTGTTTCATTATAAAGTAAGTATTATCAAACTTGTTCAGTAAAGTAACAATTCATATTACATCGGAAAAGCTGTAAAGTAATTTAGAGCGTTTAATCACTTTTGGTACTGAATTTCACTAAAAAATATGTTTTCTAAAATTTCCGAATATCCTAGAAAGATTCTACAAAATGTAATGCCAATGGAATCTTGTAGTCATGAGAAATTCAATGTGTTGTTGATGATTTCTTTGGGTTTCTCAACCACCCATCAAACAGCGATTTAGATGCTTAAAATGCCTCAAATCCACGTTTATTATTGAACTCTTCTAAATTGTTCTGAAGGAATTCGAAAACGTTTCGCAGCAGAAGTCACAGACGCAAGAAATAAAGTCGCCATTGTTCTGAATGGTGAAGCAGAAGAGATCAAGTCGTGAATAACGGACTAACATCTATTCCAAGTTATTTGAATGCTGTATATAAGATTATATTTTCATTTATAAAATGCTTATTTTTTTCATTTCTGCTTTTCTTTAGGATGTTTAAATTATTTTCCTTTTATGTAAAGTCATGATTAAAGATTTTGAATCAATACATTATTGCACTGTTTCATTTTATAATTTTCCACATATTTCCATTTGTTTCAACTTTCCTCTCTCCTAAAAGTAGTATTTTACTTCCAAAGAAATCACGTAATATTTTTACTTCCAACGCAATCACACATTATGATTACCAATTTTGCTCGCAATCTTCCAACCTCACCAGAAATAACCAGGTGATACAGCTTTCCAGAGAAATGATGTAGTGTTGGAAGGACGACGTTCGCAGACACCTCAAAGTTGCCTTCAACAATTTTGATTAGACTGTAAATAAATAACTCTCCCGGAGTTTGCGTGGAGCCCCCGACCTCGCTTTCCGACGAGCCTCGCGTTGATTCTTGACATTCTCGGCTTCCTTTCATTATTAGCACACTGGAATTAGACTCCATCGATCGGAAGAGAGGTCAGAACACGATGGATATTCTGTTCTTAGTTCTGTTCTGGAGATACTTACCTAATTATAGGTTTCTCTAGTTTATAGCCTTTCTTCTTTAAATTCTTCTAGCATGTGATTACAAGCGTATTGTCTTAGTCTTACCTACTCGATTTTATACATTCACCGCTACCCATCTTTTCAAGCGTTTTCTTGGGAACAATCACATGGAATGATAAATGTGACACTCATTCATTCCGCTCATGCACAGCGTTGCTTTTGCGAAAGATTCATTGTGACATCAAACGAATTATTTTACGTGATGTGCATATGGAAACTACCGCACTGCGGGATATTAGATACGTTAGTCAAAGTTACTCTCATGTAAGTTAGGTTGAAGAAACCGATCATCATGTTGTTGTTCATAGCTATCGGCGTCATGTACAATATTTGCTACTTTAAAACAACGTATAATCTGAATGTAAAAAACTACAAAATGAGAGAAAAAAGACTTATTAGCAGAATATTCTAATGTGTATAACGCACATAAAAGCAAAATCTGTAGTGTCAGGCGTATTTACCTTTCATTTTATAAGGACAAATTTGAAAGATTGTTTATTTAAGTTAAAATATTCAATTATGAATTTTAGCCTTTATATCATTTTAACGCTTCTTTTCAGTTTAGAACTATTCATATAATGTGTTTACTTAGATCTGGGGAGGAAGTTCTTTGAAATTGTTCCTAAATTCCACATAGTATTTATTAGCAGATAAAAACTTCGTAAGTGTTCTTAAGAAAGATTGTTACCTAACATAATTTTTGTGGGATTAATTATTTAAACTTGCAGCTCATTTTAAGATTTTTAATAATGCTGCAGTTTTATGTTACAATGAATGTTCGCAGCTCATTCGTGGTTACTAGCTAGTTTGAACTTTAACCGGTAAAGAGATTTTTTCTGGGAAATTTCGTGCACTTGCATAGAATCGAGATATCGATTCTTAAAACTTGCTGCACACGAGAAAACATGAATTGTCTTCGTCGTATGTTGTATTAAACTAAACAAAGAAAAGTCTCTCAATGACCGAAAGATAGGTATTAGTAAAAATCAATTTTACGAGTATTTACCACTTCTTGCTACATTTTTGTCCCTCCTAATTCGGACCCCTTCCAAGAACACCATCAAAATTAAATCCTGTTTAAAAATTGGCATTGTTGGATGCAGCTTCCATATTAAAAAATAAAATATAAGGATGAACATCTTTAATAAAAAAAATTGTTAAGTTCGTATAAGTCATAGTTTGAGGACGTGTGTTGGAGAAAGGAAAGATCGCGCGCGGTCTATGGTCCCTTTGTTAGGATACTACTCCGACATTCGCTAGGTATTGATCGGAGAAACTACGAAAAACTACCGATCAGAGCTGTCGGCTGGAAGAGTTCTCCCTGAGAATGTGGTTGAATTCGGCCCATCTACGTGGCTACTCTGGCAGATCCTCCGCCTCCGCCGGGAACCGAACCCCTGCACCCATCGGCCAGTGGGTGGCGGCGGCGGCGGCGGCGGCGGCGGCGGCGGCGGCGGTCGGCGGCGGCGTCTGCGGGGGCGGCGATCCCGGGCCGCGAGAGAGAGTGTAATCACGTGACGGGTGGTTTCGGGCGCCCGCGGCCGCGCCCGCCCCCGCGCTCGTCGCCCCGGGCGAGGGGGCGGAGGCGTATCGATCGCCCACGCCCGCCCCCGTCGCCCAGACCCGGGGCCCGGCCCGCAGCTCCGTTCGCCCGGGGCCTGGCCGCCCCCGTTCCGCCCCCGCCCCCGGCCCCACCCCCTCCGACGCTGCGCGGTGACCGAGTAATCGGATCCGGGTACTTGACTTCCCAAAATTCATAAGGGCCTTCTCCTGGAGTAACTAGCCTTGTAGGATAGCGGGCCAAAAAGAAGACGAATCAAAATTCGGGCTTGTTTTAGAAGTACGGTGGTTTGTTTGTCATAATTCAGTAATCGGTTCTAGTACTTTCTTGAATTACTAAAATTCATAAGGACTGAGAATTGAATTAAACTGCCATGCCCTTCTGTTATATCGAAGATTAATGGATTCGCTATGGCTGATTTCAAATTTAGCAAGTATGAACATTACATAAAAATATTTTGTGCATTGTTTGAAAAGAAATAAAGAAGAAAAATAGGTGAGATTTTTTAAAAGTATGGTTAGGTGTTTTTTTTCGAATATATTTTCAAGGTTACAACTTAAAAATTGCCTCATAGAGTTTAAATTGTGTAATAAAAATTAAATTTAAAACAGTGTATTTCTTTGATTTCATTCAGATAAACGTATACATCCTTATTTCTTGAACATTAGCCTCTATGAAAATCAGTTCAACTTATATAGGTTAAGGAAAATATGATTATTTTTCTAAAACAGAAAGGACTTGAACTTTTACAAACAGCGCAAAAAATATTGCTATTTAAACGTTCTTTAGGTCAAGATTAGAGAAAAACCTGCTATCTTTGTTTAGAAACTTTGCTGAAGGTCAAAATAAAGCGTATTAAATAAATAAATATGTTCAATCGTTATTACTTTTATTGCAGTCGCACTGGTAAACCATTCGTGTATTTTATTTCTTTCCTGTTTGTCGTCCCTTTCTCGACTTCAACAAATTTTCGAAACATTTACACATTTTGTGATTTCTAGATCATTTAGCGATCTTTGATTTATTCAAAATTTATGGAGTTTTTTAAGAGGATCTTTGATGAGCCGTTTTAATAAATTCAACAGGATTCATGAACTCTTTTAAGCTCCATTGCGTAGAAGACGAATATTTCAAAACTTCTTTTATCACTGATTTGGCTACTGGTATGAGGTGACACAAAATAAACGCTATCGTGAAAAAAATGATAAATTTTGTTTTAATACATATCAGTCAGTACATTTCAGCAGCACTCTCGAATTGACCATACTCTTTCTCATATTTTTAACTAAAGAGTATTTCCAGGAAAAATATCATCAACGTAATCTTTAATTACAGAACTTCCAAAATTATAGCATCGACTTGCATTGTATAAAAATCTTCTACAACTTTGGTAATATCCGTGTCCTTTCCTCTCAAACAAAAACGAACAAAACCAACTCGTTCCTCATCGTTTATGATTTGCAATACGGACACTTTCTTGAGACTTCTGTCCAATACTTGAAGTCCTAAAGACACCCCTGAGGGAGAGCGAGAGCGAAGAAGAAACAAAACAACAGCGGAATATTCGTTCGAGTTTCTTGGATACCATCGCTTTTTATCCCCACTTTATGAATCTCTGGAGCAGGAATTTCGCTCTTTGAGGCGCGCCGCGCCGGGCAGCGGTGTGGCTGAGCGGTGGCCGCTGCCGCTGTGGCGGCGGCGGCGGCGGCGGCGGCGGCGGCGGCGGCGGCGGCGGCGGCGGCGGCGGCGGCGGCGGCGGAGTCGGTCGATGCCTTGCCGTGGGCGATCAGAAGCGAGGACGCAACGTGTGGGAAAGGCGCACGGAATGCGATAGCGCGTAAGAAAAGAAAACGCTTTGGGTTACGAGACGGTGACTTTATAATACAGGCTTTGTGAAACGCGCCGACTAAGAACAGCATTGTTGTTAAGAAATTTATACAAATTTTGAATATTGGGAGAAACATTACATGCAGAAGGATAACTTCTTCTTCTTCTTCCCCACCCCACTTTTACTCCTTCCTCTTCTCCGTCTTCTCCTCCTTCTTCTTTCGTAGAATGTGAGGTTCCCGGTTCGAGTCGTGACGGTGAAGAATTTTTGATTCTGGCCATGCTACAGGCTCAGACGAATATATTCTTACGGTGGTTGTGACCACAGTTGCCTTCAATGAGTTTCTAGTAGATAGCGAAGTAGGCTTAGAATGTTGAACTACAGGCAACGATCGGTGTACAAGCTCTTCTTCGTGCATCCTTCCTTCCTATCCTTCCCACAGTCGTTGTGAGGTCCGGACAATGACTCCTTTCTCATTACCACGAGTATTTCAATCGCACGTCGAATTCTCGAATTAAACAACTCGAATGATTGTAGCGGCACACAAATAAAAAAATAAAATAATAAATAAGAATTGAATAAAAATAATAATTTTCAGAAATCTGTTTTTTAAGAGACATGATGGAGATCTCAATATGTTAAGGATGCCAAATTTAAAAAAATATTAACTAAATTGTTCAATCCCTTGAAATGCTATATGGCGGAACCATAAGCAAATAAAATGAAAAAATCGTGACGTATGTTAAAATCTTGAACATATGGCTTACAAATTGATTAAATTAATTAATTTCTGCATGTAAGATCCAGCAATATATATTGATTTCGAGAGAACACACACAATGGAAGGGAAAATTATGCACTTTTCGTGAAATAATTACTGGTCATAATCAAACAAACTATCCGATATTACGTCCACAACGTTTTCTATTTCTTATATCAATTCGTTCTCTGGAATCTACACAACGTAGGTTCCTGACGGTCCCACTTCCTGTTATCTTTTCCAACACAAACACTGTCAGTACTTTCTGCATTACTTTTAACGTAAAAGTACCTGAAAGTAATTTCCATTAAATTTCGTGTACGTGTACAATTAAATTTAATGTACACAATTAAGTCAACAGTCGTACATTAAATATACATTGATTTTAATTTAAGCATTAAATTTAATGTACAGGTACAGTCCCTTAATGTATTAGGTACTTTAAAATACACGTACAGTGGTGCATTAAACCTTCAATAAATTTAATGTAACTTCTGACAGTGTACGTCGCCACCGTCCACCTTCCATTTCTTCCGGATGTCGTTTTTCCTTTTGAGAGCGCGGCTCGTACAGTAGGCGAAAACTTTTTAGTTTCTCCGGCCGTGTCTCCGGATATACGTTGCCCTCCGTTTCCTCCTTCACCCCCGCCACGTCTCCTCACGCCCCTTTCTGCCCCACCTCTATGCCGTCTTCCGTTCCGCAGGACCCTGTCCAATGTTCTCTGCCTGTGAGCGGGTCCATCTGTCATTTCAAAGCCCCGGTGTGACGTCCTTTTCTAGCCAGGCTAACCTCCCTATCGTAATTCAACGCCATCGACCTTCTTGGCCTGCACCCACGGAAACGTTACATATCGCTTTTCAAGTCAAAAATGGAGAGATTTAAAACTTTAGATTCTATTTCGAATTCCAAGACTAAAAATATTCAATAGAAATAATTTTTAATACAAACTAACATTAGCGATGAATGTATGTAAACAATACCGCAAAGATGAATGATAACTGTTTTCCTGGTTTTCTTATCGAAGCGTTTTCTTCTTCCCAAATTTAGATTTAATACATATGAGTAGATCATAATTTGTTCCTGTAACAAATATATAGCCGTAAGGCCTCGGACAACTGATATAACCATCGAGATACGCCACCTGTTTGTGAACGTCCCTAAATTTGGTGACAATAACTTCTGGTGCTGTCCCGTGCCATGCTTCTTCCCCATTCTGTTTCGCAGTTCTGACCACCAAACTTCATATGGACATTTGTTTTCCCTAACCTCCCCAGTTGCTTTTTACCTTCCACGGCCTTGTACCGCCATATATCTCTGAAAAACTGTTCTCAACCACTTCTGTTTCCTTTGCCAAGTTTCATCTCATCATGGGCATTCGACCCAGTAATATCGTCTTCTGGAATCGCCAGTCCACCCCCATCCTTTCCTAACGTCACCGGTACATCATCATCGCCCCGCCGCCCCCGCCGCCCCCGCCGCCCCCGCCGCCCCCGCCGCCCCCGCCGCCCCCGCCGCCCCCGCCGCCCCCGCCGCCCCCGCCGCCCCCGCCGCCCCCGCCGCCCCCGCCGCCCCCGCCGCCCCCGCCGCCCCCGCCGCCCCCGCCGCCCCCGCCGCCCCCGCCGCCCCCGCAGCACCCGCAGCACCCGCCGCGCCCGACCGCCCTTTCATTACCGTCGCTACTGCACCTCTGCCACGCAGCGGTTACTGCATCCTCAACCTCTCCGTCGTCGACCCTCTGCTCGCCCACGTCTTGAGTGATGAAGTGCTGAGAACGTTCAATGTGTTACATGTCCTACATATGGTCGCTACAGATCATTCCCAAATGCGACTCAAGCGATCGACGCACCTGAGACCCAACAGATGGGTGAGATATAGTGAACGAAACTCGCCGTGAATAATTCGATTTTCGAAAAAAAGATTATAGTAGGTCACTTGCGTATTTTCATGCACATTCATTATAGTCGCAAAGATGAAAATTGGCTCGAATGAAATGCCAAATGTTTGACCGAAATATTATTCTTGTGGATTTTCTAGTGCATTTATAAAATTGTAATAATATTAAATTTCACTGAAATCAGATAAATTACTCTTATATTTCATGTATTTTGTATCATCCAAGCGTATGTGATTCTACAACATTGTTCGATTTAAAAACGATTAAAACGTTTATGAAGGAAAACCATAAATCCCTTTTAATAATTTGCTATACGACTGAGAGTATATGAAGTTGGGAAATTATCGTACCTAGTGAGCTTGGTATTTGCGTATGATGTAAACTACTGATTCAGTGACATAGAGTACTACAGTGAAGATGATTTGAGATCACAGTTTTCCATAATCATGTAAGGGAATGGCTTTTCAGAAAGGGTTCCATTCATTAAAGCCAGAAGAAATAAAAAAATTTTGGTACTGGCATAAAAGGTTGCACGGACGGAAACGAAATCAAAAGAAAGTAAGAAATCATGCAACTATTTGCAATAATTTTGTGTGTAAATAGAAGTTATGCGTTGTTTACATTTTTGTACAAACAGCACGAATTAAATGACGCGGGACGGTTGTATAGAGACTTCTCAGAGACAATACTCACCGGTTTAGGTGGCTCAGGGTATCAATTGATGTCACTGCAGTGCCTGTGACCATGAGGTTCTAGGGTTCGAGTGCCGACGGTGGAAGAATTGCCTCACTAGCTAGGTCAAATTCTGCCGCCATTTGGAGGAGAAATCCAGTGGCCGGTTTCTCTGATCGGTAGTTTCGCGTAGTTTCTCCGCTCAACACCAGGAGAATGCCGGAGCAGTACCCTGCCAAAAGGAATACGACCCTAGCACGAACTTTCCTTCCTCATCTTTGTCCTATCCTTACCCCTTACTTACACATACTTTCACTTACAAGCACTACACTACCACATATGTCGGGAGACACGTCTAGAGCTTAGAGCTTGTCCCAAATGGGCAGTTTCCTGCTGGTGGGAGATTCCCAGTTGGGAAAAAGTCTATTGAAATCTATGGAATGTGGCTCTATAATTACCTCCATAAAATAATCCTGATAGTTTTACTTACATTTGCGCCACCTACACTTGCACAACAGCAATTGTGTATTAATTAGATGAACGTTTCTGATCTCAAAAGATGACCGTTAGTAAGTAAAACAACTCATATCCGTGAGGGCATTTATACACCGTTTGCCAATACATAAACATTTTATTGTGCATAACCTACGCATTTACCATTCTTGCACACACACATAGTATTTTAGTACTGAAAATGCTACACATTTTGCTACCAGATGAACGGCTAAATTAAAAGCAAAAATTCCGAACAGATATTTATTGCTCTGTTAGATGACTTTATTCCTCCAAAATTATCTCAATTTTACTTTCAATACCCACCCGTTCATACAGATTCCCGCAGCGATAAAGGAGAATACGGCATTGAGAAGGCGTTGAGTTTCTTTTGTCTGTCCATACCGACGTCGATGGAGGCAAAGACAATAAGATTTCGAGAAGGAACGCTTCCGATTCTTATAAAACAAAGGCAGGCTGCTTGTCATCGACAGTGTAGGAAATATTGGGAAAAAATTGGAAGAGAACTTACACACTTTGTGCGGCTTATAAAAAATGGTAGATCAATTCTACACTATTCAACGGGAAACGATTTCTCTGACTCTTCTAAATATTAACAAACAAACATACTAACTGCATGGTTATGAACTTAACATTAAATTTATCTTTTTACTGAGTACAAGTCACTGCAAAAGAAAATGAACCCATCCAAAAACTATCTAAAACTCTTACCATATAAAAACTGACTAATCACCATTTGCCAAAAATTCCCATTTTGAAGGAGAGGGATTTAAAAATATTCAAAAACGCTTATTTTAGGATCCAAGTTGTTACTCTATATACTCGTGACCTGAAATATAAATGAACCAATTGTGTATTTTCTAAATATATTTTTTCACTTGTCTAACAAATATGATGATTTTACCATACGTTGATGTTCCTTTTACCATACATTGTAGCCAAATTTACTTGAAATGTAATAAATCACAAGTTATTTCAACTCTGGTGACCAAGATTTTTGTAGCAGAAATTGCACTTCTTAGATTTTAATGTTTGAAGGACTTGCGGGTGAAGGAACGTAGTCTTTCGTGGCCGGTCTGATATATTTGATATTGTGCTTGTCTGGTGGGAAGTGGTTTGTCGGATATTCGTTTTCAAAACCTTTTGTACACACGTGCGGGTTACTGCTGAAGATGTGCTACCCTCGTTTCTAATTCAAGTTGTGGTCTCGGGTCGAGCGCTTGGGTTAGCGACTAGCTGGCAAATCATTAAGCAATTATTATGTTTTTCATTGATACCTTTACATCCTCAGAATAAGTACTCTTTATGTGATCTGAAATATGCCATTGGTTCTTTTACAAAATCTGATTCGTGCTTGTCTGTCCTTGAAGACTGAAATAAATTACAGACAACACAAGACATAAAGTTGTTCGATTGTACTTGTAAGATAAAGTGATAACCCAAAACTCTTAACGACGAACAGTCGTAAAGTACCAGAACGCTAACATAAATAAACTACCGTTTGAAGTTGCGAGTCAAACTAGTCATTTCAGAATAATAAGTTAATGAAAATGGATAACGTAAAAGCATCGATAGTAAATGAGTACCTGATATCACATTCGTTCAAATTTTCGTGTGTAAACCAAACCACTTGTTTACCTACAAAACAAGGTAAATTTTTTTGTTATCTTTGCATTCTCTTAAAAAGTGAAAATAGTTTTTTCTGCCTATCAACTTGCGCAATCGCCTCGGTTCGTCTTACGTCGTCATTCTGTCTTTTTGCACCGCGTTGCTGAGTGATGGAGCGAAAAAACGCGGCCACGGGGCCTGTCTTATCTGGCTGTGAGGAAGTCTCCTTGTCTGCTTACAAGACGTTGCTTAGAAACACGAACCACACTAGCGGATTTTATCTTCAAAAGTCTTCTACTTGTTTCTGAATTTAATTTTTTTGACATTTGTACTTGGTTTTCATGTTTTCATGTTTCCGGTTTCCGGTTTTCATGTTAAACAATTGTAAATTATTTTATTTTTAGACCTGAAAATAATTTCAAAAGTAGTTTTGTTTATGTTTCGCCACTTCTGTTATTTTCATTCACCCATTCTATTCAAGTTAATCCCCTACAGTATATATCTAGTGACGTATACTAGACCAAGATATATGTAAGTGTGAAAACACACCAATCAACTCTTAATTTTAGTATGAGGGAAAATGTACGTACCTTTCTTGTAATTGAAAACCAATATGGATGCCGTCATCATTCATTATCGTTTTCCCAGATCCTTTTTGTTAAGTCTTGAAACAAACATTTGAGATTGTATTTGTTGGTCTACCAAGAGCGTGAAAAGATTTTGGAGGTCACACAAGGTTCATTTTCAGAGTAGCAAAATGATTATGTGTCTCAGATTTTTAATAATAGATATCATCTAGATTTGTTCATTATTCCTCTTTCTTCCAGATAATAGATCCTGGGCGACAAAACAGGTGATTTGAATTTAGCTCGTAGGCTTCTTTTAGGCTCAGAAGATCTTTTACGTGCAGTAAATCTGCTACATGGGACAGCCGACTTTATTTCCCTTCCGTAGGAAGGCGTTTGAAGGATTTTTTCGCCCTTAAAATTCCACGGCTTCAGTCGGGTTTAAACCTGCAAACTTGGGTACAACAGCCCGGTACGCTAACCTTTACACCATCGAAACCGCCGATTTTTTTGTAATATTGTTACAAATTTCCGTGACAATGGGTTGTAGTTGACCTTCAGTGTCGAAGGTTCCTTCAACTTGATTCCATTAGCATTCGTTTGGAGAAAGCGCTATAAGAGAGATTCAGGAGTGGAAAACAATTGATGAGTTCAAAACGTTAATTTTGATTTTGCGTGTTGCATACAAAACATCGTGTACCAAAAAAGCACAACATAGGTCAAATCAGAGTTATTCATTTGTTAACTACTAACAACTAACTAATTAACTTTGTAAATGACTAACTAGTTATTAATTTCTTCAAGAAAATTTCTCTTATATTTGGTCACTCATAGACCCAATGAATAAATCTACAAGTTTTTCAGCAGGAAACATGCAGGTGTAGTATCTTCTTTTCAGAGGAATGTTTTGAATTCCCAAGACAGTGTGTCCAGCGAATCAACTTGTGCTATTGAGTCCCTTATCCGCCTTCCGCATCCTCCGTCGCGAATGAATTGACAAGTTGACTATCTTCTTTCTCGAACTCTGCTAAAAATCCCCAAGACAGTGTATCCAGTCTGTCAAGTTGCGCAACCACCTCGTCCCATCTCTTCCTCACTCCGCCTTCACTTTCACTTCCTCCTCCTAGTGACGGAGCGGGTGTTTTGTAAATGACTAACTTTGTAAATGACTAACTAGTTATTAATTTCTTCAAGAACATTTCTCTTATATTTGGTCACTCATAGACCCAATGAATAAATCTACAAGTTTTTCAGCAGGAAACATGCAGATGCAATGTTTTAAATTCCCAAGCCAGTGTGTCCAGCGAATCAACTTGTGCTATTGAGTCCCTTATCCGCCTTCCGCATACTACGTCGCGAATGAATTGACAAGTTGACTATCTTCTTTCTCGAGCTCTGCTAAAAATCCCCAAGACAGTGTATCCAGTCTGTCAAGTTGCGCAACCACCTCGTCCCATCTCTTCCTCACTCCGCCTTCACTTTCGCTTCCTCCTCCTAGTGACGGAGCGGGTGAAGAGAGAGGGCGATGCCTTGGCGTTCGCGTCGGCGGCGGCGGCGGCGGCGCCTGCCTTATCCGACGGAGCGGTCGCCTCGGGGCGCCCATACATCCGCCTTAGTGCCACGCCAACCGGTTTACCCATGCGCGCTTCCCAATTGTGCCAGGCCCTTCAGAGCCCCTGCCTGCCAGCCCTGTCTCCCTTCGGAAGCGTCCTCTCGCGCGTTGACACAGGCCCTTCACTTCACGTGCTCTCGCTCCTCTAACCCATGCATCTGCGAGTAGGCGGCACCGCGCCCCCACGAAAACTTGTCCATCTCGGCACTTATCAAGATGCTCTTCCTCAATACTTGATTTTCAAATCACTTCTTGTGCACCTTTTTCAAAACAATTGACGTTTTGTACTTATTTTGAGTTATACTGTTTTACAATCACAGTGTCATGAAGTATTCATTATTTTATTTCAAATAAGTGGTTCTCAAACTAGATATAGCTTGAATTAATGCTTCTTCGCTTGTCATCCTTACCACTCAGGTTCAAACCCTAAGACTACTTTATTTTCTTCGTAATTTATTTTCGTTTCTTTCTTTAAAATTTAAAGGAATTTTTAATATTTAATATAATTAAAGAATATTTAATATTCCGTAAAAATATAGAACAAAATACTAAATTAAATGGCAGAAAGAAGTTTTCATTTCCACTGATTGATTGATTGATTGATTAGTGATTCCGGGTGCGTAAACTGCTAAGGTCATAAGTCCCGTGACTGTAGTACGTGTTTCTTTCACGGTAAGTGGCGGTAATCTTCCCCCGCTGGATAGCGAGACCCGGTTTGACCTACGTCAGCAGTGGGGATTTTCCTCCACCAGGTATTTCGGGCGGAGCACCACCCCAGCCGGTACAAGTCCAAAGTTCTCCACTGATCTCCCGCCTCATGTGGTAGTGTAGTGCCAGTTTGCGTGTGTAAGAAAGGGCGTGAGGATAGGACCAGAAACATGAAGGAAAGATGGCGCGCGGTCCGTGATCCGTTTGTTAGGGTACTGATCCAGCATTCGCCTGGTTTTGATAAAAAAGAGAATGGAAAACTACCGATCAGAGCAGCCGGCTAGAAGAATTCTCTAGACAGTGGCTGAACTCGCCCTAGCTGTCTTACTAGTGTCCAAAATTCTGCCACCGTCGAGACTAAAACCATGGGACCTCTCGGTCAGGGGCACTGCAGTGACATCAGTTGATGCTCTGTGCCGGTTGAATGAAAAAGAACAAAAAAACTTGAAGATAAGTATTTTGCAAGCCTTCTTCGTTTCGTTTGCTTAGAAATGTCACATGCGATGGTTGAGGTGTAACTAGTATTGAAGTTGCATTCAGGTTCCTTTTCTCATTCAGGTACTTTCGAAGACGTTTTGATGTGTTTTTGCGTTTAGATCATTGTGAAGTTTGCTGCTCTCAGCTGATACGATAATTAGTCCCGTCAGTGAAGTGAAGGGCTTTACTGGAAGGTTGCGGTATTCCTCCCACATCATATGGCGAGATCGGCGTGAGACGTTCTAATGGCGGTTTGCAGGACATTCTCTGCCAGATATCTCAGTCACTGGGGCACCGCCTCACCCGGGACAAGCTTTAAGCTACCGAATGGTATCCGGATATGTGTTGTGCATGTAAATGTAAGTGTGTGTGTGTGTGTGTGTGTGTGTGTGTATCTGAAGGAGAGATCCCAGAACAAGAAAGAAGAAGAAATGATAGCGCGCATTCCATGCGTTAGGTTACTGCTCCGGAATTCACCACGCATTGATCGGGGAAACCACTGAAAACTATCAAACAGAGTAACCTGCCTCTATAATTTTTCTCCAGAGGGCAGCTGAATTTGTCTTAGCTAGTCGAATACCCACCGGCGTCGAGACTCGATCCCTAGGGCCTCCCGGTTAAATGCGTGACAGAAATAACTGTAAAGCTAGTTCTCGCCTAAGCTCAGCCAAAGGTTCTTTTTTTATTTTTTTATTATTTGCTCCTTGCTCGGCATTGCCGCCTTTCAAGGTTATGCATATATGTCGTTCTTCACTTTAGTATAATCGTCATGGCTAAACCAATCCACTTTCATTTGGTGATATTATTTTTAAGAGATACTCAAATAAAATATTGATTCAAAGGGTTGAATGGTTGTCACAGTTGTAGTATCTGTCTAGGTTTTAGAGAGGTTTAAAGCATCTTTCGGGTATAGTGAAATTATTCTGCAGAGGTGTTTGTATGTCTAACATAGTTGGTATGTTTCAGTGGCAGGTGCGTCGGGAGGTATTTCGTATAGTTTTTGGGTGTTTTTAATATGTAGTCGTTGAGGAATTCGAGTTTTAGCTTTTTGTGCAATTGTTAGTTAATAATGAATCACGAGATTTTGGTAATTTTTCTAATACATTTATTTTGGATTGTTTGTAACGTGTTAAAAATCCAGTGTGCTGTTTTTGCCCACACGGGGTATCCGTGAGTTAGTGATGGCCTTATTATTGGATTTTATTTCTTTTCACACATTCTATGCTATGAGATGATTTGTGATTTAATAAGGGATAGAGTTTAAACATTTTTGCTCGTAATTTGTGAGTAATGTTAGCGATGGGTTCTTTCCACGTTAGTTTGGTATCCATTGTGAACCCCGGTGGTTCTACCGAGAGACCCGCCAAACTCTTACTACCCCTCCACCCTGAGTAACGGTCTCCCCCCGGAGCGTGACGGGAGCGTGACGGTGTTGCGGCACGCGCGTAACGCAGTGGCGTCCTCCCTTCCACGTCTTCGCCTCCTGCAGTGCGGGCGCGGAGCCCAAACTTTTCACGCCACGCTAACCACACATTAGCCGCACCCCGCGTCGCCGTCGACAAATGGAGGATGCGGTGTTGGGGACCTCCGAAGAAGGTGCGTTGAAGGCGGTGATGAAAGTTTCGGAGGGCCGGGTATCAGCGGACGCGTGTGGTTTGGTCATGTCTGCGGATTAGGGGATATAATCCTAATTACGTTCGTGTTTATTTCAGGATGTTTCAATACCCTCAATAAATATATTAAAATATATTAAAAGTAAATTGTCAAGTAATAAAAACAAGTACTAAATGAAGTTGAAAACTAAATAAAAACCGGGAGCGATAACTCAGTGCATCAACTGATGTCACTGCAGCGTCTCTGACCGGGAGGTCCTAGGTTCGAGTCCTGACGGCGGCAGGATTTTCGATACTAGTTTTTCAGCTAGGTCGAGTTCAGTCACTGTCTGGAGGAGAATTCTAGTGGCCGGCTGCTCTGATCGGTAGTTTTCCGTGGTTTCTCCGATCAACACCAGGCGAATGCCGGAGCAGTACCCTACTGAACGGGCCACGGACTCCGCGATATCTGTCCTTCCTCTTCCTTGCCCTATCCTCTCCCCTTACACACACACACACACACACACACACACACACACACACACACACACACACACTAACATGCACTACACTACCACATATTCCGGGAAACCGGTCGTTAGGGTACAACTATCATTATTAGGAATCCACTATCCTTTAAAATTAAACATATTTTTCATCTTGTGGTGAATAACCGCACTAGCCGTCGGTAGGTCAGCGCCGGATCTCGCCACCCAGCGAGGGAAGATCACCGCCATCTCTCGAGGAAAAACATGCACTACACAAACGGGACTAATGAACAAAGCAGATGACGCGCCCGGAAACAGGAAAAAGCAATCAATCGATCAATCAAACTAAATAAAAAATTATTGTAGGTAGCCAATAAAACATGTGTTTATTTTTCGTAGTAGTCCTATATTTCCCACTTTTTAATCGTTACATTACTTTAATCGTTACATAACAACTTTGTTGAAACTTAAACAACTAACATCAAGTGTGCAATGTGTTACTGTTAAATCTATTTTAATCTTAATATTCTTCGAGTTTCCGCATTTCTTGAAGACACATTTACACACGTCTACTTACATGTTAAGAGGCCTATGAACGTGATAATGTGAACTATCGTGCTCGAATTATTCATCATTATTAGGAATCCCCGATTCTTTAAAATTAAACATATTTTTTTGTTCTTGTGGTGTATAATTGAACTACACACATGTCTTTGGATTTTTAAGTTCGTACGTTTTCTTTGGGTAATTTATTTGTTCTTTTATATACATTTAGTGAATATTTTAAATACAAAGTCATTACAAAATGCGCTGTCAATGCTTCTGAAGTTTTGCTATTACTTGTCAATATATTTTTCCATGTACACATGGATGCAATAAAATACGATGATACTTTTGCAAGTACTTTGCAGAGAATTGTTGGTTCGTCTACTGCCTAGAATTTTATCAAATGCCAAATGCAGAATAATAATCAGCATCAACCAATATTATTGAAAGAAATATATGTATATTTCAGTAATTTTTCATGTAAATGTATTTTCATCAATATTTATGACAATATAATTAACATACATATAAATTCACTAAGTTCATTTGCACTTATTAAAGCCCAAATCAACGAACGTGCATGAACCTTCATCCTCATAAACGGGAAACCTGAATTTATTACATTTCGAAATCTATTTAGCTTTCAAGCCATATTCATTTCAATGACAGGTCCAATCAATCGTTTCTGTTCCAATGCCATTTGCTATTTGAAAAACTGAATTCATTTTAAACTAAAAGGCATTTTAAATCTTTCAAATACCGAGGGTCGGCCATTTCCATCCATATTATCATATCTCCATATTAATTAGATATGAGAAGCTAAATACAATTTTAAAATTTACAAATAATATATTTTCTCGGAGTTATTCTTTATTAGGCGTATACATTTTATGTTTTCGTCTCACAATAGTTGTCCAATGATGTTCAAATCCAGAGAATTGTGGCGAGGAGGGAGTAGTGGGTACGATAGCCCGATCTGGCCCGTCAGTTGAGCAAGTTTACAAAAATACGGCATTTGAATTGGATAGGAAATGTGTGGTAATAACAATGACCAATTCGGCATCACAGTTTCGAAATTCTTAGGTTATTGAACTTATGAGTTAACCTCAATTACTACAATTATGACAATGATTGTCAGCCTGAAATCACGGATGTGATTCGAGAAGTACTAACGGAAGAAACGCTTGGATTGATTGATTAGGAATTCCCGACGCGTCAACTACAACTTCCTCTCCCGCGGAATGGCGAGATTCACCGCCGACCTACGTCGGCTTCAGGGGATTTTCTTCAACCAGGTATCTACCACCATGGTAGGGTAGTGATGTCAATGTACGTGTGTGTCTGTAAGGGATGAGCATAGAACAAGGAAGAGGACGGAAAGATCGCGCGAAGTCCGTGGCCCGTTTGTTAGGTTACTTACTCCGACATTCGCTTGACGTTGATTGGAGAAACAACGGAAAACTACCGCTCATAGCAGCCGGCCGCTGAAATTCTCCCGCAGAGAGCTCGTGAATTCGACCTAGCTGACAAACTAGTGTCGAAAATCCGACCAACGTCGCTATTCGGACTCTAGAACCTCCCGGTCATAGGCAATGCAGTGGCATCAGTTGACGCCCTGAGCCATTTCTCCCGGGGAAACGTTTCGGGAATAACCAGCTAAGGAGGTTTCCGTAAGTGGCCAAGCGGAGGAAGAGATTCCGAGGCTCCTTGTCCTTTGCGCGGGCGAGGGTGGCATCGATCCCGCTGCAATGCCGCCGCCGCCGCTGCCGCCCCCGCAGTATCGACCACCCTCGCCGCCCCCAGTGCCGCCGGCGCTGCGCCACCTGGTCGAACACGTGGCCCGGGCGACGGCCGCTGCGCCCTGCCCCGCCCCTCCCCGGTCCCCCGGCTTTGTTCCCCACCACGCCACCTGGCTTCTAATTCAGCATCGCTGACCCCAGACTGTCGTGTTCTTATCCATTCCGACACTACACTTTTGGCTATTCTCCTTGGTTCTGCGTATTCCGCTTGTCTCCGTTCCGTACTTCCCCTTTTCTTCTTTACCTTCTAGTAATTTCATCTTCTCTCCGACTACCCTCATGGACATTCCATGTCACAGCATTCTATTACCCATTCCCACTTCATGTTTCCTTTGCTTCATATCTCATCTTCTTCTTATTCAGCATCGCTGACCCCAGACTGTTGTGTTCTTATCCATTCCGACGCTATCCTTTTGACTATTCTCCTTTTTTTTTGCATTTTCCGTGCGTCTCCTCTGCTTACCTCCTCTTTTATCCGTAATTCATCTTCAAGGAATTTCATCTCTCTTCATCTCCTCTTCAACTCTACCCTCAGGGCCATTCCACGTCACTACACTCTATTACTCATTCCCACTTCACGTTTCCTTTGCTTCATCTCTCCTCTGCTTTTAATTCATCATCCGCGGCCCCCTTCTTTCGTGTTCCTATCTTCTCCGATGCCTCTCTTTCGGCAATTCCCCTTCGTTCTGCTCATTCCGCTTGTCTCCGCTCCTTACCTCCCCTTTTCTCCATTACTGACCTTCTAGTGATTCCATCTCTCCAATTCCGTGGCCATGTCTTTCTCAATATCTTAATAATTAGAACATTCTTGGCCTTGTTAAAAATTTTGAATGATTGAAAATGAATAAAATGTTTTTCGGATATTCCCTTTCTGCTGCTCGGCAATTCTGTGATTACTGCAATTCATGTTCAATGTTCCACACAAAACACAAAAGAATACATCTTCCCATCATTTAAAACATTTCAACATTTCGAATCATAAACACTTTGTCCTCAGCGACTTGACAACACGACGCGTCGCGCAGAGCGTCTCGATCCTTTTTGAGGTTCCCTTGGATTTTCAGACCGCGTGATTTGAAGACAAAAGACGACTTTCCCTTATATCGTCTCTTTGTTTTCGCTTTCTTCTTACGTTAATTTCTGTTAATAGACCTTGTGGCATTGCCATAATTCTCAAAACATGTTCCGAAATATTTGCACTGTCCGTAATCCCCTTTTAAACACTAGTTTCCTTTATTTCAATAAATATCATCAGTTTTTGTTTGTCGCTTTTCGAAAACATCTGACTGTTTTCTTTTATATGCAAATGTTTTTTTTACCATTACGAACTTAATTTAATTTTAACGGCATGATTTTACGACATGTTATCTTTATTGTAATATACCCTATTTTTATTTGTTTATATTCCCATAGTCCATTTTCAGCCTCGCTCTTGAGAATGTAATTAAGTTAACTAAAATAAAATTCCATTAATGCACTTTCAATTGTTCGTCCACATTTACATAAGAAAATTAAGCGTCCTTTTTCTAATTAATGTCTAAATATTGGGCGCGTCTGAATAGACCGTCACAGTATAGATTTTAAAACTAGTCTCAGAATAAATATTACAAATTTCTAGGTGGTGTATAGGGGCGAAGATGTTCATTTTTTGTAACAATATTACAAACTCACAATAAATAGTCAATAAACCCTCAATGAATGGTTCAAACTTTTTCGGAATGTGGAGGGAACAAAAATGACCCCTTTTTGCCAGTGAATGTACAGACGGATATTTAATTAATGTAAATTAAATTTAAAAGCAGTTACAAATGTTATATTTGCATTTGAATGATAGGCAATCTCGTACGCACAGGAGTTCGGCAGGTACATGGAAGCTGCTTGACTGCATTAGAACATGACCTGCTGTGCACATGTGCATAAAGAGTTGCCAAATAATCAGAGGGACTTGCCGCATGTGTAACTCTGTAACTCCGTTATATAAAATTTACCACTACGTATTCCTTGGCAAAAGGGGATCATTTGTGTCATCTCTACATTTTCAAAAAGTTTGTAAAATTTATTCTCAGACATTCTGTAAAATTTAAAAAACCGAAACCTGAATTTAACCAATTCTTCTATTTTATTAAATTATTGTAGTTCCCATATGCTCATATGAAGTCCAAAGTCTGATCATAAAAAAGAAAGAACACCAACACCTGAAATGAGATTGTAGCTGTCAATATTCGGATCTAGGCTCCGACTTGATTTGCTTCGCCTACATTGAAATTGATAGCAGTGTCAACTTCTAATTAAATTCACCGCTATTCTAGAATCCACCCATAACTACTCTATGTCTCTGGTTTATTCCAGTGACTCATTCTCAATTTATGTTTATGACGTTTCTTTCAAGAAATCAGAAGAAGAAAACGTACGTATTTATATGTTTGAATGCTCTCAATTTCCAGAAACGTAGGAAAGAACTGAGTATTGGTTTACTTCGAGGATTGGTTTACTCAGTGTTTCTGGTTAATAAAATAAATTTAAATAAAATTAAACTAAAGTAAAATTTAGAGGGAATTTTTCTGAGCATTGCCTAACACTGAACATTTATATCAAAGAATCATGTGTAATAACAAGATAAAATCAGTGTCCGTGACGAGATAGTTTCATTTTTGGGCTTTCAATTCACTACAGGCAAACCAAGAATAAAAATTTTAGAGAAGTTATAAGATTATTTTCTTCGTAGACTTATTATAGTAGTTATCTTCAGTTTAAAGGCAATGGCTCTTCCAGGCAGTGATCAACTATATAATTACAGTTGCAGTCTGTCCAATTGGAAAAACAAAACGTATTGACCTTGATTTGAAGAAATCTGTGCCAAAATGTAATGAAAATTAATATTATACTAGACGTTGATATGTTTTTTTGAGAACTTAAATCCAAACAAAAAATTATTACTCCCCAAAACCCGAACTCGTATAAAAGAATGATTATTGAAACTTTTTCTCCATCAAATGTTTGGCGCATTCACCCAATTTGGAGACATTCATCAAACTTTCTTCAAAGTGATCTGATCTTATTCGAGGAGGCGAATTGTGAAATCAGTAATGAAGTACTTCCGTCCTTCTGTCAGGTCTAAAAATACACCTTTCATTATCGACAGGAAACGTGATGTACGCCGCGTTGACCTCTTAGATTCGCCAATTTCAGTATCAGGTGTGAACACAGATCGGCTGTGCACTCCAATGATTTCTTCTCTTCTAGACGAGAGCTGCGTATATTGGGAAGATTTCACGACCCGAATACAGGTCATGAAACACATTAACAATGATATAAGTATATTTAATGACTAGAAATATAATTCTACGGGAAAATTTTCATGCAACTAATTCCTGTACTTAATTCTATTTCACTTTATTTTTAAAATAAATAAATAAATATACTGCAGTGCACTACTAACGTTTATCCGACCAACTATTGCTTATGATTTAGACATATATCAAAAAGTTATAAGAAAAAGCTGTAACAAAGAAACTTTCTTTTTATTTAAATATGTAATTTTTCTACCAGAATACTTCGAGAGTTTCATATTCTTACACAGGTCTGTGAAATGAGTTACATTCGATATAACGTTAAGTACAGCTTCTTCAGATGCAAAAGAATATTTTACATCGTGCGAAGAATGTTGATCTTGTGATTCACTTACTAGTCATTAACCAACGAATTAACTCGATGGAATTCACGTATCAACACCGTTCCTGTATGGTTATGGTCACATTTCGTCGTGATGATAAAGATATATTTGTTTAATGATATTGAATTACTTGTTTAATGAATTATTTATTTCAAATGACTTCCCGTTGAAATCTTCCAAGTTATGAAAAGTTTATTGTATTGACTCTATATAGAGTTTCCTTATTTTGTATACACTTAAAGCAAAAATATACTATCTTTAATCAATAAATCAATTAAGTTACAATAATTATGAATTTTATTTAATGTAACGCAATGAAATGAATTATAATATAAGTAATAACCTGATAATCTCAATTTGGACAACAAACTCTCCAAGTGGGGGAAACTGTACTCTTATTACGCCCTCGTTATTAATTTTAGAAAATTCTTAACCACAAGTGTCCCTTCAAACAGCATCATTTGTCAAGACTTTCGACCGATATCGCGTGACTGAACAATTATTGACTTCGTAATTTATGAAAACGTTGACATTCGATCCTTTGAAGTTCCACGTAAAGTAAGATATGGGGACGAAGATCAAAAGAACTTCTATTCGTAAAAAACTCGATTATTATAATTTAGTGACCAGAACACAAAAATTGCAAGTGATATTTAACTAAAATTTAAAAAATTATTTTTTTGTTTAAACAAATTTAGTTTTGTTTACCTTCGATAATTCGACGCGTCAGGAATGTCTCGCCGCAGTGGAACCTCGCTGGTGGGAGTGCGTGCTGTAGAAATTACGTTGGTAGCACGAGTTGCTGCTTGTAACAAAAGAAAACGTAAACACCGTACTCAACACATTCATAATGGATGCTGGAAGTGTTGTCCCCTTCACTTGTTTCCTAGTGATTTGGTTGCTAGCAACATAAATGCAATTCTTTATAGGAGGCCCTGACTTGGCTCACTGCGGTGAGACGTTCTGTTCGCCCAATATTGCAACAGCACTGCAAAGTAAGATTAATAGCTCCGACGATTATTTAATATATGAGTTGGTGTAACTAATTTATACCTACAATAGAATTTATGCAGTAGAAAATTCTTAATACTATATTGAGAACAAGAATAATTGTTGAGGGGTTTGAAGACTTAAGATATTCATTGCTTTGAATCACCAAAATCATTGGATTGAAATTATTGTGAGAAAAAACATTCAACAATAAGTGTAAAATATTTAAAAAAGAATTGCAGAAGTGTATTCCGATTGCTGCTCCATAAATTATACACAATTATACATGGTTAAGTCGCGTTACTCCTGTGTAGTGGGCACAGTCTTTTCTGTAGACGTTCATCAAGTGCGTTTGCACTGGTTCAACGCGTTTTGAAGTGCGCGAGAAAGCCCCAGAATGGGAACGACATGTCTGCCCGGGAGCGGTGGCTCACTACACCAACTGATGTCACTGCAGTGCCTCTGACCGGGAGGTCCTATGTTCGAGTCTCGACGGCGGCAGGACTTTCGACACTCGTTCTTCGGCTAGGCCAATTCAGCCGCTGTCCGGAGGAGGATTCTAGCAGCCGGTTGCTCTGATCGGTAGTTTTCCGTGGTTTCTCCGATCAACACCAGGCGTATGCCACAGCAGTAACCTAACAAACGGACCACGGACCGCACGCGATATTTCCTTCCTCTTCCGTATCCTATCCGCACCCCTTACACAGACTTACACTAACATGCATTACAGTACCAAATAAGCTGGGACATCGGTAGGGGACTGAGAACTTGTACCGGCTGGGGCGGTGCCCCGCTGGTGGGAGATACCTAGTTAGAGAAAAACCCCGCTAACCGACGGTAGGTCGGAGCCGCATCTCGCCATACAGCGGGAGAAGATCACTGCCACCTCCCGAGGGCAAACACGCACTATACGTACGGGACTAATGACCTGTTGACGCGCCCGGAATAACTAAAAACCAACCAACGAGATGCCTGCTATTGGGGTAGGCGAACGCTTGCGTCAAGTTAACTTTCGGCGGCGTGCAACCTCGCAGGTTGCAACCTTTAAGCTACGTAGGACCTCAAAAATTTCGGTTAGACTTGTACTTGTCAGTGTTATGAACCAATACGGTTTTTTTGGAATATACTATTCAGTTGCATATTAGAAGAGAACAGGACCGGATTAAGCTTGACGCAGGTCCTAGGCACAGTTTTTTCATCGGTGCCAGAAAAAAATAGTTCCATATTAAACTGTAATTATTAGACTTTTTGGGAATTTAAAAGAAGGTAATTTATAGAAATACAGGTAACACAAGTCATTTGAAATTTATGTAGTCTTATGTGACTGAAAGATTTCTCCTTTTTTGTTTTCTAATTCTTTTTTGGCGTTTTTTTAAAAACCTGCGTTTGCAATGTATATATTGTAATGTATAAATTATTGAAGTTATTTTTTAATATTAAATATTGATAATTTTATATATGCTATTTATTTATTTTTACTATTGAAATAAAATTTTAAAATATTTTATCTGGATATCCAATAGTACGCCTCTCACGGTCGTAGGCCCTAGCCACTGCGCCCAACGTGCCTAGTTTAATGCGGTCGTGGAAGAGAATGTCGTGAAGATTTCTCTGAGCACGGGACAATTTCACAGCGTGATGATTTTGAATTTCTCTGCGGCTGGGACACTAGAGTGACTCGTCTTGCGATTGCTAGAGTTCGCTTTGTAATTTTATCGCAAACCGCTCACGGAAGTGTATTGTAATGCTGAATGAAAAAAAAAACGGCGATTTTTTTTTACAGAAAAACCCATATTGCCACGCCCCGGCAAAGAGAAATGGGATAAAATGTGTTTCTTTCATGTACCTAGTAAATTGTTTTCTCAATCGCTTTGTGTAGTCAGATACCATGTTCTTTGAGTCCGTGATACTTAAAAACTGATTGAAGGCGAAGCGTCTCTGTCTGTCTGTCTCGACTCCTCAAAAGCTAGCGCATAAACCCTTTCAACGATTTTCTACAAATATGATATTCCCCGATAGATTAAACTAATTCGGAGCCCTGCGAATTAAAAAAGGATACTCTAATTTTGGAGGGTACTTTACATGAATCTTCATTTACATTTTCAAAAGTGGCTTCAAATTTCTTTATTCAACTTTGCCCTCCGATTGTATTAAAGTCACTTAAAAGATTGGAGAACTTTCAATAAAACCTCTGATTTATGGAGAATTGAATCAGATCAATCTTTTTTGCAGCGTATACCTACAAGTACCATATTGAACATAGATATTTGTTTCGTAATCAAATCTATCCTTAAAGACAGACCTTGAAATATGATCATGAACAATTTTCAAACGTTTTCGCCTAATTGTGCGCGAAATACAGGCGTTTTAAAACAATTATTTTATCAAAAAGCAGCTGCAATTGTTTCTTAAAAATGTTCCTCGTTTGTAACAAAGAACCGAAAAGAAAACGGCGCTGTCTCGTTTTCGGTGAACTCTCGGAATTTTCGAATTTGGTAAAAGTTAACATCGCAAAAGTTCAATATTGATGATTGAGTTCTTTTTAATTGTATATTTTCTAAAAATGAGGATCTTTAAAAAAGTCATGTAATTATTTTAAAATATGAGTAGTTTAGCGTAATTTTTTCTTTGCAATCTTTGAAATGTCAGATTCGAATTCCTCACACTTTTTTACCAGAATATTTCAAGAGTTAACACGTCGTGGTACAACAATGCGAACACCACGACACGGCAGTTTGAAATTTTCATAAGTAATATGACGAGATATGATGTAAAAGCCGATAAATTCATGACTCGCGTAGCAAGGAGTGAATTTACCGGCTAGCACAGCACTTTGAGTGATATTTAGTGTGATTATTTTACGAATTAAGGCATTATATGAAAACTGCGAATCGAATGGATAATTAAAGTCACAAGAATAACGAAAAAGAGAAATATTACTCAAAATTGCTGCCGGAATACGTGAAACTTTCATTCAGCTCCGAGGTATCACTGCCTTCTGGAATAACGTATATTCAAGTAAAATGTGAATTACATTTTAATGCAGAAAATTATTTCAAATATGTTTCGATTTTATGGTAATAAAACTTCCAAAAAACTATTATAACAAAGCTACTTACAATAACATTTATTAAAAACACAGTTATTAAAGATGTAGGAAGTGGAGTTTCCCATGTCTTGGGATTCCATGGAGGTATTTGAAATGGAAGATATACAAGCTGAATTTGCGGGATTCGTCAATTTCGAATAGATTGAACACACATGTGTACTCATTAAAGTATTTTTCTGAATAATTGTGGTTGAAACGTTTCACATAGTTTCGGTAACAAGTTCTTTGTACTTATCATCTAATCTTCACATATTATTTGGCTAAAATGTGTGTAATTTCATCATTTGTAGTTTGTGCTTTCCCTTTGTATTTTCTTCACACAATTCTTAAAATTTCTTCCACACACTTCCTCTTTCTTTTGCTGTTTTCCGCACTGAATAGAGTATATAGAGAGTAATAGATTATATTTCAGAGTTTTAAAAAACTACCAAAACGACACATTTTAATATTATATTGTTGCTCACAAGCTATTATGGACCTAAAACAATTGCCATCTTTATCTTAAAAAGGTAAACGAAGTGATTACAGCGGAGTGCAAAAGGTAAACAAAGTGATGGCGATAGACGTCTGTGATTGGTTGGGGTATTATTTTTGGGTGAATGGAATGGATTGTCGAATTTGTGTTGATGAATTATCTTTAAGTAATTCATATAATCGTGTCTAATGCGATACGATTGGTAATGAGGGCGAATTTTAATGAAATATCATTCTTTTCTTTACAATTTAGAACAATGCCTTTTAGTAAAAACATTAATTTTATGTTATGATAAAAGGAATTTTTATGACATGTTTTTGCATTTTTCGTCGGTTTCGAGTAAGAAGTATTTTCTGTCATCTTTAATGCATTTTGCGCAAATTTAATCGATTTTAATATATGGTACCATTTTAATGGTACTTGCTTTCAATAATATTTGCGAAATGCATGTTATCCACATAATTCCTGAGTACTCCATACAATATCTTGGCTCAGAAATTGTAATGTCAACCGATGTGAGTATGTAATCTAAGGTTTATGTGACGCCTAATAGCGCCAGTCCAAACCAATAGTTAGCAAACAGAGTTCATTTGAACAAAAGGAAGAAGCCTCGATTACATCTATATATTTACAACTTGAGTTGTTTAATTAAAACCTTTAAAAGACCTCTAAAATATTTTATTCAATATGAAAGTGACACATTTGAGATAGGAATAACATTTAGAAACCATTGTAGGAAAAATGAAAATAAATTTAAAAAATTTAAAAATGTAGGAACTAATTTCGCTCAAAACCCGTTTACTATTCTCACTAAACGAAACCACAATTTAAATAAAACCCATTGCATAATTTCTGGCAGACTAGACACGAGACGAAGAGAAATCTCAGCTTTAATTAAAAGCAAAATATCACACAATCCACATAAGTAATAAACGTCGGAGAGCACTCGACGTGTGACAAATTAGAAACGATATTTCATTTTTACGTGACGTGTTGTAAAAGATGTATTTCGAAAAGAGAAATCCTTTTATTCGTTGGTGTTGCTCGACCGGGTGGGCGACCTGACTGGCTTTTGTGTGGAGTAAAGAGACGATTTTTGAAAAAAATGTGTAAAGAGGTGTCCAAAAGTGAAACATAACATTTTAATTTTAGTTATTCATGTGACAGCAGGTCGTTTCTTTCGGAAATGTTTTTTTGGAAAATGGAATAATTTTCCAACATTAAACAGTTGTTCAAGTCGGCTGAGACGATATAATGTTCTGGATAACATTACCAGGAAAGAACCAAGTCTGACATGTATGTCGGTATCTAAACTGAGTATGTTACTACCATAATTATCCAATCATGTTTTCTTTATAAGTGAAATTAAATTATGCAATAGAGGATTTAATAAAGAAACTATCAAGACAATAATATATTCTTGACATTATAACAAGTCCATTTGAAAAACGAACAACAAAACATATATTTCCATTGAACGCAACATTTATCAGCAACACATACTATGTTAGTCGTCTGCATCTCAATTCGCCACGGCAAGTTCTACTTGTAATCTTATATAATCTTTTACTGCAGCCTCCATTTCTCATTCTTGGCGACCTCCTTACCCGCAGCTCCATATCGGATTTCTCTAGAACAGATTATGCCTGTAGAAGAATTGATGGCCTGCTACTTAACGAACACGTACCATTAAACATAGGATCTAACATTCACATCAAGTAGGAAACGACAGATTTTTGACCATGAACATCTGAGTCATAATCTTGCAACAAGTCGGTTACCATCAGTACGTGTTCCCCAGTGAAGTGGTTTATTGGGAGAACATTTGGGATTTTGAAACTTTAAGTTATATGTTGGAATTGACGTATTAATTGTGCAAATTCTTTATGTTAGTATGTTATTATATCTTAATATGTTCTGTAAATCTACAATAAGCCATGTTTCTATGCCAAATTTTTAATGTTTCTGTGTGGAATCGTATGGGTTAAGCGTCGTGAGCGAATTACTTTGCGGTTCTAGCTTAACTTCTTCAGCCTTTTCTGTTTCTCTTAGCTGTTGACGAAGAGAAAGTACTTTCTTTCCTTCCTGAATCAACTTATATAGAGACAATTTTCTCTCTGGTCTTTTTTCATTGAATTCTTCCTTACCTTTGATTATTTATTCAGATTCTCTTCATCTTTCTTGCTATAAACAACGTGAAATTTTTAGTTTTGGTGGATTTCTTATTTAGTCACGAGCGGCGTTCTTTCCCACGCTACCCAAGTTCTAGGTCATGACTTGAGAAGTAAAAAAGCATTCCATTCATATCTAAAATACCCATGGACGTGCTTTTTCTGGTATCTTCTGGCTTGGGAAGCGCGCCTGCTCTTTACTCCAGTATCAGCGCTTTTCCCCTCATCCATTCTGTGACCTGCCAATATTCCCTGCATATTTCCTCTCTAATTCGCCGCAGCCCATTTTCCCCACCCCGCTCTACTTCACTGCGATTTCCCCGCTGTCCCTCGCTCGCAAACAGCTTTCGCTTCCCCGCTGAAAATAAATGCCTCCGTCTTCTCTTCCTTTCGTTTGCGCTTTGTTCGCTTCAGAACTTTGCCTTCGTTCGATCTCTGCTATGTTTCCTTTCCCGTTCGGGCTGTTATGCTTACAGAGTCATGCAGGATAGAAGAACTATTGGCTGTCATACTTGGTTGAGTAGAATGCAAGATAAATTACGGGATATAAAAGAGTAAAATATGTTTATGATTTTTATGCTGACAGTAATTTGTTGTTTCAAAAATTACTTTGTTCTATGCATTATAAACATTTTAGAAGAAGCAGATCATTTTAAGTAAGAATTCGTTGTTTGATGAAACCCGATATAACAGTATGTAGGAGAATGATTGAAGATGATGTTGTATTTATTTTACTTTTTTTGTAAATATTGTCAATTAAACGTGGATTACAATTATATGGCAAGAAAATAAATTACAAATAAGTCTCTCCCTGGCCTAGATGGCCGAAGTGATTTGAGTAGTATTTGACTCGGCGCTACTATGACAATGATTGTGATTTCAACAACGTCCTCCACACATCAATGCCTTTCACTCAACAATGCCTTTTATAACAAAAATGCCCTTCACATAAGGCCGCTTACACCAAAACGCCGGTCATACAACAACGCCCCTCACACAACAACGCCCCTCACACAACAACGCCCCTCACACAACAACGCCCCTCACACAACAACGCCCCTCACACAACAACGCCCCTCATACAACAACATCCTTCACACAACAATGTTGTGAGACAACTCATCTCACACAATAACGTCCCTCACACAACAACGCCCCTCTCACAACGCCTCTCACACAACAACGCCCCTCACACAACAACGCCCCTCACACAACAACGCCACTCACACAACAACACCGCTCACACAACGCCCCCACACCACACCCATCACACAACAACGTGAGACAACAACACCTCTCACACCGCAACGCTCTTCACACAACAACGTGACTCCACACACAACGCAACGCTCACACCAAAACGGCCGGTAGGACAAACTCCCCAAATTGACAACTGACCTCAATATGGCACCGAGCGCAGCGCATGCAAATGCAATGGCACTGCGGCCACCGCTGTCCTCCCGCGTGTTGCGTCGCCCCACTTCGCCCCGCTGCCACGCATCTCCATAATCGAATTTGAAAAGTGATTTAGGAAATTCATGCGCGGCGCTGTAGGCTAAGGCTGCATAAGGGGAGAACGGGGCAACCGGGTTATGCGTTGTTTAGCTGGGAGGCAGATGTTACGTAATGCTGCAAAATCGTCTGTCAGAGGTAATGTAATCACCTGATGGAAAATCATACTATTGAAACTTAGGAAATATCATGTACGGAAATTAATTTGTTTTACTCGTAAATATTTTATGAGATTATTATAAAAGTAGTCAGTGAAAGGTGTAAAACATTTTGTTTTTGGAAATGAAATTGGAGCGGTTCCGCTGAAGTTAAAACCGATTACTTGAAAATGTTTTGAGATGACAGTTTTCTAGTACGATGATAATTCTTACATAGTTGTCTCATTTTAAATACAATATATTTCTTTACACTTTTTAATATCCCTTTCAGGGATAATATCTGTTCCGTAGGTGGTTTCTAAGAAGAGAATATTCCACAGTGCCGCATAACATGTACCGAGAAACCGCTCGTCCTACATAGTATTAGTTCCTCACTAGGAACCCTGAGAAAACTATCAATTTCAATTTCTTAATATTATAATAGTCGATTCATCGTGTCTTGTAACTCGTAGTTTTCGTATGAACGACCGGAAGCGGTAGCTCAGTGCATCAACTGATGTCATTGCAGCGCCTCTAACATGCACTACAAGGAGGTCCTAGGTTCGAGTCCTGACGGCGGCAGGATTTTCGACACTAGCTTTTCAGCTAGGTCGAATTCAGCTGCTGTCTGGAGGAGAATTCTAGCGGCCGGATGCTCTGATCGGTAGTTTTCCGTGATTTCTCCGATCAACCCCAGGCGAATGCCGGAGCAGTACCCTACCAAACGGGCCACGAACCGCGCGTGATCTGACCTTCCTCTTCCTTGTCCTATCCTCTCCCCTTACACACACACACTAACATGCACTACACTACCACATATTTCGGAAGACCGGTCGGGAGCTTAGAGCTTGTCCCGGCTGGGGCGATGCCCCGCTGGTGGGAGAGTCCAGGTTAGTGGGAAGCCCCACTAACCGACGGTAGGTCGGCGCCGGATCTCGCCATCCAGCGGGGGAAGATCACCGCCATCTCCCGAGAAAAAACATGCACTACACTAACGGGACTAATGACCGAAGTTGTTGACGCGCCCGGAAACACGAAAAAATCAATCAATCAATCGTATGAACGAGTTGTATACCTTCAATTCCTTTCAAGGAAAATAAACCGATTTCGAGGCTATTCACAAACTTTGCATATTGCTTTCTCTAGGATTGATTCCACGTGATCTACAGAATATTAGCATTATTTTCAGTAATTCTCTTCATTATTCTATCACGTTGTCCGTGAAATACTACTTCCAACTACACCGGCCCGTGAATTGTGGCCGGGATGCAAAGGAGTGAGTTGGCTCGGTAGCTCGCCGATGCGAGTAATTGATCTTTAAATCACTTTATATACATTATTTTCAAATTATTAGCCATTTCACGTTCCTCCTTACATATTGTGAATAAGTTCAAATATTTACGCTCTCAATATTGAGGCTATATATTTATTTCTTAATGCCCTCTATTTCTTAAGATCTTGAAACTATTTTATGTACACTTGTTTTCGAAATACATTTTCTTGATTTTGGAAAACATTTCCTGAAACCTCTAAGTAAACAAAGAATTTAGAATATAGGCTTTTTCTGATGACTCGCAGTTTGCCATCGTAGTCCGGTGTGGACACTGTGTATACTAGTAATTTATAGACGACGTTCGGTTGCTATTATTGTTATTATTATTATTATAGCGAGTTAGATTCCCGGCAATACCAATATCCATATTTATCTATATTATTTATATATTATATCTATATTATTTCTTAAAAGTCTTTCGTCGAGTAAAGAACGCCTACAGATATTGTGTAAATCTGAGTATCATTAAACCTGTGAACTTTCGATAATTGCAAATTATAATCTTCTGCTCATCTTTTGCTGAAGAGATTCGCACAAAATGGCAGAAGGGTTTCTAGCATACAATTGCAATATTATACTAAATCGAGTACGACGTATACATTACAGATAAAACGAGAAAGTGTGATCTATTGTAGCACAAATAGTTATTATTAATAGATATAAAATATCATCTTCCCCCAACCCAATTGATTCACCAGTGCGTAAATAGGAGAAATGAAACGTCTTTGACCCTGCAGCAGATACTTCAGTTAGCAAGCGATGCGAATTTATTAGCTATTCTTGTCGCATTTAGTAAAAGGATATGAGATAGCCGCCACTACATACGCTTCATACAAAGGGCGTTCCTATTGTTCTGTTCTTTTGCTTGCCCATTCAGGCAAACGGGCATTCAGTCATTCACACAAATGTTTGCGTGATTTTCGTGTTTTGATCGACCGATACCACTGTAACGACTGCGTAGAGCAGCTTTTGTTCCTCGCAGAGAATGCCACATTTTGAACCATGCAAACAAGTATTCAGACGGCACAGGATGTAACATGTGAAAGTTTGAAACCCTATGCTATCATGTGTTCGAAGCCCTGGCGTGTCTTTACTCTTTCTATAACATGCCCAGGAGCAGAGAATTGCTGGCTCGTTTTGCTCGTATCGCGTAAGCGTGCACGTTGTTCCAGCTACATTCATCAACATTTGCTGCGTTCAGTGTGAGCCAAATGTTTTACATGACTAGATTCTTCGGCTAATATTATTTAATGGGTTTAATTGAATCATGATAAAAACATACAAGTATATAGATCAAGGCATCTCAATCTGTGAAACCTGCTTTAATATATTGGCGCTTCTAAGCAAGGCTACGCCAGTACTCATCTTTTATGTAATCGAGAATATTTGTTTATACATCCTTGATCACTAATTGCCAGCGAATTATCTTAATTGCGTGTTTGGGTATTGAAAATGTATGAAACGTACATTTTGGCTAAAAAATATCATATTTCAAATCATGAATTATGAATTTTCACATCTAAAAACAGACATTTTGTAAATTTCTGATCATGAAAATAATTAATATTTGTTTCTTATAAGTTTCTTTATATAACCGTGATCAAAAGTAAATGAACATTTTATTTGGATGAAGGTACGTGTAGTTAGTTATAAGATTCCAATACAATAATTAATTGTTCATTTATTTATTAATTTACCATTTCGATAACCGTCCTACCATGTCAAATAATACTAGTAGCCATATATCAAGTAATCATTTCAAAGTGAATTATTGCTATTTAGAACCAACAAACGGCCTTAATGCAAGTTCCAAAATGTAGTTACCGATTGGCTTCTTTTTGAACTTGATTTCTTTCATCATTGTGATTCAGACAGACTCCAAAAATAAACGAATCCACAACCCATGACTACGACTTTACTGTCTCAAACACTAGAATACTGACACATGACCTTTGCACGCGTGAGAGACGCGCTAAGCCTTTTAAAAATCATCACAGAATCTCACAAAACAAACCATAATTTACCTACATTTTAATAAACCAATTTTTACATAGCATCGTAGGATTTCACGGCCGGAGTCAATGTGAGTAAAAGTTTCCGGTCAGTCGCTGGCCAGCCGCCGACCCGGAGACTACCCCCACGACGCTGCCGCCACTGAAGATGTCCACCGCAGCTGTGGACGAAACGTTTGGTTCTTCAGTGCCAACTGGACCACGGCCTACCAGCCCGGAAACTTTTACTCACAAACCAATTTTTGTCTAAAAAAGCAAAGTTTCAATCGTGCCATGAAAGACGAATTTTCGGCACCGAAATATGATGTATTTTAAAGCAGTAAAGTGGCCGATTTTGATGTCCCTCCTAATCGGCTCCCAGCAAACGCTTTTAAACAAATGAGGTAACAAAAAACTTTAAAAAATTAGGAGTGGAGAAAATTATTTACTGAATAGATAGAAACTTTCTTTTATTAATAAAAAGCTACGAAATTTGCGTTGCTTGAAATCCACGGCTAGAATGGAAACGAGATGGCGTCATGCACATCTTCGCAAATTGGCTAGAAATGCGGGAAGAGTAAGATGGCCGAGTGAGTTCTTGCTTTGAGAACATGTTTAATTGTGAAAAAGATTGTAATTGTTACTACAGACGAAATTACGATTATAACCAATTGTATGTATTTAATGAACTTTCATATTTACTAGCTGAACCCGTGCGATTACATCAAACAGAAGGAGAGCTATAAAAATATTTTCATTGAAAGTACTGCATTTCCATGAACATTCACGTTTTCTATTTACCAAGATCTTTATGGCACATGGATATTGTTTTGGCTTATAATAGCAAATACTTATTTTATCGTAATGACTGAGTTGTTTAATGTTATCTGAAATTTTTATGTAAAGGCACATACATTCTGTTTGTTTTCCATGCCAATTTTAAGCATCAAGATGTGATGAAAAATTGCTCTGTGGCTTTTGTCTTATTACAATTTGCCACCATTTTTTTCATGAGCTACGAGAGAAATGCACCTTTCACCTACTAAACATTAACAATCAAAAGTGAATTATATAATTTAGTTTCTTTGTCATGATAATGTGACTTATCATTTTGCCATCTAAGCACATACGTGGTACATTTCCACTTTCACTTAAAATAATTATTTAAAATATTCAGAGGGAGGGAGTTGTTCAAATTGTAGATGTACATTCATTACTTGTGCAATATCTGTGATTGAGTATATTTGTTTAGTGTAAGTCACGTTCAATTGACAGGTAATATTTATTGGTAAACATGTTGGTTAATGTTACTGGAATCCATGGATTCATCTCTGTAATGGTGCATTTCCATATACACTTTAGATCATTATTTAAAATATTTGTAGTTAAAAATTTAAAAATATTCTATTCAAAATAACAAAAATTGACAAACGTTCGGTAGTCGTACTGAACGAACCGACCGAATCTCATTCTTAGTGCGTCGCTGCTGGTCATAGGACAGCGAGGCCCGTAGGTTGAAGCCACCTGCAATTGAATATTTGCTATACACATATTGCGTTATGGAACAGCAGCATTTATCGATCTACGTCTACTTTGTTTCAGTATTTGCGAAGATAGTTTTTGTTAAAATATTTAATTGATTGCAATTTTTTACAACATTATTTCATGAGCAGTCTTCAGCAGCGTTCGTGTTACATTAAAAAACATTTTTGAGGGTTTGTTAAGCACCATTTTTGCTTCTGAAGACCTTTAGTAGACTATTAAACGCTTAGTCTGGATGTGGAACGGAGTGGACATGCTTAGTCATCACGTTATTTCACATGCTTTATTCTTCGCGTTCAGCCGACCATCCGCTCCACCGCATGACCACGAATCCCGCATGACGCGTCTTCAGATGGTGGCTTCGGAGCGCTGCTCCACCCTCGAAAACAAATAAAAACGCCGCTGCGTCCGTAGAGAAATACCTGACGCTGAAGTGATCGGACCTCGTCGCGGGACCAGAGCTCTTGAGAGTTGCGTTTCTTACAAGGTCGGATTTCCTGGAGGGAATATTGAAGCTCCGTTGCTGATGGCGATGGTTTTGTATTTGATCGCGATAATTGACACATCGCTCAGTATTGTTTTTAAACAATCGTTGAATGTAAATTTCTGGAGTTCATTTACAGATATTAAATTAATTTGTTGTAGCAGATTCATTCCTTCTTTTAATAAAAAAATAAATTACACATTGCCTTGCAATTTTTTTGTAGTATCGTAGCCTCAGAATGATACGGTTCATTTCGTAGTTAAATTTATTGTAGAAAAGATTATTTTGAACCTTCGCTAGTGTATAATTTTCTTTTTTCTTAGGACGACAGCCGGCACCCGGGAGCTTGTTACTCTTTACGATACGATTGGGCTCATATTCAATCATGAACTAAAAACCAACACTCTTGCGGGCTCCTCTGATCTGCCGTCAGCCGAACGCGATGTCCTCAGCGACAACACATACATGAGAGACAAAGGACAAACAACCATGCCCAAGGAAGGACTGGAACCTCGGATCGTTCGCTCCAAACCGCTCAGTCGGTACACGCTCTTAGCCACCTCAGCCATCCAGGTCGGCGTGTGTAATAGTGATGCCCAAAATACCAACTCATTTTATTCATAGGTTTTCTACCAGGCTGATTTGAAAATGTTTTATATTTTATATGGTAGATCTGACAATTGAAAGTTCGAACACGACAGAATACCATTTTGGCCATAAATGTCAGATAGTACCTGGTCACCATGGGGCTTCGATATATTTTTCCTCATTTTTACTTCTGTACCAAAGAATACGTAAACCAAATGTAAACTAAAAGTATTTATTATTTCTCATTAAATTTCACAAATGTAAATCTAATTCTTCACAATGAATTTTGATGGCGTGTTACCTTATATTTTAAATCATTATTAGAAAAATCCTAGAATATAATTCCATTTCCCAGCGTATTGTACTCGAGATACAAGGATAAACTCCATCTCGAAACCAAATATTTCCGAAGTAGTTCGAAACTTGACTCCTTGTGTATATTTTTCGTTTAAATAAACAGAACAGTTTAATTTTTTGTGATTACAAGAGGTAATGGAAAGAGAGGTTGCCGAAACGACGAAGACTTATTGACAATTAAAACAAATAATCGTTCATGACTTAGTGCGGATGTCCATGACATTTTGAACACTCATCTACAGTTTCTTCAACGAAATGATAGATTTAACATTTTTTGGGCACCCCTATCTTACATAGACCTTTAAATTTAGAATATATTCAATGAACCTGTTTTATCAAACTGGAAGTTGTTTCGTAAAACTTGGAAATGGTTACGAATATAAATTAAATCATATATTTAAAGTATTTCAGGACAAAAATATTCATCGTAACATTTTTTTGTCCTTTTTTATCAAGTTTTACCTGAAGTAAATAAATTTTGTTGTAATAATGATTCCCCTGATACGTCACACTCGACAATTAAACCGTACCTCACCATTACAAATGAACTTTTTTCACCAAATCGCTTGCCTAAACTGCTTTTTCCCAGACCTCATCCCAGACCGGCCAACCCTCACCAGATATCACCGTTAACAGGATTAGACGCGATCCGCATAGAATTACGACGCGGGAGTTAAAAGTTCTCCATAATTTCATTTCAATTTGAATAACATTTTCCGCGTCTTTAAAGCGATTCCTGGAAGTCTTTAGAGCAGCGTGCGCTTATCCAAGACCGCATGCATAATTGCAAGCTGCAATCTGCAGGAGGTCGGAGGTACATTTTCACATCTGTGTGGTCTGGAAGATGATGATGCGGTGCTCGTGATTAACGAATAGAACTTGTACTTTGCGATGATTTTCCGCATTTAAATGATGACTGTGAATGTGGAAGATAGTTATTTTGATTACGGACGTGGTAAATAATTCTTTTTATATTAAGTTCGTAAAATAATTGTTCTTTGCACGTTCGAGATTGAAGTTCAATTTCAAAAAAACGACCAATGGGATCAATAGTGATCGTACAAAAACAGCGAATTTTCTCTCAAAATATAATAGTTCATTATAAAACGATAATGTAATGAGTATTAATACACGAGTGCAATATTACGATACGAGCGAGGAACGAGCGCATACGTTACTTTTTCTCCGTCTTATGGTAACTTTTATAAGTTAATCTTTCACATTGAATTGTTTCGTAGCAGTTCACATGCAGGATTCAACCGAGGTCACCTAGCGGACAGCTCCCTTTCCTATCCACCGCAGGTGGCTTTGTTTCGCCAGACCGCCTGCGAGGGAGTACAAACGTTGCGGCAATAATTCTGACGTCACCATTTTCGCTTTTTCTCTTATTTCTGGAGGTGTCAACTCCATATTTCATTCACTACACATTTTAAACTAAAGAATCGGAGGATTTTAAGAACAACCACACTGCAGCAACATACAACACAAAATAAATCATAACGTCAGTCAATGTTCTCTCCAATAACTGTGGTTGTTCTCTCCAATAACTACCACTACGCTAGTCAAACAGGATCAAAGTGAAAAAACGATTCAATATATTTTAAATAATATTTCATTAAGAAAAATATTACTTATAATATAATAAATTAAAACTTAGAAGCATAATGTAATATTATGCAATTTTAATGTACACAATTGAAAAAAAACATTCATTATAACGATTCTCAATGATTAATTAAGTGTCAATCCTTGCTTTGTAAGCTTCTCTGTGATTGTTCAAGAAACTATATCATAATGAAATCTGTATTGTAATTAGTATCATTATGCGACGGGTTGCAGCCATCAAATGACAGTATTATGCAATGGGAGAATGTTTTTTTTACAATCATATAAATTTGCTTTTATTGCAATTCATATTTTGTTTCATATCTACTCCTCTACGTGGTTTAATTGAAAAGAAGTCCTGTCTTTGTTACCGATTGTATAGCAGGAGTCCGTTGTTCGGCGTCCTAAGTTAGTGACACATTGTTGTTCCATACGATAACCTATTCTGTAACTAGACATCGTGGTTACAATTACCGAAACTTAAAATAGATAAAAGCGATGGTGATATTCCACGGAAGTTGTTCGTCTGGATATGATGTAATGTTTAATAATTACCTCAAATCTCAAGACATTTACAAAGAAATACCAACCGTTGAGAAATTAATATTTTTTATTAACATTTTCAAATATTATAATTTTATAATTGTAGAAAAAATGTTGTCAATCTTTTTTGAACGAAGTGATTTGATGTGATGATTTTTTGCTTCTATCTACGGTCTCGAAAAAATCAGTCACGACCATAAAAAACACACACTTTGCGCACTTAATAAAAAATCTATTCTGCGCATGTTTTCAAATATTTTAAGGGAAAACAATTTTTTGCATGTGTATCAGTAGAGAAAATGTATTCTTATAGAAAAAATTATGGCGCTAATATTTTAGTGTCATATATTAAAATTTACATTACCCGAATCTATGATGGTGCGACTATTATGCTATGACTTCCCGAAATCCAAACAGCTTATTATGTTATATTGATATTTGGATTCATATATTTTTCTTTTTCTGGAACGTTTTTTCACTCTAACAAACAGGTCTTGAACCTCACGTTATCAACACTTTAATGCATTACTCTATCTCTATTAATGCTTTAATCAGTCACTCTATCATGTCGGATATTTGCCAAGGGTTTGCTAGATCAGACTCATGGATGAGGGGAAACATTTGACACTCGATTTACAAGTGGGCGAAAGATATCATGTTTCACAGCACTGGAAAAACACCAGCTCCTCCCTGAAAATGAAATGCTTCCCTTACGTACACATATGCACTTAATATGCTTTACACCATCACTTGTGTTGGGATTTTAAAGCTTTTCTCGGTTGGGGCAGTGCATGCCGGTGGGAGGTACCTGGAGAATGAATTCCTCCGCAAGGCGACGTATATTTATATGTAGCGGGTATAACGTGACTTTTCACGTAGATATTTTAACTGGAGAGCCATCCTACAAAGATGGGGAGAAAACTGATCCAAAGGATACCGAGCAATACATCGGCTAGGGAGATTTTCCTGGTGTATCTTTACAGCAAAATCCTCCATAGGAAGGCGCAGCCTCATAAATGGCCATTGACCAATACATTTTTAAGGCGACGAGGTACCTCCGTTGTTCGAACACTGCGAAACTCCCTCGGCGCTGGAAGGAAGGGAGCTGCAATATTCAAAGGCAGGTAGAAAGTTTCTGACGGAGAGCTAAAAAGAGAAGACGAGAGGGAGAAGGCGAGCCGCAACGAAATAGCGGACCGGGAGAGCAAACTCGCTTATCGAATTTCATGAATATCTTTTCGAAACGTCCCTCCTCTCTCCTCTTCTCCCCTTCTCCTCCCCACTTTCCAAGTGTGCTTAAAGAAATTATCGTTTTAAAACGAAAACGGAGAGTCTCTCTGCAATATTATGGGGGGGAGCTCAGCTTTGGTCGGTGAATAGAGCCCTAAGATACAGTTGTTTTGCAGTCGAATTAGTACGGATATTGTTTGGTATTTCGCATTCGAAATGGGTGTGGTATCTTGCTTGCAAACAATTGGAAAGTGAGAGTAAATACGTGTAATTTCTGGGTTATTGGTTCTCGTTACTTGGATTTGTGTGTACAATTGTGAACTTTACTTCATTCTCATAAAAAGCAAGTACATTCTACGAAAATTAATATTGCTCCAATGCAGTTATTTAAAAAAAAATAAAAATCAATGTATGACGAAAAGGTGTATTAAAATTCACAAATAAAATTACGTATCTCCGAAAGTTGATGGAGCCAGTGGTTTTCCAACATCGATATTACAAATTTACTAGACTAGATCCGCAAATAATCCATGTTACGTATACATTTAAAAAAGCGGTTTCAATATAACTTTGTTGTTTCAATATTACTAGACAATCTCTATAAGGAACAAACTGGTCAATCTTTTCGTGATTCTTCGCAATATTATTGTCCATTTTTTATAAAATACTGCCCAATGTCTCCGAAAACTAAGAACTTTTCCTAACACGCTAATTCAATGAAATAGCTATTACGAGTGCTACTTAATTATTAATTTTCTAATAAATTATTTTCCTTTAAATTATTGTGTGCTCACAGATCTATGTGTTTCTCATAAACAATAAAGAATCAAATTTCAGAAAAAACATTTTATATTGATACAATGACAATTTTAGTTTTATAATATGAAATAAACTAAAAAATATCATAATTTTTCATTTCATAAAAATACTTTCAGAAGTGTCATTTACATCAGCATGAGAGAGCACAAATCTATCGTTATTAGAACTCGTGACGCAATGGCTAGCTCATTCGCCTCCCCTCTATGTGGCCTGAATTAAAATCCACGACCAATACACGTGGATTTATTTATTTATTAGTGATTCTGGACGCATAAGCTGCTGAGGTCATTAGTCCCGTAAGTAGAGTGCGTGGCCTCATCGCGGGAGGTAGCGGCGATGTTCCCCCGCTGGATGATAAGTAAACGGTGACGATAGAACAAGGAAGAGGAAGGGGAGATCGCGTGCGGTCCATGGCCCGTTTGTTAGGGTACTGCTCCGGCATTCACCTGGTGTTCTTAGGAAAAGCTACGAAAAACTACCGATCAGAGCACTCTGCCGCTGTAATTCTCTTCCAGACAGAAGCCGACTTCCACCTCGCTACCTAGCTAGTGTCTCTACTCCTGCTGCTGTCGGGATTCTAACCCTACAACTTCCCAATCAGAGGCACTGCAATGATATCAGTTGATGCCCTGAGCCACCTTTGATAGTCAATGTAATATGTCAGATATTCGGTAGATAAAGTGAGCTCTCGTTTTTTGTGGGTTCTCGTATTTCCTGTCACTCATACCCCCAATTATCATGCATATTTTCATTATCACTATCGCATTCCTCATCGGCGTCAATGCCCTTCGTAGTTAAATAACCCTTAAACTCTAATGAAAGAACACCCATCACAAAGTGGTAATTAAACGTCATTGATTGTCTGAAATGAAGTTTTGAATACACAGATACTGTTCGCAACAAGAATTAATCAGTTTTTCGGTAGCGTTTTGTTTTGGCTGAACTCTCTTGTGTTGGGCTAATTCATTGCGTTGTCTTGCGTAGCCTCGCTCTGCAAAATGCTTATCAACCTTCATTCGACGCAGCTTTCCAAAATGCCAAAACGCGCTACGTTTGACCTTCAACGGCGTCCTTATTGATTGAAATAGCTCTCGCGTATTTTTACATGAACTGAACATCCCAATGAGGTTACACTCTTATCGCAAGAAATCACGTGCAGGGCAGTCTCCGTGTTGTGATACAAGAGCGCCTCTGTGTGTTCTCCTTCATCCCATCAAATCTGCACAGATCCAGTTTGTTTCGGTTTGCTCTCTCCTTTATGAGTGTATCTGTATTTCACGCACATTGGAAGATCATGGCAATCCATTCCAGATCTCCACGATGCTGGAAACGTCCACTTACCCGTAATGTTTTTTGTATATTTCATGCAACTAAATGTTTTTCCTGAAAGAGCCATCGCTTTTGAAATAACGTAATAGGAACATACTGTAGACTCAGTAGAGGTTTTTAAGGAATTATACTTTCCAAAACATAACTGTGATTTTGAACTCACGTAGAATAAGTCTTTTCTAAATATTATAATATAAATGAGTATATTACATATTATTGTTAAACAGAGAATGAAGAATGATACATTTACCTTGATGGTTGCCTGAGACTAGGAGTTTTCATAATTCTCTACATACGAAATTTAACATTTTTTTAAAAAAATATTCTAAACATTTTTATCGTAATACACTTACATCGTTACATAAAATTGTTTGAAACGATTGATTCAGATGATTTATTATATGATGGGTGTTTACGTTTCTTGAGTTCAAATATTGAAATATTTCCTTTATGAATTCATTTGATTACTTATTGTTTGACGACCTTTTATTAAGTTAGTTATAAATCTAATCAAATACATTAACTCATGATGCAATTTCATGTACATTATAGTAAAACTTTGTATAGCTTTTTTCGTGGTCTGTAATAACTTCCCCTTAATATAAGTAAAAAATTATTTCCGAGTGTTAGTTTGTAGAAAAAGGTAGAGTAGATTTGCATCCATAACTATAATAATTATCAATAATTTATCAGTAATTTATGTATTTTCATTAGAAACTAGTAGGATGTCGTGTACTCGTCGCGGTGAACCGACTACAATAGCTCAACGACAAAATTGTGTCTTCTCTAACAGCGTTGAACGGGAGATTAGGATTCAAGACCCAAAGATGGCAGGTTTAGTACGTCTCTGGCTTCATTGATGGGAAGAATTCAACCACTGACTGGAGGCGAATTTTAGCTGCCGGGAGAATACCAGAGCAGCACCATAAAAAACGGGAAACAGTCCCCATGCAGTCTCCTCAAGTGTGCATTCGACTCCCAGACATCCCCATACACACACATACACGCACTACACTACCACACTTGTTGGGAGACCATTCTGGAAAACGGTGACTCACTGGAGGAGATATCCAGAGGAATCAACCCACAAGTCGCCGTGTTGGTCGACGTCACAAATCAGGTTGGAGAGAAACATTTCCATTTACCAGGACGTAACGTGTCCAAGACTTATGGTGCTCATGACCTACATAGTTGATGCCGGAAACAATAGTTGACTTTCTCATCACACACTCATTCCCTCGCGGCGGTGCGTGATAGCACACATTCTCATCACGCGTTTTCCGCGTCCCACGGTCCCCGCGCGTGCGCGTGTTCGTGCGTGGTTTTCGCGGCCCATCACTCCCGGTTCACGCCACCGTCGCGTCACCGGCTCCCGCAGGGCGACGGGTGTGACTTACCTCGCACCGCGCACGCGCAGAATCCGCGACGTCCCCCCTCTGTCCCGGCTCTGCCCGGTCTGTGCTCGGTCTGTGCTCGGTCTGTGCTCGGTCTGTGCTCGGTCTGTGCCCGGTCTGTGCCCGGTCTGTGCCCGGTCTGTGCCCGGTCTGTGCCCGGTCTGTGCCCGGTCTGTGCCCGTTCTGTGCCCGGTCTGTGCCCGGTCTGTTCCCGGTCTGTTCCCGGTCTGTGCCCGGTCTGTGCCCGGTCTGTGCCCGGTCTGTGCCCGGTCTGTGCCCGGTCTGTGCCCGGTCTGTGCCCGGTCTGTGCCCGGTCTGTGCCCGGTCTGTGCCCGGTCTGTGCCCGGTCTCCCGTCTGTGCCCGGCTCGTCTCGACCCGCCCTCTGGCCCACATCCTCCCGTTCTGTTGCGCGGAGCAGTCGCCCATTAATTCAGCGAACAATCCTCTTACCTGGCCCCGCGCCTGGGGTGCCCGCGGGGATCGCCGGCTGCCCCGCGCGCCCACGCGCGTGCTGCGGACACGCCCACCCGGCGGCTCTTGCGGCCCTCCTGCTGGGCCTGCGCTGTGAGACCCCCGCTCCGCCGCTGACGTGGGCCCAGCCAGGAGCCTTTGCCGTCCTCGTCACCCTCGCCGCTCGTGTCGTCCTCATGGCCCTTGACGTTCGTGCCTCACTCTCAGTCCTTCGTCACTCTCACCACTCTCAGCTCTCTGGTTGCCCTCGCGGGTATCTTGAGTACCTAGCCACACTCGCCGCCCTCGCTGAACCATCGCGGCCCTCTCGCCGCCCCCTCGCCGCCTCCCGCCCCCCTCCCCGCCGCCCGCTTGCCGCCCCCTCGCCGCCCGCTCGCCGCCCCTCCCCCGCCCTCTCCCGCCCTCCACCGCCCCCACGCCGCCCCCTCGCCGCCCCCTCGCCGCCCCCTCGCCGCTCCCTCGCCGCCCCTCGCCGCCCCCTCACCACTCCCTCGCCGTCCCCGTCGCCCCCTTCGTTATTAGTTTGCAAGAAACAAACCCTACATCTGTCGTCTTTATAAGACGTAATTTTTGTGAAATGTGTAAATTAGACTGAAGCTAAACTTGCTAAATTCACCATTCACACTGCCACCATTTCGTCTATCGCCTTCCTGATCTAATTTCTCCTCCTTCGTTCCTTTCATCTGGCTTTACTGCAGGATATTCGAATCTCACTGTGTTTTGTATTCAACGGAACGGTCAGGCTAATACGGTTTCTGTCAATTGTAATTCCAACAAAAGACCTCATTTCTCAGAATAGTAGAATAGCTTCAATGTTCAATTACAATAATATATTATTTTTGAAAATGTGCACTCGAGTGTAGTCCAGACAAAACAGAATAATTCTCAGGAATATATAAAATAGGTTTCATGGAAGTGTAACAGCTTTTATTTTTATTGTAATTATGTTTGAATGTATTTCTTTGATTCGCGTGTAATTTATCAGGCATTACCATGACCCATTTGCGTTCACGGTACCACCAGTCATTTAAAAATCTTTGCTGCAAGATTCTAAAAGCAATATTGTTTCATGAAAGACCCTTCCAAATCAAATATTTATTTAACAATAGCACAAGTATATATTTACCATATAGCACAAGTTTGGCACAAGAGGCTGTTGGGCACCCAGGATGCTAGAGCGTTCCTACGGTGTTCCTCCAGCGGTCAATTGTGTCACGTGTCCTTCACTATCTAACGAACTTCTCACAGCAAAACTTTAATGGATTTGTTTTATTAGATGCGTCTTACAGCTTGGAAATAAATATTTTTGTAGTTTATTTTCTCTTGTTATAGTGAGAAGGAAAGCATTTACTTCTCTCTCTCTCTCTCTCTCTCTCTCTCTCTCTCTCTCTCTCTCTCTCTCGCTCACTCTCTTAACTCTCTCACTCTATCTTAACTCTTTCACTCTCTCTGTAAACTCTTTCACTCTCTGTCTTTCCCACTCTCTTTCCTCACTCCCTTTGTTTCAGCTGGAATATTCAACCAAACTATTGATTTTCGTGTATCAGTTTTTTAGTTTTGAGTTCCGGTGTCACCTATTCGTTCATATTCAATGAATAATCTCGTTCGGGACTGATCGGGAGTTTTCATTGTGGGTTGGTTGGCACAGCCTCACACGATGCTTGTATATCTTGTATTGCAACGATCTTCACAAAACAAAACGACTTTCTGATATTTTTACTCACACCTAGAATAAAATCAACAATAGCCGATACAGTTACATGCATTTTAGTAATTTTCCCAAAATTCTTGGACGACAGTACTAAAGTTGCTCTGTAAAACTCAATAGACAGCGTACCTGTTTATCAATCGATCCCGTATCTATTTTATGTTATCTATTTATTTTTTTATTTTCAAACCCATGGTAATTGTAGGTTTTTGGTAGTGGTCAGACACGACTCGGTAATGGCTGATGGCCAGGCTGAGTATTCTATCCTGAAAGTATCTGGCACCAAAAAAAGCCCAAAATAGTACTCATTAATGCTACATCATTGCAATCTGAATAGTAATGAGATGTATTGAGCTTATCTTTAAATATAAAATAGGTAAAAAAGAAAAATTACCTCCGTTCTAATCCTCATCTGTAAGGGTCATAGTTCTGTAAGCTTGAGTTAAGTTCCTTTATTTCTTAATTTTAAAAATTTGCGTTTGAATTGCCCACTGCTGACGCACAACCCGCTACTGGTCTCGTTACCCTACAACCTACCACTTTGGGAAAAATAAAATTTTGTATTGTGTCCGACATATTTCATTTTCATTCGATTTATTTATTAATGATTTCGGACGAGTCAAATGCTATGGTCATTAGTCCGGTAAGTGTAGTAAATGCATTTATCGCGGGAAGGGTCAGTGATCTTCCCCTGCTGTATGGCGACATTTGGCGCCGACCTACCCCTCGGCTTACGCAGTTTTCCCCAACCAAGTATCTCCCACTAGCGGAGCACCACCCCAGCCCGAACAAGCTCTAAACTCTGGACTGGTATCTCGACATGTGTGGTAGTGTAGTGGAAGTCAGTGTGTGTGTGTGTGTGTGTGTATGTAACTAAAGGGACGAGGATGAGGAAGGAAATATCGGTCGCGGTCTGGTGTCCATTCGTTAGAGTACTGCTATGGTATTCGCCTGGTGGTGGAATCGAAAAACTATCGATTAGATCAGACAGTTAGAATTCTCCTCCAGACAGCGGCATTCGACATAGGCATCTAGCTAGCGTCCTGCCGTCGAAAATCCTGCCGTCGATTATAGTAACAATGCTGCAAAAATATCGGTCGTTCGCTACCAGACGACTTCCATGAAAGCGTCCGACTTAATTCATCCGAAAAAAAACACCCAATTTTAGCACCCAAAATACTCCGAATAATCCCATAATTCCACATTTCTACTTTTGTAATATTTGCGAGAGGCACGTTCAGGACCATCTACATGTATTTTAGATGATGTTGGTATTACAGATGACCTTGTTTCTCTAGTTGATTTCAGGCGAATGGAACCGACAGAAACAAAAGAAACGGGTTTTAGTTCGACGTCGTTTCCGGATCGTGTCAGAAGAAGTTTTTCGAGTACAACATGACAATTTTCGATTACAATTACGTGTTTTAATGTATCAGGCTTATTGGACGGAAAAGTTCGACGGCGGCCGATGGAAATTTCGGCGAAAATTACACCAGGTGGATAGCGGAGCAGTTTCCTAACAAACAGGCCATGGACAGCGCGGTCTTTCCTTCTTCTTGTCGTATCATCCCTTACACACACACACTTACACTAACATACACTACCCTACCACACATGCCGGGCGACCGGTCGGTGGCTGAGGGCTCCCACTGGCGGTGCCCCGCTATTGGGAGATACCTAGTGGGGAAAACTACGCCAGTAGGTCGGCGCCGGATCTCACCATTCAGTGGAGAGAGATCACCGCCAACTTCCGATAAAATCATACACTACACTTACGGGACTAATGACGTCATTAGTTGACACGCCCGGAGTTACTAACAACCAATCAATCAGTCGGCCAAAATGGGCTCCACTACTAGTGACCGCCGCCAAACAGTACACTATCTAGATATCTTCCATTCCGTCAACTTCCGTCTTTCCCTCCGCTCCGAGGACATTTTGGCTTCCGCGCTTCGTCGGAAGGCCGCAATCGTTAGTCGGCGGCGCTGGCTCGCTTCGACGCCGACAAATTAACACCGGCGACACCCTTTCCTCGCCTCCCCTTGGCAGCGCCCTCGTCCTCTTTGCCGTCGCCACCTCGCCCTGCATAATTCAGGCGTAACTTCGCTCGCCCGGTCTGCAAGTTCTGAAGGCTCCGCCGCCACCGCGAGATTTCCTGCGAAAAGCGACCGGAGTAACGAGACTTTTCCGGTGTTCGCTCCGGTCCCACCCTCTCCCTCTTCCAACACCCCCCCCATACGGCTGAGGTTGCTCAGTGTCATCATTGCCGCTGTCCTTGCAGCGACTCTGGTCGGGAAGACCGAGGGTTGGAGTCTCGACGGTGGTGGGTTTTCAACACTAGCTACGTACGTAGGTCGGATTCAGCCGCAGTGTAGAAGAGAATTCTAACTGCAGGCTGTTCTGGTCAGTAGTTTTCCATGGTCTCTCCGATCAATATCAGGCGAATGTCGTAGCAGTACCCTAACCACGATGGACTACGAACAATCTTTCTGCCTCTTCTTTGTCATCTCTTCTCACTTACTCCCAGCGTTACATACACTACACTCTCACAATAGTCGACCAGTCGAGTAGAGAGCTTAGAATTTGTCTCGGCTGGTGTCGTGCCCCGCTCTGAGATATACCTGCAGGGGAAATCTCTTGTATGCTTTGTAGGTCAGCGGCCGGATCTATCCATCCATCGGGGAGGAACACCACCAACTGTAGAGATAAAAAACATTCACTACACTAATGGGACCATTCACCATAGTAGTTGAGTTTCCCGGAAACATCAATCAAGCTCCCCTTTCTTCTCCTTCCATATAAGACCTCTTTCGGTTGGATGTTGGATTTTAGAGTGGTTTGACTAACTGCTGCTATTCCGGAAGGGGAAATTGGAGGGTAGCGACCCACGCAATGGTTGTTAGAATTGAAACTGTGGTCAGTCCATGTTATAAAAAAGTCAATTTCAGAAAGTTTCGCGTTATCGCTTTAATCAAACACTTTTTCGTCCACTATCATTTTTATTCCCTCATAACTATTGTAATAATACTTTAATTTTTATATTCCACCAAATTTGCACTAAACTATATATATATATATATATATATATATATATATATATATATATATATATATATATATATATATATATATATATATTAGACTCGTGAGTGCCTGTTTTATAATCTTAGCCCCGTTTAGGGATATTTTTTGTGCTGACTGTAGGTTCTTCCAGAATTCAGGAGTTAGGCGTTTTTTTTTCTCATCAGAGTTGCGTATGAAGAAATGGACTTTCGACACTTCTATAACGATTCTATGCATAGTATTTTGCATTATAGCCTTCAGTTTGTGAATTGCCTCCAATTTGTAGCAAAATTGTGTTATGTTGAATTAGTAGAAAACAAACTTGATTAGTTTATAGCGAGATTATATTTTGGATTTGTGTTTGGAAGATGCATTTTTGACTAATTTTACTGTCACTTTCCAAATAATTCGTTGTTGCATCTCACCGTTTCTGAGACATTATGTACGCTAGGGATGATCTTATCTTATTAACCAATCAAACTAGTCTCAAATGGGCATTAACAATCATTCATGTATTTAGCGTCCTTCATATTTGTTTTGGCAATTGAAGTATCTCGAAATCACCCAGGTAAAATAAAATAAGTACATATAATATCAGCATCTGGGTGTTAATAATACATTTTATAAATAAAAATTAATGAATATTTGTTTTAAAAATTAAGTCTCTAATTTTAAAAATGTTTTGCAATATTCGAGAATTTTTCTACCAATCCGTTAGTACTATATTAATGTGCGGAGTCGTCTTAATTACTATTACAATTATAAAAACTAACACACCGATATTTTTACACAACGACAAATATTTTCATAAATATTTGATAATTATATGAACCTCATAAGTTTGGAATATATTTTGTGTTATGTACATATGAAGATTGTCTATTAGGGATACGAGTTGAATATTAACAAGAACGCATTGCAGGGGTATACATCAGAAATTTTAGGAATGTTTCCTTGAAAACAAATTTCATTAGTGTGTTTTGAAAACGGGCCCTGCGATGCACCGCAACCGTGACTGCCCACTACAACCACAGCGTTCTTTCATCTCAAGCGTCACCTCCACCGCCTCCGCCGCAACCTGCGCCTCCCTCCCCGGCGCCCGGCAGATGGATGAGGCGCTGCAATTTTTATTCTCCGAGAAGCCTTTCGAGAACTTTTAAGGCGCGCCTCCACCTAAAGGACATGAAAGTAGCATAAGTCTTGCACTGAGTTCGCGAGCTGGGGAGTCTTAACGGAAATGCGGCGGAGCCAGAAGTAAGGAGCGGAAGCTTCTTGGTATTTCCTTCCACCCCTTCACTCTCTCTCCCTCTCCCTCCCTCTCTCTCCCTCTCCCTCCCTCTCTCACCCTCTCCCTCCCTCTCTCTCCCTCTCCCTCCCTCTCTCTCCCTCTCTTCTACCTATCTCTTCCTTCATTTCTCTCCCTCCCTCTCTTCCTCCCTCTCTCTTTCTCCCTCTCTCTTTCTCCCTCTCTCTTTCTCCCTCTCTCTTCCTCTCTCTCTCTTCCTCCGTCTCTTCCTCCCTCTCTCTTTCTCCCTTTCTCTTTCTCCCTCTCTCTTCCTCTCTCTCTCTTCCTCCGTCTCTTCCTCCCTCTCCCTTTCTCATTTTCTCTTCCTCCTTCTCACTAACTCTACCTCTCTCTCTCTACCGCTCTCTCTCCTTCTTTATCTCCTTCTCTTCCGTGACTCTTCTCCGAACTATCTCATTTGTCCTAGGAGAATCAGTGGTGTTAAGGTCAGTATGTTGGCTTGCAATTTCATTACAATCAGCACTCACTAAATATTCATCTTTCTGCGTGGTATGTTTGGAGCACTGCGTGGTATGTTTGGAGCCGTAAACGACTGTAGAATGCACGGAGGAAACGTTTTCCTGTTGTCCTCAATTCTACTCCATTTTGATCATCATTAACATGCTTTAACTTCTGTCCCTGTCTGGGTTTCAGCAAAAAACGTCGTCATAATCTTCTAGAAAGAAAATAAAATAAAAGTTACTGATATTGACCGTTTAAGATCATGTTTTGAAGCTGGGAATAATTATTTAGAATTTCTGACCGACGAAGAAAGATTACTTTCTAATTCCTCGGGTTTCCAAATTTACCTTGTTTTGCCTTCAATAAACTTGTCAATCAGTCGGTTCTTCATTCTTTAGCGAGACTCAACAACGAAGAGTAAAATAATGTTTAATTATACCCACTTTATTTTTTACTTAAAAAGCTTTTAATTTTGCCCAAATTGAAATATTTTCGCATTTGCTAGGCTGCTCTCTAGTCAGTTCACCACTCTATCTTCCATATTGCCATCTTCTAACCAAATTCCAGTTCGCTTATTTCCTTCATATCATCATGCTCTCTCACAAATTACTAACTGTTCATCCTTTTCTAATTTATCGTGTCATTCCAGCCGACTGAACGCTAAGGTCATATTTTAAACAAACAAATAAACATCTTCCTTACATTTATGTTCATGAAATGAGGTCAAAGGCCAACCCAGTCTCTTAACAAAGTTAATCTTTAATCCTCTTCATATCTATGTATATGGTACACGTTCCTTACGTTTATTTAGAGTCTAATTGGACACTACTATGACTATCATAACTGTCGACACTTTCAACCACATCATAGTAAACAGTAACAGCGAAATCAAAAGAAAAAGCTACCACGAGTACCTTCCTTAACAGTGCTCTCTTTCTCTCTATCGCATCACAACAATTACACTAGGGAACAATTTTTTTTTCATGCCTCCAGGATGAATGTAGCTGATTTCAAAGCAAACAATCACGCTGATTTTGAAAATTATTATAAAAAGGTTCTATTACGCATGGTTCAAAATATTAAAAAATTTTAGTATTGAAATAAACAAAATTATATACTAATTTCCACATTGTCACTCCGGTATTTCAAAAGCACACTTCTAGCGGGTATTTCAAAACATCCACTATGACCTTCTAAGACCTCTTAAGACCTACTCGTAATGGAGTGCGATTGCCAGACGCGAGAATAAATAAAAAATATACATATACAAAAGGTAAAAATAACCACGAAAGCCTAATTTTGGTGATATCTCATGAAAGTGGCATAGATGAACTGAAAAAGTATTATATTTTTTAAAATATATTTTATTCGCATTGATTCTGCATGTCTTACAGGTGCAATTTAAATGTATTTGTATTAATAGGAAAGTATGGTCTGATACAGTATAAGCATACGTTATATTTAAATACTGTGATGCGATATTACGGTTTTATTTATATTCGTAATCTACGTATAAAATTGAATATGTTGCGCACTCCTGGTGGTAAAAATCTTGCTTCCGAGTGTTATCAGTATCATCGATTTTTCTGATTATCTACCATTCTTAACATCACATCTACAGTACCTTTATTGTCATCATACATCTTTCTCGACATTGTCCGCGTTCTTTCATACAGCCTCATCAGAAAGGAAAATAATATTGAACGGAAGAAAGAAATGTGGGCGATGAATTATTGAATGGAAATTTGAATGGTATCACCCCAGACATTGACTAATTTACGCAATACATTTCTTCTTTTGTATTTATGTTTACGGAATTTTCTCAACTGAAGAAGATAACCAACAGCCCCAAAAGAATTTTCAAAGCATATTTTCTTCTTCCAAGCGCATTCTAACCACTTGGCACAAGAGGGATAAGCGATATTGATCTAATGCATTCTGGGGAGGGAATCGCGTGCACAAGAAAGGGAATTAAGTAATTGGACACTAAAAATTCGTGAGCAATTTGCTTCTGTTATGTTCATTTGAAGCAGATGATTTTCGGGAAATTGCTCGTCATAGTTGGCTCGGGTTATAATGTTCCGAAACGTATAATGCCCATTATGCACTAGCGATTGAATTTGTAAACGCTGCACGATATGTTTGCTGGTTATCTAAAACGGTTTTTTGTTGTATTTTTACAAAACTTTTCTATTACTAATGCAAAATTCAAATATTTGTGTGTGTTATTCCGCCTATTCTCATAATGAAATGTAAATGTAAATTAAGTCATAATGTGTATTGAAATTTACTATACTATAGTATGGGCGGAGCCAGTGCATTAGTTGAACGGAAGAAGGAAAGGCTTCAGGCAGGACGGGCAGATTGGTCGGGATGCTTAATAGATAATTGTGATGATTGTGATAAAACTTCGGACTCTTCCGAGCTAGTTTACTAAACTGAGACCTAGTCGATCAAATACTTTAATGAAAGTATTGATTATGTAAATGTATAACAGTTGATTTATTTTGCAAAACTGTAGAAAATGGTAAATAACCATTGCTTGAACACTTGGAAATTATTACATATGGTCCACATATTTGTCTTCTTTATTGATTATAATACTTTATATTTACTTTCATTATAGAAAAATATATCTTTCATACCTACTTTACCTTCTTGTAAATTAGAAAACTCTAAAAAAGTATCTGTTAATTTAATGTGAAGACAAGTTAGAACAAAGTGCTACAAAGAACTTTATTGAAAACACGCCTCTTTGTCTTTTGTTGTAGTATAATTCACTACAGTCTTTTAAACTTAATCGATTTGCGCATAATTTTTGCATTTTTTTGTGAATCATACTAAAGCGATTTTTCATATATATCAATAAGAAATATGTCAGATTTGTAGTACTGTAATAGTTATCTTATGTTTCAAAACATTTTATCTAAGTCTCATTCAAAATTGGTGCTGCTTGTGTAAATGCAAAATAATATATGATATACAATTTGTACAGAGGCTGGCTTATGATTTCGATTGTCAAGAATCTCCATAACGGAGTCGTAGGAATAAATTAACACTCGCATTGCAAAGCGCTCACTGCATTTTGTATGAGTTAATAATGTCGCCCTGTACAAACATTTACCCTCCCATACACGTTCCAAATTAATCATAACCACATACAGCTGCAGGGATGCGTATCTCTGTCATCCTCAAGGGATGGAACTCGTGCTGGATGGCGCGCTCTCGGGCCACTTGCATGGAGTACTCGGAAACCCTGAGGGGTTAAAAGGGAGAGTAATAAGGAGAAGATAATAATTTTCTCTCCCTATTCTGTCACTCTTGTCTGTTTCTACGTCGTCTTTGCTCTGCTTTCGGTACCCAGTCTGAGACAGGAATCATTTTCTTGCTTTATGAATTCCGTGGTTGCAAATGAGAGCTTGATCTAATCCTTTGTGGTTGGATAAACGAAGTAATATTAACCACAAACGAGTGGTTTAATAATGCATAAAAACATGAAAGTACCAATCATATTTCGAAGATCAAAATGCATCCTACTGTCAGTGAATCTACAACGAAGATACGTAGTATGATTTAAACGCATGTTTTCGTAGATGTGTTTTCACAGTCAACACCATCTCCTGTTCTTATTAACATATTTTTTCTCTGCATTCATGCTTTTTGCTCTATTTTCTATTTTATTTTCCTCCTTTTCACTCTAGAATTTCTACATCTACTCATTTAGAGTAGTGCTTGTATTACATTGCTTGATATACCAATTCACTTAGTTCGTATTTGGTTCGGTTTAATTTATATTCTTACTCATGTGAATAGGGGAGAAGAGCGTAGTATTTCTCTCTTTCTCAGTTATGTTGACTATCATTGCTTTGCTCTATTATCTTTTCTCAAGGTGTCCGGCTCCAACTCAAATTAATCGTTAGTATACTCATTCGGCAAAAATGCTATAAGAGATGATAGAATTGAGTGACTAGAGTATTATGATAGGACTGACTATGAATGCAGAAAAGACTAAAATAATGAGTAATCGCACAGAAATAGAAATCAAGGTAACAACAAAGCAAGTAGCATAGTCACAGATTATACCTACTTAGGACAGATGGTTTCCTTTCATAGCAGATTGGAGGAAGAACTTAAATAGAAGAATAACATTGGCGTGGAAGAAATTCACGTCTTCATTTTTCATACTGTTGGACAAAACTCAAAAAAGGGACAAAGAAAGAAATAATAGACATTTGTATATCGCCGGTGATGTGATATGGAGCGCAAACATGAGTAGTTACGAGCAAACGTATTAATAAACTTGCTGTCGCGCAGAGAAAAATGGAAAGGAAATATTAAATATCTCCATACGAGACAAAATAAGAAATCAAGCAATAAGAAAAACAACAAACTTAGTAGATGCACAGTCAGTGGTTAAAAACTGAAGTGGAAATGGGCAGGATACATTGCAATAATGCATCCAGAAAGATGGGTCTACTCCACAACAATATAGGACACTAGAGAAGGAAAGAGAAATGTGGGAAAATAGAAGATGAGATGGTGTAATGAACTACAGAAAATGGCAGGGATGAAATTGATACGTGTGACTCAAGAAGACGAAGGTGGAAAGATAAATGTACAAGTGTGTAAGTTATGTAGTGTTAAAACAAAACTATAGCAACAGTACCAAAAGTAGCTCATTTGATGTGAGATATCCCTGTTTTCAAACAGGAGGCCTTTGCCCGATAAGAATTTGGGTAGGCTTACTATAAATACATTTTATTGAAGTCAGTTTTGTACATGGAGTTAATCATTGGTCTTACATTATCACGATTGTGTGTTGGAAATTTCTCGAGCATTTATATTTCAAAGTGGTTGTAAACATATAAAAAAGTAATCCTTTCGTTGTTTCCAACATTTCGGATATTTAAAAATCCCTTAAAGCTGATAGATATTATAATTTCTCTTTCGGGATTCGAAAAAATATATAGGTGAAACTAAAACGCAAATACTCATTGTAGATTACACTGAAGGCCTGGGAGTCAATATAAATGACCTCTAAAATAACACTCCTCTTTGAGCGGAAGTGTGAACTCATTTCAGTCACCATATGAAGCCAACTCTGCCCACAAGGTGGCACTCGCTAAATACTGTTTAAATTTCCTAACGAGTTTTCCGTTCACTTAAATTCTGCAAACCCGTTTTACAGTTTGCCCACAATAATTGCTGCGAGAACAAACTCCATAACCAACTGTACACAGGCGTACAGGATGCAGAACTTTATCTCCCTCTTTCGACGTATGCTATATAGCGCGAAATAGGATTAAACTGCAAAGCTGCCGATGAAGGACTGAGTGCGTATATGGGGCAGATGGATGCGAGTGGGGGCTGGGCGTGGATTATCGTATTGATGGTCCCAGAGGTCCAGGGCTAAAGGCGTGGTGTGGTGTTTGCCCCGCCCCGTGTTACAGCGGAAGTGATCTTGGGCCGGACTGTATTATTTAGCGCGTTGATTACCGGCAGCTTTGCACTAATTGCGCGAGGGGCATCACAGAGATAGAGTTCGACAACTTGATAGCAGCTTAATGCCCGGCCGTTCGCCCACCTGAGCTTGCCTCCCGCTGCGCCCGCGCCGCCTTGCGTGTTGTGAGCGAGTGTAAGAGAAGAGTGTAATAAAAACTGGACAGATGAGAGGAAGAGAACGACAGAAAAAGCAGATGTGGACAAGTTGAGTAGTTCATGAAGAATTAGAGGAAGAGGTGGAAATCAAAAATAACCGCTCAAGAGTGGTAGTTTAGAGATTGATTTTGCTTTATCTTAATTATATCAAGTAAAATGTTATTCTTTATTATTCAATATTTTTGAAGTCCGTTATTCCAATAAACATGTAGATGTGTCTCTTAAGTTATAATATACCCAATACTTTCCATTGAAAAGGAAGTGAAGACCATCCATTTATAATCTCGTGAAACACAAGGAGAATGTCTTGCGGATATAAAGCAACTACGCTGTACTACCTTTACACATCCCTACTAACTTAATTATCGTCAGAATTTCTATCCATATGTTTCCTGGAATTAAGGTTTTGCTTGGTAAGATAATATTAATATTTTTAAAGCGATATTTTCAAAGACACATATGGTTTCGTCATCTATCGTAAGCGTGTCAGTATTGATGAAAGCATCTTAATCTTACGGCACGGCTTCATACATATTTGTACAGAAAACGTAGAGAAGCAAAGAGCAATATTAGACAGTTCTCATAACGATCATGCGTATTTCTAAAGCTCTTTAAAAAGTACTTTATCACCTGAAAGATAAAGGAATGTAAACCATCGGGTTTTGTTATCCAGAACGGTAATAGTGACATAACGCAACTAGAGGAACAAAATGACACTCTTAACAATCGCCATTCATTAAAGTTTTTAACAGACTACCATCTGTTAAGAACAATAGATACAATTGAGTGTTATATAATGATCACTGTATGTCAACACCATCGCCTAAACCGTCCAACCAATTTTCTCCAAAGTCGATATTTCCCGATTGATCTGAACGAACTCCAAGATTTGGAAGTTTCAATTGGATATTTTGATTTTGGAGGATACTTTACACAAAGCCTCAAAAACCTCAAACCTCAACTTCTCAAAAACCATTCGTTTTTTCTTCAAATGTTTTCCACGTGTAGAAGAAAAACGGCTTAAAAGAATGGCGAAGCTCTAACTTTCGTAGAACTCTCTGAATTTTCGAAAATTGCAAAGTTATAAGTAATACGAGAAAGTATGCGATGTTGTAGCGCCACTAGTTCATAGCAGTAGAGTTGTAAGACGTCATGTCAAAATCATGGTGTGATTACTCAAAATCCTTGACTTAAGTAGCTTTTGTGAACTACCGTGGGAGCCTCTCAAGAGTCACCATTGGCCTTCATTACAATTATATAATTTCTCCTCCCGCATTATCCTCTTCTATCCTCTTCTCCGCCTTTATCCAACTTGAGTCTCATCTCTCTTAATGATCTACGCTCACCCTCCCTAGTACCTACTTCTCTTTCTTTCTACACACAAGCCAGGCCAATCCACTTATCGCAAGCTGCTATTTTAATTAATGCGAAACGCAACTCTGCTGGTCGATATCGATGAAGAACTCCTTGAAATAATGACGCATCCAAGCCTTCATATATTTCTCATTTATCCTCCTCAACCAATAGAGAGCACTCATTGCAACGCACAATCTGAAACACAGTTGGTCTTTTTTTAACGCATTATTTGCAAAGAAACCTCTTCAGCGGCGACATCACCCGATTGCTGAAGACTTCACAGGCGACTAATTGAAGTTTTGTGGCGCGCTTAACGGTCGCGTATAACGCTCCAGTGGCTTGTTTGTTGTTCGAGAAGCGTGTTAACGAACTCATTAAAGAGAAACACAATTATTGACCGTTCACAATTCAATTTTCTGAAATCGCGTTTGCATCTATGGACAAACCCTTCCAACAGGGGGTGGAAGGTAGGGTGAAAGGACTTCGTTGATACACGTGAGAGTTGTGCTCCATCACATTCATTATTGATATGATTCCTGAATTGCGAGTGGAGTATGGTGCTTATGTATTGTCGATTCGACGGGTACCCATTCTAGAGCTCTTGATTTCTCGCTTTGCTTTGTTGTTGGCGCGTTCTGACAGGTTTAAATTAAATTTTAGTCGCAACTGACTGTATTAAGTATCATGTAGAGTGAAGTGTGGTGATCGCTCGTTGTTGGTGATAGTTACTCGCCACGAATTATAAATTCATGTAGCATCAACGATCGTGAAAGAGAATAATCTAATAGTTGCTAATAGAATGTTGACTGTGATAAACAGTTATCAATCCTGTCATTAAATATAAAATATTATATGTTAAAATATTATCATCATTCCACGTTATATTCACGATATTTAGTACGATCTTCATCAATAAATATCTTCCTTTATACACATTGTAATCAAAATGGTTTCATTTTGGAAGAATGTTGTTTGTCCTTATTATTTTAAAGAATGCTCTTGCTTTGATACTAAACCTTATAATATCACTTTAACTCTTCGACTCTTTTTCAAATACTTACGTGGACTATGGAATCTTTTTTGACCCCAAACGGTTTACACAATAATTTATTGTATTTGATGCAGGAATGTTATTTGGAATTATTAATAGAGAGACGATGCTATTTATTTGCTTTATTTAATATATCGTACTAAATAACAAAGAATACTTTTATTGCCAGAAAAAAACATTCTAGCATATCCTCATTGCTATTCATAGGCGTCTATCATGCCAGCATGAGAATATTTGAGACGGGGCTACCAAATCGTAAAAGACAAATACACCAAATTATCACTCAGAAATCGCAAAATAATATTACCAAACCGAAACAGGCACGTTTTTTAGAATTTGTCTTCTTATTTAGATGTCAAATGTGGCATTTTTGTCTCCAACCATCTAGAAATCAAATTATTTCCAACAAAGAAACCAACTTAGAGAACTGAAAAGATTACAATATAATTAAAACTGGACGTAAATAGCGTATCTAAAAGTAGTTCATTTGAATAATTGTCAGAATGTTGCAAAACATAATTTGTCCCCGGGGCCAAAAAAGACTCCAAACAGAGCCTAAGGGTTAAATAGAATTTACTTTGTAGTAAATCTTATAATTCAATATTTATTAACATTTTACAATTATACCCAAAGAACATCATGATAATTCTACATTGAAGAGGCACAATGAATTTCCAACGAAAAGGCATTAAAATATTAATATATTTTCTTCTGGATCGTCGATAATTCTTGCTTTTCGAGCTTCTTGGTTAATTTCGAACTGTGAAAAAAAACCATTTCAAGTCAATCTTAATAATTTTTATGGAAAGATAATCGAACAAGTTTATGTTAACCTACAAACTTAAGAATATATTTGAAAATGAAGAATATATACACATCTAAAATAACGATTATATTTTGTAAAATTGAAATTATGAGGAGCGTAATTGGAAAAAAAATTATAAGCTTTTAAATAGTTTACAACGACCCAATATATAATATATGCAGTTTAAGCAAACACCGTAAAAGATGACACTAGAAACTCTAAAGACATGATACACGATTTTTATTCAGAAAATGATATTTTGACAGTATACTCCGATTTATATGTAGTGTACCTTGAAAGCCACGAGCTCGAAGGAGAGGGGGACATTGTCATCCAATCGGGAGCTACGTTACGACTTAAATTTTCGGTATTGAAACTCCCGTTGGATAACATTGTTCCCTGCACGTGGCCTTGAGGGCACACTACATTTAATTCGCAGTATTGTGCAAACGGTACATCAGCGTAAGTACATAGGGGATAACTATTCGCTGGGCAATAAGATCAAGTGAGAACCCACGGGCAACATTTTAGAGCCATTAGTTATGTTGACACTCTTCTATGTTTCTGCCACTACCGCCTTATTCCTTGCACTTAGTTTTGTTGTTGCTAATTGTCGCTTAAATTCCCTTCTGAGTCATTTATTGCACACAAGTTGTGGCCGGCTGCTAACGATCCGTACGGTTAATAGAAATATTGCGTATCGCTTTCAGCACCATCTATAGACGAAAATTGTCTAGCCTGAAGTAGCCTCGCATCAGCTGACCATTGACTAATTTTTGTAAATACATATAATTAGTGAATATTTCAAATTTAAATTTATTCTTTGTTAAAAATTTATTTGTTGGTACAAAAATTATTTAAATTAGATTGCAGATACATTACTTGCATTTGTTCGCACCCTATGAACTTAAAAATGTCTCGCTTATCCTACTAAATCAATATTCCCGATGAGAGTACGTCATTCGTTTCAGGCCATTAGGCAATATTTCTGTGTAAACACACCTCAGCTTTTCCATCCTCCTCACCTCTTTCCCATCATTTCTAATTCTTTGCAAAAAATTGTTTAATTTGTGTTGTTGTTGCGTCAATATAAAATAGTATAAACAATGCATCCAGACATGTATCCTATATAATTAAATCCCAGTTTATCTTGCCTATTTTCTATGACGCATATTATGTACACAGCGTTGTGATACAACTACGGTTTTCCTATAAAATAATTGATTACCAAAGTATCTTACGAAATAATGATACAATTCTGTACTGCGCTCTGTGTACAATCTGTTTAAAATTTGCGTTTTAAACCATTAATACATTCAATACTATGTACCTATTAGACTGTTGAATGTGCAATATTTCATTTCCCATATATTTTGTTTCCTTGAAGAACTGAAAACATTATCTTTTTACGTTGTGCCGAACGTGGAAAACATCTCACAACAGAACAACAGTTTTCGAACTTTCCCTGAAGAGAAAATAGGAGATATCCCAAAGGACTACATCCGACAAGTAATTTATTCGGCGATCCTTTGATTTTATTTTTAATCCTCTCTGACCTTGTTACGTCAACTAAAATCTGCCTGGGTTAGGGTCGCTCCGCCTAAGGTTTAACGCGACGCTGCTGCCGCCCCATCCACAATAGACGCGTCCACAGACCTTTGCGTGACCTTTGGATGTTGCCAGCCAACATCGATGGGACTCGGTGGGGTGGCGGCGACGGCGACGGCGGTGACGATGCCAGTGAAGGAAACGTGAACGCTGCATTTCCATATGGTAGTAAACTCATCCAATTGCGTTTGGCGTAGTGATTAATGTTGATGAGAAATTATACGTTCGGGTTCGTTAAAGTATAGCACGTGCAGGTATTGCACGTTCCGATTGTTGGCGATCTAGAATTGTACGATCAGATGTTGGAGTTTTACATATCCTGAATTTTGGATCTGTATGTCTTATTTTAAAGTTAATATATTATTATGTGACCAAATTATTAAAGCAATGTATAAAGGAACACGCATATAATAAAATATGAAAGAATGGAAAATGTGAGACCCATTCTACCTAAATGACTGTAAATAAAGCATAATCGTTTACCAAACGAGAAGATATTACGGTATTTTGCACTCTAAATGACAATCACATTTACGCATTGAACAAACTAAATCTAAGAACGTTATTGTATATTGCATCAAGCATGTTTGACTCATTTCCTCAGAAACTCCGGGAACAGTTGAATAGCTTTTGAAGGGAACAGAATAGACATCGAGCACTTCGAATCTCTCACTAGTCATTCGAGTTCAATGTTCGACAACATAAAAGAGAAGCCAGACAATGGGAATTCGAGATACGATGAAAAATTAATCAAAAAGGGAACTGAGGCGATGTGAAGTGTGATCACACAGACTCCGCTTCTTTCTTTTTCTCTATACAGCATTGAAAACATTCCTTTATGTACCTTCGGAACGTTTTTATAAAGATAGGGAATGTTGATTTGGGAAATGCATTTGTGGGAGCCGAAGCATTTCCACACAGAGAATATTCCACGTATTCGTTAAATGCGTTGAAATGGAAGTTCCATGGAAGACGCCTTGATTACGTTGTGTTTATATCAGCTGCATTTACCAACTTTTTTACTTTATATAAAATTTTACTATTTTATATACTAACGAATCCCTTTATTATTAGACCAGTGAGACATTTAAGGTACTTAGTGATAAAACGACAGGCGATACTTACTATAAAAATATACTATTATTAAAATGTCGTTCTTATTGCATTTATGTTATTAGATTAATATGTACCATGCAAAACAATTCTACCTGTGTGATACAAGATTATTAAAATCCTTGTGTTCTTTTTCTTCTCAGTTTCGCCTACATTACAATATCAAAATGGTAAGGGTAACAAAAATTTTACAAAATAATATAAATTACTAGCAGAACCCGTCAGACGTTGTCCTACTCTCTCTTCCTTCGCTCTCTTTTTCCCTCATTCTCTCTCCCTCTTTTTCCGTCTCTCTTTCCTCCTCGCTTTTTCCCTTCCTCTTTTATCCCGACCTCTCTTTTTCCCTCTCTCTCTCTCCCTTTCTATTTTCCTCTTTCTCATTTCCCCTTAACTCTTCCCCCTTCTTTCTCTTCCCCTTCTTTCTCTCCCTCTTTCATTCTCTTTTCCCTCCTCTCTCTTTCCGATTTTTCCCTCCTCCTTATATTTTTTTATTTTTCTTTTCATCTCCCTTTTGCCATCTACCTTTTCCTTCTCTTTCCTCTCTTTTCCCCCTCTATTTTTTGCTTTCTATCTCTTTCCACTTCCTTTATCCCTCTCTCTTTTACCCTACTCACTCTTTCCCCGAACTCTTTTTTCGCTTTTTTTCCTTTTCTCGTTTTATCTTTCTTTTTCATCTATTTTTTCACTCTTTTCCCTCTCTCGTTTTACCCTGTCTCGTTTCCCCTACTCTCTCTCTCTCTCTTTTCGCATCTCCTTTTCGTCTCTCTTTCCTCTCTATATTTTCCTCTTTCCCCTCTCTTCCTTTTTTCTTCTTTCTCTCTTCCCCCTCTCTTTTTCCTCTATCTTTTCCGTCTTTTTACATATATCTTTTCCCCCTGTTTCCCCTTCTCTTTTATCTCACTTTTTCCATCGCTCTCTCGTTTTCTCTCCCTATTTCCTTCCCCTTCTTTCTCCCTTTCGCTCTCTCTTTCCCTCCCTTCTCTCCCCATCTTGCATTGCTGGTTCCTCCTGGCCTCCTCGGCCTCGTCCCGCGTCACACGGCAACGCCCAGCAACAATGAAGCTGGGTTCCCATGATTGGGAATTGCATTTAACTGAAACGCCATCTTGTGCTGCAGCACCTTCTAGTGGAGTTAAAAAAATGAACAGCATAAAAACCTCCATGAAAACACATAGATGTGTCAGTTTTCATGGAGATCGGTCACACGGCCATCCTCCTATGCTTACTCTATGATTCTACGGCACCGCTGCTGGCTTCTGGCGGAATACATCAGGAACCCGCCTCTTAGCGACAGGCGAAAAATAACGACCGTGGTGCATCTACCAGTATATTATTTAAATTATTTATTTTTCGCATTTGTATTGTATTAATCTTTATCAAACTTTGCAAAGACACTGCGTCAAATCCTGAAAAAGCCTGTAAATATTTCGTATCTCTTCATACACTCATTTTTGTGGAATCGATGTCGATTACATGTCGTTGAATTCACTTTTATTAGTGTATAAGATAAAAAAATGGTATCAAATTTTAAAAACCTTCCGTTGAGGTCACTCATACTTGAGGTATAATTGTCTTTAATATTCGAGAATACCAGTGTCATACAAAAATATACTCTTATTTACTCTTCTAAAACATACATAATTAATTTCTTCTCATTACATTGAAATATTATTTTTTTAACATTCATTAAGGCTTCTCAAGTCATTATACCTTCTTTCTCGAGCCTTCATTCGCTAATTATTGTTAATATTTTAAATTTAAAAACTCAATCGTGTAAATGGGTTGCATAAAGCTCACTGGGTGCGTTAATTCTATTGAGGATGAGATTCTACGTTTATTATTTCCATTACGGAATCCGATATAGGCTTATACTCCACTTGAGCGCAGAGAAGGCTTCTCGCGCTTGATGAAACGATAACGCCTCCGACTGATGAATAATGAATGTAGGTTTATCTCGACGGGTTGTTTCAGATTCATAATTACACTAATAGCGTAATGGGCTGCCACTTTCATGCTGCGAATGGAAATGACTCTGTAAAATGGATAATTGTTTGCACACCCCAGGTTACCCTGCGCGCATTCACGTCGCGGCTACTTGCCCGTGCGGCAACGGGATAATTTCGCAATGCACCAACGTTTGTATCTCATTTCCCACTAAGAGATTAGAGTTTAAGTAAATATGCAGTGTACTTACTATTTTTTATAATACGATCAACCTCATTTTACTGCATTACATCAAATTAATATCAATTATTCTAATCAAACACACTTAATTTGTATGTTGTGTTTTGTCTCACTAATATTCTGCAGTTCAGAATGTTTTTCTATCAAAAAAGTACCATTTCCGATCAAAAAAATTAAGTGTTTTTGTAATATATTGCGAAAGCTATGTCTCTAAAACTCTGGTATGGGGCTTATCTGAACACGCCAAACCAGATTTACTTTTTTTAAAAAGTTTGCGAAGTTACTGGGAATGATTTCCAAACTTCATAGATCAGAACCGCCAATTTCATATTAATACCAAGAATTTGAACGGAAATTAGTTTTCGTGACAAATGATACAAAAACAGAAATCTAAAGAAGAAAATTGAAGGATATTAGACAAATGATAGTGGCGTTATATTCAAAACAGAAAGCAAGTGAGGTATTTAACCCCTGAGATCATTAATTCTTCAAAGGGGAATTAGAAAAATGGTGAATGAAAAGAAGATAAAAGTGAACTTAAGTTATATATTTAACTCCATGAATCTGGAATACAATTATTCAATCGTACATATACTTGTTTTATATTTCCAACACAGCATTTATTACTATAATCGATAGAAAAATGTAAATAATTTTGAGGATAATATTTTGATAAATCAAGGTAAGAATTGCATAGATATTTAAAGAAAAAATATTTGGAAGTTGTCATATTATTGACGAAATAGGTGCGCCAGTTTTATGGTGATAAAAGAATATGAAGCGTATTTGAGTGTACTTTTAAAGACGAATTTGCAATCGATCGGAAAATGAATAGAGGATAAATATAAAAAAACAAAATTGTTAAAATATATGGAATATCACCACATATAGATGTGTTAATAAGCAATAACAAGCAAGCCATTACTCATCAAAGTTAACTACGGATAAAGAAAGTTTGACACGCAATTAATATCCCGGGACCAACCAGTGCTTCGAAGTACAGTAGAAGCATTACCGCAACACAAAGTTAGTTGGAACATTCCCGATGCTCGATACTCACGATTGCGATGCGGTCAATGTTCCGTTGCGTTGGAAGGTTGCGGCCGCAGTCTTAAATAAGAAGCATTTTTGTCAAAATTATCTTACATTTAATCTACGGATCTCCAACAAAGCCAAACTTCATATCCCTGGAAAGATCTAGTTCATGTATCTTCCATTGCCGTTTGCCGTGCGTGACGCACGAGGGAAGGGGGTAGCAGCTTGTGACCTTACGTCAACTTAATCAGATGCGAGACATCCCAAAGCCTAAGTTGATAGAGTGATGGAATTAAAAAAATATTTTGATCGGACTGCAACATTGCGCGAGGTCCCGACATACGACATGAGGGGGTGAGCATCCCCGACATCCATGACCATATCGATCTCTATAGGTTTATTTTAAAGCGTGACGACTTCGATTAATCGCATGCCCCAGTGTGCATTGCGATATCTACATGGCTATAAACAGTGCATCATTATTGCGTTGCAAATAAAATAAAATCTGTGTGATAGGTGTTTAGTTTTAAACATTGATATTTTTACTTCGTCGTATATATACGTATATACGGAGTAATATTCTACTTAGGACAAGTTTTTACTCTTATTTAATATTCTTGAAGTAATATTTCGGTTGTACTATCAAGAAAGCAAAAAGTTGAAAAAGATTTTAAAAAAATGTACTTTGGGCGACAATAGATGTCAGTTGACCACAGAATGATGCAAGACCTTAAAGCCAGACCACACCAAAGAAATTAGACAAATTTGCTACGATAAAGTCTGTGCCATTCTGTAATACCTGTAGTTCTTCATTTTTTTAAATGTTTGAATAAAGCCGATTTGGATGGCCGAGGTGGCTAAAGCGTGGTCCGATTCAGCCCCTCAGTCAAGAGGGTCGTGGGTTCGAATTCCTCTGTGGGCGTAGTTGGATGCCCCTTGTCTTTCATGTGTGTATGTGCTGTCCCGAAAGACCGTGTAAATCTTCTGTTCACAGACCGAGGAGCCCACAAGTGCGTCTGATATATAGGTTTAAGTGTGCTCCCATGAGGAACTTGGTGGGTACCCGGCGTGGATAGTCGAAATCGGCATCACTGAAAAGCTGGAAAAGACCCTGAAAAAAATCGATATTTGAATAAAGTAAACGTTTCTGAGTTACCCTTGAGGTTCGAAAAGAAAAGATTTCACAGTAGTGTGAAATGTACAAGTATTGTACAAATGTGTATTATACAAGTTGAACTTGCGTCGGGCATTGAGTGTGGAGATAGGACGGCGCGCGGAGTCGTGGTGTTGGCAGCCCGTTCCCCCGTGGGCCCAAAGGGGGCGTGGCGAGGGCGCGGAGTGGGGTGTGGGGAGCAAGCGAGTAGGAAGCGCAGCGTGGCGTGCGCGCCAGGGCAACGTGCCAGACGCCTGCAAGCCCATCAGACATCTGTAGCTCCTGCGCCGACTCCACCGCGTCTACGTATTACACAGCGTGTCGATTAAGCCGAACGGTCCCCAACATGTAGACCATTAACGTTAACTAGACAATTTTGGGATGATGTTTTTTTGTATTATTTTTTGTTATAAAGAAATGAGGTTTACCCAATACTGTTACCTTGAAAAAAGAACTCTAGAGAATATGTTTTTGTTAATTCATTGGAAGTAACAATCGGTTTGTCAAACAATTAGAAACATTCTAGAGTTGCAAAATTGTGACAAAAATGACGGATGTGGTTAATATTTTTCTGAAGTTGTACCTCCTGTTTCCGAAGTAATTACCTAAAAAATGTTAGATGAGTTCTTAAACATTTATTACATAATTATGTATTTTCTCGTGAAACAGGAAATTTCTCTTACATATTCAAAATCAGAAATTCAAATTATGTTATAACAATAGACAATAGACTCCAGTACGAAACAATATATACTACACAACACAACATATGTCTTTACATTAGAAAAGTAGTTTTGCCACATTTATATTTTTGTATACAATGTTTCTTAATTTAAGAATTATAATATTTTTCTAATTTTTAAGATTGTATTTCTCATGTGAAAAATTTCATTTTTTATAAATGATAACATACATCTTTTACTTTTTCAGGTAAGTCATATTGACTGATTCCTTGAAAAAGCATGTGCCTGGTTCCAACATGCGGTAAGTTTATAAGCCATGTTCTTACGTTTTCTCTCTACGACGCTTTAAAATTGTGTTTTTAGTACAGTAGCTCATCAGATACTTAAATTGGTTTCACCGTAAATGTATACTTTACCGCTCTTTCAAAACATTTTATTTCTCTCAAATTTTTGCGAATTTGTTTTACACCGACATATCATTTGCGTGACAACACACTGCGTTTCTTTGGAGATCTCGACTTTAAAGTAACTTTCAAATTACGTGACCTTTGTCTTTTCTTTTTTCTTTTGTTAAGTTGGATTGAGAGATAAGTATTCTGACCTTTACGGCGAAGAATAGTTACACGAAAAAAGCAGTCGTTGAACTTTTACTTTAGTCACAATGTTATTTCATTAATGTTTGATAACGCATTTTCCTTATTTCTTCTGTAATAAAAAATTGAAAAGGTAATTTACAATGAAATATATTATTTAAAATTACAACAAGTGCCAACACTCAAAGACATATCTAGTTTATAATATAAATTTAACTCCATGCATTTGTAGAAAATTAATGAAAAGAACCTTTTCAGGCGGAAGGTGAGGTAACGATTATGTGAAATGGAGGAACTGTAGATAACTTGTGCATTTGAACCAATTTTGGAAACGATATGCAGAATGTTCTTGATTATTATAATTCAATGATCTTATTCAGAGCACAGTACACATGAGTATATTTGTAAGCGCTGTATAAAAGAGGAACAATAGTATGCAGTTTTTCATATTGTCCCATTTTCGCCTTCCCGTTAATTACAATTATTATTAATGCATATATATATATATATATATATATATATATATATATATATATATTTAAACGTCTTATTCACCTGTTGTCCATATATCGATGATTCCTTATTTGTAAATTTTGAAAACCTCCCTCCGTTTTTGACTTAGTAATTATACTTACAAGCACATGTATATAGCAATTCTATAGTTCATCGGTTCATAGCGATCAGTGACTCCGTCTGATATCACTTAAATTCATTAATCTCGAAATTAATCATAACTTCGGACACCAGAATAGAATATCTGTAATCAGATGTGCGTTTGTGTTGACGTAGGTCAGCGACATCGAACGTTGCCGACAGTGTGGACATTTCTCAGTTGTGCACCACGACTTGCCACTTCTCACAGCTGTGACGAAAACAAAGAGCACCTTGTATCTGATCAAACGTTCTATCGACCCTCGCCAACACGCGTTGCACAAGGCTGAAACCCTTTAGCGCGGTTTGAAAAATAATAGCTAAGATAAATGGTGGCCATAAGTCTAGCACGCACGCGCCTGAGGGAATATAGCCCCTTCTGTGCCGAGTCTCTTGGTCTGTGACTTGTCGGCCTCTAAAAGTAACAGAGGGTTGCTAGACGGTGTCCAATTCGAAGAGCTTTCCTGGAGAGTGACGCTATTTGACAAACTGCGTAGAAAAAAAAATATTCCCAAGCACATGAGCTGAAATTATGACTGCAGGTTGTACTTCGACATAACCATTGGCTGCCTCCGCCGAACTCCCTTGCGTATCGACTGAGTTAGCTCACTGCCTACGTTATCTCTGTAACTTGTTAAATACCTAGGTTGAATTCAGTTGCTGTCTGGAGGACAATTCATGCTGCCGTTGGCTCTGATCCGCAGGTACTTTTCCTTGTTTTTTGAGATCAATTCCACGCAAATGTCACAGGAATCCGTAACAAACTACTCACGAAGCACGCGCCATCTTTCCTTCCTCTTCCTTTTCCTATCTTCACCCCTTATATTCGGATTCGATGGTATAACTGTTAGTGTACTTGACCGTTGTACCAAAATTTGCGGATTCAAACCCGATCAAAGCCGTGGGTTTTTAAGGGGTGAAAAAATTCTTCGTGCGCCTGCCTTCGGGGGGGGAAGTAAAGCCGGCTCACTTGTAGTAGATTTTCTGCATTTGGAAAATCAAGTCTAAAAGAAGCCTGATGTAAATTCAATTCACCTGTTTCGTCGCCCAAGATAATACTTCCTTTCTCTGCTAGATGGTGAAAGGAGCGTAGCGAAATTTGCGTGGCCAGACGGAAGAGCGGAACTGACGGCCCAAGTCTCGCCATGTGAAATAAGGCATTAACTAACTTACATTCATTACACTACCACACATGTCGGGAGATTAGTACGAGCTTGTAACTTACCCGGCCGGGGCGGTAACCTTCATGGGGAATACTTCCTAAAATTGGAAATCCCCTTAACGAGACGTGCAGGTCTACGGCGGATATCACCATCGAGCAGAGGAAGAACACCGTCACCACCCGGGAGAAAAGATTCTCGGGAGAAAAGACACTAGCGGCACGAAACTTTATATTAACCTTGTAGATAATTTTTAAAAAACGTTCGCTTCAATTCCATTAGAAACACAAGGATTGGCGTGTGGTTCTAATGAAGCGAACGTTTTTCTTTTTAAACTTCAACTCCATTGGAACTACAAGGCTTGGCGTGTGGTTCTTATGGAGTGCAAGGATGGCTTTCAGAGACACGATCATCAGGCTAACTCTGCCGCACTGTTTAGAAGTGAAGTCGAGTGGAGTGGCCAGCATCACTGATGTTCTTGCAGTGCTTCTGATCGGGAGGACCTAGGGTTCGAGTCTCGACGGTGACAGCATCATAGACACTAACTTTAGAGCTGGGTTGAATTTAGTCTCTGTTTGGAGGAGGTCTAGTGGCCAGCGGCTCTGATCGATAGTATTCCGTTGTTTTTTCGATTAACACCAGACGAATAGCGGAGCAGTCACTACCCTAACAAACGGACCACGAACCGCTCGCGATCTTTCGTTCTACTTCCTTTTCCGATCCTTACCCCCTTACTTACACACACTTACACTCACTTACAATACACTATCACCCAAGTGGGGAGATTACTCGGGAGGTTAGAGCTTGCCACGTTAGCAGAAGGTACCTTGCTATCACACAAGTGGGGAGATCACTTGGGAGATTAGAGCTGGCCACGCTGGTGGAAGGTACCTGGTTGGGAAAATACCCCGCAAGCCGACGGGTAGGTCTTCGCCAGATATCGCATTTTAGAGGAGGGTCACCACCACCTGGGCAGTACAGCCCTGAAGAGGACCGCGATATGTCGGTCGAAATGTCGGCACCTCAGCCTTCGACGCGGCGTCACGGGGACAGCCCAGATCACCACCACCACCACCACCACCACCACCACCACCTTTTGTGATAAAAACACAAACTACACTTAAGGGACTAATGACCTTAGCAGTTCATGCGACAAAAATCACCAGTCAGACGATCAAGCGAGCGGTGCGCTTTCCTGCTTCGCGGTACGGAGTCGGTGGACGCTTGCCCTTCTGGTGGGGAAATTATAACCACCCCCTGCCGCACGCAATCTCAGCCTGTGACAATCCATTTCTTTCATGCCCTTTTATAGTTGATAGATCCACATATTAATACTCATTGTGACTTGTAAGCACAAAGAAGGCACATATATTGATAAATAAAATGAAGGTCATTCTATTTTGACTTTGATGAAACGATTTAATTATCATTATTATATTATATCACGAATGCAACAATAATCATTTAAATTTCACCTTGTAATATATTTTCATCTTGTTTCGAATTATTTCTTCTGGAAAGTGAAAGAAATAAGCTGTTATTATTCTGTGCGAGTACTATAATCTCATGTAAATGAATTTGAGGCGTTGTTTCGTTGAATGTATTTATTTTGGCATAAAGCTTTTTCGGCCGCATTGCGACCATATTCAGTGCTACAAAATAATGATAATAATAATGATAACAATAATAATAATAATAATAGTAATAATAATAATCAAATATAGGATATTATTTTAAATGAAATTACAAATTTAGTGAAATAGAAAATTTGGAGTATATATAAACATAATTTTGAATATGCAGTACTAATAAAAGAAGAAAATTAAATGAAATACAAATGATACAAAAAAATACATACGACGAAACAACGCCTCAAATTCATTTATATGATGCAAATGTCGTTAACGCCGCACCATTTCATACCACTATGATCTCAATCTTTTAGAAAGTGACGCTAATTTATAGTAATCCTTTATTGCGTTAGTAATAATATAGTAATAGCCCGTCATACGCAGTTTTTAACTGTTTTTTGACGTAAATAAATAAATAAATAAATAAATAAATATCGAGAATTTGAAAAGTAAATTCTAAAATAATGCCAACATAACGAATACCAATCGAAAAGCTCACACTTTTCTCCCTTATTAAGTATTATACATCATATAGTACTTTATTGAATACGAAGATCACTAAATAAAAGAAAGAGAAAATAATGTATTAGTATTGTGTGGATTGTTTTCCGATTATTTTCATTACAAGTGATATTTTAAACATGTTCCACACTCTGTAACTTGAAGTTACATAGTCAAATTTCGATTTAATGAAGATCTTCGTTAAATAAAAGTTAGATGTAAGCTCAGAAGAAATATATTACAACCCAGAGACAAGGAATGGGGACACTAGCAATGGAATAAAAATAACTATGATATTGTAAATAAAAGTAAAGAGAAGAATTTTATTCATTACAGTAGCAATTTCTGCAATAATTCTCATTAATTGTTGGGTCATAAAATTACGATAACATTAAAAAGGTCAGTCCTTGAGACCATTGTCATTATGGGACTATATCTGACGCGTGTCACGGCCGACACATTTGTTTAGAAGCGAGATTCCTAACAGCCAGCGTTAGCGAGAGGGGGAATTGCGACCGCCTGCCGCCCTGCGTGGGGTTGGATGCTTTGGGCTCGCCCGGAGGACAAGGGGCCCTGTGAGATCCCACCGTGAAATATGGGCCCCGGGCGGCTGGCGTGGGGATAGTGGGGGAGGCGGCGGCGGCGGCGGTGGAGTCGGTGGCGAAGACGAAGGGAGAGGTGCCTGAGGCGGAGGCGGTGGGCGATGGCCAGTGGGCGGTGGTCGGAGGGCGAGAAAGGAGGAGCCGGGTGGGAGGAGGCTGGGGGAACGTTATTGGTGGGCAGTGTGGGCTATGGCGGCGGCGCTGGCAGTGAAGGGGGATGGACGGAGTGGAGACAATAGAGAAGTGGGAAGCTAGGGCGCTTGTGCCTCGACAGGACTGCCCTCTTGCTAAACAGGGCTCCGTCGCCTCACCAGCTCTGTCCCCCACCCTCGTAGCCACCCTATGTTAAATGTACTTCACGAATGAAACAGAAATCTCCGCGCGTACACTACGGCCTTAAGTAGGGCTCTGAAGGGTCAGAATGTTGAAAGTGGTGATTTTTATGTCGGTGTTATGATCTCAGTGCTAGTGTGTTGACTATTGACGTACTTTATTTTTCATTTTCATTAAAAAAAGACCAAATATTTTCTTTGTGTGTTTCAAACCCTTCCTTGAACAAAAAAAGAAATACTCTCATTAACTGTTTTAAATAACCATTTTTAAAGGTAGAAAAATTAGTTATTTAATTATAAGCATTTTCATCCCCATTATAATACGGCACACATGTCGCAATTCTGGAAAGTCATTTAAATATATTCCAAAGATTCTCATTGCGTTTCAAATGGAAGTACACTAATTAACCGTAAAGAGAAAATAATTGCGAAAGCTAGAAAGTAAACATTTGCGCTTTTGCTCTTATTATATTATATGTTAATTTGTGAAAACATAGTATTAAAATACGACAGCATTAGGTGAAATTCTTAGGTATGACCCTCGGTTACCCTTAAGCAGCGAGTGTCTAGTTAACTTTCTGGCTATTTACGCAGTATATTCGAAAAATTGTAATGCTTCAGTAAAATGCAGCAATTTCTCGACAGAAAAACTCGTTTGTCGGTCTCTGATACCGAAACAGTCGTCCATTTCCATGTGTAGTAAATAACTTCCTCTAACACGTTCCGTAGTCACAAACCATGATACTGTTTCGTGAATACTGAAAACATGGTTTACGCCAAAACGTGTCTGTCGAACGTCCGTCCAAGAACAACCCTTATGGTTAAAAGATAGGCAGAATTTTGGCCAAAATTGATATTCCGCGAATTTAAAAAGTTAGTTTTGGTTTTCAGGGCTACATTACATGAACCCTCAAAGACATTTTTAATAGTTTTACAAAAGTGATTACAATTTTTTCTTTAATTCTTGTCTCAAATAGAGCAAATTAATATGGCGTACGTTCAATTTTCGTTAAATTCATTGAATAATTCAAAAGTTGCATCAATTTAATATTGTCTGGTGTCTTCGTACTGCACAGTATTAAAGATAGAAATTTTTGCTTCACGAAATGACTTTTTCAAATAATAATATGTATAATTTGTTGAAAATATTAATATTTTTCTTGTAATTTGGCGTGAAAGGGCGTGATTTGGTGTAAATGGCGTCAAATTTAATGAAGGTATTTTCTCAAAAAGACCTTCAGATTTTTCTGTAAACTTTTTCAATAGATAAAGCTAAATCTACTAAATAACTGTACAAAAACGTTATTTGGAAGTTACCTTTTAATTTTTCCAAAATTACGCAAATGTATAAGCAAGTACTATTATAATATTACGAAACAATTACAAATATTGCAGGTACGTGCTTTCCTAACACCACTAGTTTCTTTGTCTTTTCTTCTACAATTCAACGCGTAGCTCATAAATACAGTAACCATCACCCTAGCTTCCCTTTTCACTCCCTCTCCCCCAGTTCCTGAGAGCAGATCCCTAAAAACCTCCCCGATGTATGAAACCCCTCCACTCCAGCGTGCGGGGCGAAGGACCGCAAATGAGGCTTCATAGCTCCTCCTTAATGGAGGCTAAATATAATAGAATGTTAAAAAAACCGTGCGTGGTGAAGAGCGACGAAAGAAAGGAGGGGGAAATAGGGAAGGAGGCCAGACGCGAAGCGAAAATGGAAGATACGAAACCGCGCTCCGGCGGATGCAAACCTCCGCCGCCACCCAGATAGGCCGGTAATGGGACAGGAAGAGGAAAGAAACAGAAGAACGGGATGGTGCCCGCCTCCGCACCGCCTCCTCCTCCTTCTCCTCCATCGCCTCCGCTTCTATCTCCGCCTCTGCACGGGATGGGTTCAGCACAGAGCCAGGAACCAGCCTGCCTCCGCAGCGCTTCTGACCAAGAGGTTCTAAGTTCGAGTCCCAAAGCTGGAGGATTTTCGACTTGCTTTCTCGAGGACAATTCAAGCGGCTGCTGTTCAGTAGTTTTCTGTGGTTTCTCCGATAATCACCCGGTGAAGGCCGGAGCAGTACCCTAACAAACGGGCCACGCTCGCGCGATCTTGCGGTCCTCTACCTTGTCTCATCCTCGCCCTTTACTTATACATGTACTACACTACTGCACATGTCGAGAGGTTAATCGTGAGCCTAGACCTTGTCCCGGCTAGCGCGAAGCCCCGCTGTGGAGATACCCGAGGAGAGAAATTCACCTCAAGTCGACTTGCAGGCCGGCGCTGGTTGTCACCATACAGCAGGGAGGAACACCTCCACCTTCCGCGATAAAAATGTACTAAACGGAACAAATGACCTTTGATTTTTTCCAGGAACGTCAAATCAAATCACTCCCCCTCACCCCCGTCGTTGAGTCTACCTCTTCTTCTACCTCCATTTCCACTCCCTTTTCCCTGCCCTTCCGAACTAGAAGTCCGGAAGCTGATGGGAGCAAGAAGGATCCGGGACGGATACTACAGGAGGGTGGGGTAGGCGTGGGAGACGCGCAGGGAACGATGGGATGAGAGGAGACGGGAGAAGGAAGGAGGGGAATATTAACCTCAGGCCGGCGCTGGATGTCGCCATTCAGCGGGAGCGGAACACCGCCCCCTCCCGCAATAAAACTTCACTAAGTAATGGAACTAATGACCTTAGAAATTAACGTACCCGTAAACATCAATCACTCCATCTCTGTCCTCACCCCCTGCCTCCATTCCCCATTACCTTTTCCGCACCACTGTCGCCTCCTTCCGAATGAGGGGCCCAGAAGCTGATGGAAGCAAGAGGGATCCAGGACGGAGACTACAGGAGGGAGGGGAAGGAGAGGGAGAGGTGCTGGTGAGGGGAAGAGAGGTGACGGGAGAAGGAAGGAGGGGAACATCCAACTCAAGTCGACTTGCAAACCGGCGCTGGATGTCGCCATTCAGAGGGGGAGGAACACCGCTACCTCCTGTGACAAAAAATCCCTAAACTAATGAAACAAATGACCTTAGAAGTTGGCGCTCCCAGAAAAAAAATCAATCAATCACTCCGCCACTGCCATCACCCCCGTCATTGATTTTTCTGCCTCCATTCCCACTCACTTTTCCGTGCCGCCTCCCCTTCCTTCCGAACTAGCAGTACGCGAAGTGGTGGGAGCAAGAGGGGGCCTGGGCGGAGTCTGCGGTGTGGGTTGGGAAGCAGGGGGAGTGGCGAAGGGGGCGTGGGGGAGAGGAGACGTGGGAAGGAAGGAGCTCTGACGCTCTGCCTGGCAGAGGGCGCGCAACGCGCTATCTGATGGCGCGACGCGAAACCTTCCCGGGAAAGTGATTTGGTAAGCCGGAGTGCCACGGGAGCTCTGGCGCTGCCCTAAAAAAGCTCGCCGGAATATAGTATGTGCGCCTCTGATGTACGCGTAATGCCTCTCCTAAGCTAGAGCTTTACCCAGGACGAAATTAAATTTTGGTACGGGGTGCAGAAATGCAAAATATGAAATGTCGCTGTTCGTGTTGGCTTGTGTTTTAATGTGAAGGAAATGTTATTTGAAAGTGTGATGACACTGGAAAATGTTAGCCTAATTACACAAGTATTAACACCAACACCCAGACCTTTCTTGGAAACCATACTAAACAGGGTGTTTAAAAATATTAAATTAACCTTAAATGAATTGTTTGAATGAGATGACGTAATGAAATATATTATTTCAATTTTACTTTGAATTTTATATTTGAAATAAATGTAAATGGTGCTCTAGTTTGTTAATCTATAAATCGAAAATTGAAGTGAGTATTGATCGAAAATATTAATGCTGCGTGCCAAAATATTTCATAAAATCTTTCTTTTTGATAATCAAAAGGTCAGTACGGAGTTTGTGCACGCTTTGGCGGGGAAGCGAACGACTACTATCTCGATCTTCTGCGCAAGCGTAGATGCACAAAAGTGATGTGAAACATGAACTGCGCATGGGTAGAAGATCGATAGTCCTGTCGATTGATTTATCGTTGGAGGGTGCAATAACGCCTTTGTTTGGCCATCAAATCGTATATAATAAGCATAAATGTGTTTTTGAAATATAATCTGGAGATCATGCATTTATGGAAAACGTATGTTCCTACGTGTTCATAAGAAAAAGGAAGATACTACAACGACACACCTATTTTTGTTCAATGAGATTCATAGTTACACTTATTTTGTATCTCACTGAACGCACGTTGTTTCCAAAAGAAACGAACACAGATACGCCAAATAGAAAATCTAATCGATGACCGTCTACTATATTTCAGCAGTCACCTACCTTTTTAGATAGGTAGATCCTTCAGTCGAATGGCTTCATTCGAAAGTACAGAAAAGGCGGAACAATGGGCGACAAAGGTCAAAATCAAAAATTCAAGAGGAGGACGCATGTGATCGTATCGAGGTCACTCCAGCGCGACGCTCCAAAGCGCGGGGCCCGACCCCTCCCCAGCCTCGCCTCCTGCACAATGCAAGAGCCAGGCGGAGGCCGCGCACCGGCCATTCATACAGAGGGCGAGCCCAGGGAGGCGGGGGAAGATGCGTCCCAGCCCCTCCCCCTCCGCTGTATCTTCAGCCCCTTCACGTGCTGCTGTTGGACCCGGCCCTGTTCCTCGCTTCCTGTCAGGGCTATTCACCATCCTGGACTTCCGTTTCTTCCGTTAACGTCACGAGTGCCTGCTGATTACCATGCCATTTTCAGTCGTTAATCTCTGTAATATTAGCTAATAATAATGGATTCAATGACATGCAACCCACATCGATACCACAAAAAGTAGTGTATGAACCCATACGATTGTTTTACGAGCTCATCTTCAGGAATGTGGTTGTGTCCTTGATAAGTTTGGTAAATATTAATATAACACAAATATAGAAAATAAAGAATTGAAATAATACATTGGGAGATGCATAACGATCATTATTTTTCACATGTCGCTACTGCTTCTTAATATATTCCGCCAGAGGCCAGTAGTGATGCGACAGAACTGTTACCTATTGGTTCGCTAGAGGCTAATAGAAGTGCGTAATATATAAAAATATTCCTAATAGCAATGTACTTTAAAGTAAAATGAAAGAAAATGATAATATTTGTTTTCCATTTTGAGTTTCAATAAAAATAATAGTCTTAAACACAGTAGTTAATATAAACTTGATATTTTTCCTCTTTCATGAGAACTGGATGTAAATAAAGCCCGAACAACATCAAGTATTTTGCTAATTGTCAATATAGTATAGTAAAATGTTTATATAAGCATTAATATTTCAGCCCATTATAAAATGAGCTAAATATATCCAATAACCAGATAGTTTATTTTAACTAATATTTTGGAAAAAATGTTTTTAAAAGTGTGAGTGCCAGTGGAACACAAAAGCGTTTGAACAACTGGAGTGATTACTTCCATGTTACGAATAATTTTGAGCGGCTGACTTTCAAAATAGAGGAATTGCTATTCACAATATTTTCAATTTTTTCTTTGTACGACAAATGCAACCCGCACTGCCTTTATGTATTACGGAATTGCGTTGAAGCGGTACAAGTGAACGAGACAATATAATAATAATAATAATTATAATAATAATAATAATAATAATAATAATAATAATAATAATAATAATTAATAATAATAATAATAATAATAATAATAATAATAATAATAATAATAATAATAATAATGTATTTATTCCCACAAATTATTATATTTCAATATTTTGAAATTCTATCGCACTCTTCAAAGAGCGAGCTTGTGTTCAAAATGTTTGATAGTAAATATTCATATTGTATTAGGCGCAAGAAAAGTCTTACAAATATATTACAACACAAAAGACTGAAATTACAAAAATTTGTAAAATAACAGTAACACTCATTACAAAACAACATTACTAAAAGGAATACTTAATTAGCTTCGTTCACTTACATTTAAATCAGAATCGGTCAGCGGTTTATAAGCATAAAATCAGATAAATTAAAGACGTCATTTTATATTTTGTATGTTATTTGGAATTTCAATTAATTGGGGTTCGCAGAAGCGATTTGTTAGTATTTTTCTATAATATTGCTGTATGGTGTTGGGCCAAAATTAGCTCTATGGATACATCCCGGCGTTTGTAAAGCTTTACGGTTTTGATAAGTGAGGTGTATCTGTGCGTTTTGTGATATACTCGTATTTGTATGACAGAATTGGAAATATTTATTTATTTTTGAAAAAAAAACATTGGAAAAACTAGAGCCAGATCGACTGGGGATTCTTCAATTTGGAAAAGATCGTACGTGTGGTTTAGGCGCTTGTAGCGTTCACAGATGGACGAGCGGACGTTTTGGTTCCAATTGGTTTTTCGGCATCACGGACCCACAAAATAGGGATTATAGCTACACTGCGTGGTAGAGAATTTTTTCCTCTTAATTTAGTAACTGGTTTTATGCAATTTTTCGCCACCAGAGCCTGGCAATGAATTTTTTCTGCCGAAAATCCGCCGTTTTTTCGCAATGCATTACATAACTTTCTTTATACTACGTATATTACTCCGTATATACGTACGTATACGAGAAAGTAACAATTTATTGACTTTCCTGTGTGCTTAAGACATTGAATTCTGAAAAGATGCGATTAGTTGGGACAAGAAGCTTCATTATGAGAGGAATTATTTTGTATGGAATTGGAGTGGGGTGATGCTGAGCGAAACGTGGCCGGGACGAAGCGAACCAGAGGTCGTGATGTGGGTATAAATGAAATAACTTTCATTTTACCCCATAAATACAATTCACGTCTTTTCTTCATTAATAGACGTTTGTGATAAATAAATGCGTGATCAACGTCACGTTTTTTTTCTAGAAATTCAAAACAATATTGAGATGCGCTGGGTGAAGTCCGTGATCTTTATTTAGAATGTGCACAGTGTTTTGGTTTTTACTCATTGTCGCCTCTGGTTTGCGGTAATTGTGCTCTTGTAACTGAGTTACGTTTGTTCTGAGTCCTGTGTTTTCTGTTTAGAGGATGGCACGGCTGTGAGAGCTGTTTCGTCTGAAAGACTTCCGCGATCCCTATGTGACATGTTGTAATTTTCCTTTCATAATAAAACAAAGAACAAAATATTTAAACACATATTTCGTACACAACGGCAGCTCAACGGATTATAAAATGAACCAAACAGAAAATCACAATATTGCATAGATAATCATTAGATAAAAACAAGGTGTTCAGGGAAATTAATCATATATATCATCATGATGACTCATGAAGATTACCATCTCCATTGCCCACGGAAATTACTCCAGAAATCATCAGCACTGCATTACTCTGATCTCTCTTTAAAATGAAATTAAAATTAATTGTGTATGAAATCAGTACTTTGAAGGTTTCGAATATGAACAAACACAAAATTACAAAATTATGAGATATTCGTTACTCAACATATAACCAAATGAATAAAAATTGAAGTTGCCTTTGTATTCGACAGAGTTCGACATTGCCTAGATTCCGAGAACCAAATATAGTGAACTATTCCGAATATAGCACTTCCTCTTATTCAGATTTAACAGTTTTCTCTGCATTTATCAACTCACAATTTGTTTTACTTTCAATATACCAATTCATAACTTAAAAGAGTTCATAATAATATATTTTAATTTAACGACTATTTTCTAACAATAAGGAGCGAGCGGTTTAAGTCGATTGGTCTCTCTAAAGTTTAATATCTTAACTTTTCATTTTTAGCATATATTACCTCTACAAAATACTTCCACCCCAGATGTTAGAATCCTCTCAATCGTTTTTCTGCGTATGATAACCCCTTGCCCCCGGACTCTCTTCGGGAATCATCTTTCCTTAGTCTCCCAGCGCAACTGATGGAAATCGCGGAGTCCGCAGCCGCCTCCCCCTCTCAGCCAGCGTTCTCAGTCGGCCGCTCCGATACAATCGCCCATCGATCAGCCCAGGGCTCCTCTTTATCCCAGGGGACCTCCGCCTCCTCCACCACCACCGCCGCCTCCAGCTCCGACTCCACCTCCACACACACATCCGCCGTCGACCACCTTACCCTCAGCATCTTTCCCATCACTCGCCGTCACCACCTCCACGTCTGTCCTCAACTCCGCCAACCTTTCCTTCTCCACCCCAAATCTACTTCCATATTCAGTGACTCCGCCACACTCTCTGCATCCACTGCCATACTTCGCGACCACTTCCGCGTTTACCACCACCCTTAGATTCATCTCCATCATATGTTCTACTCCTTCGTTTCTTATTATACTCTTCATTCGGCGTACCTCCTTTCACCCCTTCCCTTGCCCGCCTCTGCCACAATGCCGTACCAACACTTATTATCCTGGCTCTGCCTCCTCAGCCATTTTCCGTCCACGTCGTTGCCTCTACAACATGTTTCGTTCCCTCTTAACCGTTGTCTCCTCTTCCACCCTTATTTGCCTCCTTTGTCTGACACTACCTCCTCCGGCACGCTTGGGTCCCTCTTAACTGTTGTCTCCCATTCCAAACTTCTCTCTGTGCTTGGTTCCACCTACTTCTTCATTCGCTTGGTCTATCTGATACCACTTCCTCCAACGCTCTCCTCCCCTCCTGCCTTCCCGCCCACCACCAGCTTCTATCCCTTCTAAATCCTTCCTCTATCCCTCACTTTTGCTTCCCATCCCTCCTATGCTTATAGTTCTCCCCCACCCGGTGTCTTCCCTCCTACTCTGTGTACAGTTCCGTCCGTACCTTCCCGAGGGGAGGGGGAAGCCACAAACTGCAGGCGGACGAGCGAACAGATACTCGAGTGGGTGCAGACGGGCGGGCGGATAGGTGGACGGTTGGGTGAGTGCGGGCGGACGGGCCATGCCGGCCGGCCGGCTGGATTTGTGGACGGCGCTCAGAGCAGGTGGGGAGCTTGAAGCGGTTGAGCGGGCGAGGTCGGTTCAACCAATCCCAGGGTAATCATGGGCCGGGGTTTTACCAGTCCCTCTGACCGAGGGCCCTGAACTCGAGCCGCTCTTCTCTCTCTTCTTTGCGCTCTGCCTCACTGCACTTCTACTTTTGGTCAGTTCTCATCCACATCAACTCCGCCGGCTTTCAATGATAAACTGACCTTTCTATTGCACTGTTCAGCAATTAGTTTGTTACATACACAATATCAACGTATTCGTATGCATTCCCAGCTACTTATTCCAAATAAAAGTCCGAAATTTTCTATACCACCGTTTTATTGTAATATTAAAAAACTGGTTTAATGCTTTAGCCTTCATAGTTTTCAAAGTAATGATTTCAAGGAAATATTTTATTTCATTTGATGAACAATTCACGTTGTGTAAGTTATTATTGTTTGTGAATTCAGACAGGACAAAATTTAATTTTCCTCAAAATTGTGTATCTTCGGTGTGTGAAATACACATTTCCTCATACGGAGGAAGCTGTGAGTTCTTCAGCTGTGAATTGAGTAAGCAGTGCAGTGCTATGTATTAGAAGGAGAAATAAGTCTCGAGAATGTATAAATGATAAAAATAGTTTGTTACATTTTCTGACGTGTTCACTTTGAGAGTGGAAAAATAGTATTTGTTTTCCCGAGTTAAAAAGAGTTATTTTGAAAATAAAATTCATAAGAATTAGTTTTTGCCCCGCAAATATCTTTACCGAATGTATTGCACTCTTAAGTTGCTGGTTAAAACGATCCCATGCTATACAATTAGCAGTTCTTAGGTTCTTAGGATAACCTTTGGATCATATAACATACCAGTGTTTTTTACTTGCCAATATGTCTGGAATAAGTTTCGAACTTCGATCATACTGTTAAATATCAATTAGAAAATCGACCGATCCTTTATGGATCAGAAATTCCTACACCTTGTCCACTAGATGACTAATGTTACTAAAGATTTTAAAAGCGTTCATTGGGTTGATGATCCATGTTTTTAGAAAGAGTTGCTATGAAGTAACTTCACTTTTAATACATGATGAACTTAATGATTTGATTGGTGATATTGATTTATGTAAACTTTTATGTAAGTCAGGAATCTCCCACAATATGGCACTTAAATAAGTTCTTTCTGTTAACACTAAAAGGAATTTAAACGTGTTTTTCTAAATAGGATAACTGAATCGTGTTTTGTAATAATGTTGATTCTTTGGTGGAGTTGTATGACATTGATTAAGAACTAGAGAGTCATGAGATATAATATACTTTCTAAAACACCTTCTATGGACTCCTGTCTTAATTAATTCTCTAAAAACCATAGCGATGTCAGCCACTAACCAAGCGAGCGTTTCTACCAGAACATCGCTAAAACGGAAACGGTCTAGCAGGTGAAATGGACTCCAAAAATGTTGGAAGACACTGAGTGTTGGACACTGAGGAGAGATGTTTCTCAGGCGAAGTACAGTCAACAATATTCACGTATTTTATGTAAGTAATCATAATTCTAGCGAAAATATTATTTATAATTGCCGAAAATGTTATATCATTTCTAAAAAATGGTGGGTTACAAAAGTTCTGTAAACAGATTTTAAATCAATATGATCAAGTCAGTAAGATTCTTTAGTCTTTATTTCTCTTCAAACATGAAGAATTCAAAATTTTGTTGATCAGTGTTATTTACTGAATTTTTCTCCTTTTGTCCTATTTTCCTCTTACTCTGTCTGCTCTTTCATTAATACTTACTTCCAATTATCAATTTTCGATCTGTTTATTTCTTTTCATTCACTTGTAAGTTCCCTGTCCCTTTGGCCCCTCTCTCCACACACACACATGCATGCACGAACGCGCGCGCGCGCGCACGAATACGTACGTTGCTCCAGCCTTTCTAGTTGTCGTCTGGCGAGTATATTTCTTTGAAATGCTTCCAAGAAAATGGTTCCGACATTTGAATGGCCATTGTAGCACATTTCCCTACCCCGAAGATACTTCCTAATAATTTCCTCGCTAACTCTCATTCTTTTACAATTTGTACGGTCTTTCTTCTTGCGTTACATTTTTTTATCTCGTTTTGCTGTTTCAGTTTGTATTGTTTGTATTGTTCACAATTAATTGTTTTTGCCAATTGTCTCACCATTCCTTGCATTCATCTCCGCTGTTTAACTTCCTGCTTCCCGATGTTTTTATTGTCGGTCCATCATTTACCATTTAAATGATTTATTACCATATCCCTTTCAACGTTTCATCCCATCTTTCCCCACACACTCCTTCCCATCTCCCTCAGTTTTTGTTCTCAATTCATCCCTCCCCCGCCTCTACCATCGTACCCTCCCTCTTCCCTCCTTGACCCATCCCCCATCTCATTCCGGCGCTCCGCTTGTGCGCGTGTCCTTTCGGCCCCGCCACGGCGGCGTTCATCCTCCGGCCTTCGCCGCCTCGACGGAAGTGACGTAATTCGTTTACAGGCAGCGATATTACTCTCGACGCCTCGCCGGAAGCGGCCGCGACCGCTCGGCAACGGCGGAGGTGATTCGATGGGGGCGGTGGGGCGGGTGATGGATTTCGTGGTGATGTGTGCGTTGGACGGGGGGGGTGAAAATGGTGAATACTCTCCTGGGTGGTAAATGGACGCTGCTTGAAGAAGAAAAGCCACGGGGTCGCTGGCGGAGGGAAGACAGGACCTCTCAAATTTTTCAAGTACATCCGGTTTAGTTTATTCTTGTTTCAAATTTTACTATTTATATAGACGACGTATTAGCTGTACTAAATCTTCTTAGTGTGAGGTTTTGGGCAGACGTGTGATATGTATTTAAAAAATAGAACGAAACAGAAACGATTGAAAAACGTTAGAACATGACACATGCTTGAAGATTTTCTGGACTTACTCAACTAAGATGTGGTAGTGGCCAGATTCAGTGTTGCCAACGTCTCTCACACGGCAATACTGTGGCTAATCAGCATTTCAATATTGTGAGTACATGTTATATTCAGAACGTAAAGTAAATAACTGATAACGTTTATTTCTTTAAGCTTTATAATAACCACAATCTAATTCGTACTCGTTACAGAAGAGTTAACTATTTGCAGATGAGAAAATACCAAGTACGGAGCAGTATCGACGAAATCACTATATTTTCAGCACTGTTGACCAACACTTCAAATGACCAATATTACCAAGCACAGTTTGGCGTAGCCAGTAGCCAGTTTAACTTTGATTCTAACTCTCCCGAAGCAATCTCTGTCTGCCGTGCTGTTACCTCGTATTATGTTGTATCCCCCAGGAAAAGACTCATTATTTTAGCTAACGGCTCGCCTTCATAGTCAATTTTGTTATTGACGCTCTTGTTTCTTGCTCACTATTTGCCGCTTTTCTTACAGTAGGCGTGTCGTTGCTTTGCCTTGTACTCTCTATTTAATCGTCCATACGCCCATAACAGTTCGTGATACAGATTTAGGATTGGTCAAATCATGTAATTTATCAGTATTCTTTACGTCAATACACGTGTGTAATTTTTTCTTTTTAAATATTTTTTTATATTTCCATATTATATTAATAAATTCACAATCAGCTGTGACATCTAAATCGTTTTTAATCTATCGAATAAACTTAGTTAACTTAATCATCAATTGAAACATTTGTGGTTTAATCCAAAATTACTGGTTAATAGCATTTAAACCACATTGTTCAAGGTACCCTAAAGTATTGCATGCCACAGTCACTGATAGACAAGCCTTCTGTCAACACTAGAGAAACGTAGTTTGTGATATGCTGTAATTTCAAGGCCTAATAGATTGCATAGGCGCATTGCTGAACATGAAAGGTAATGGTGGAATGGTAAAATGTTGATAGATAAAACCAAATACAATTTTAGTGCTATTGAAACATACACAGTTGAAATTAATAGTAATGGGAAAGTTGCGAGCATAATGGTAAGAACGGTAATAGACGGGAGCGACCGCTACGCCAATTACGTCATTCAGAATGTCCTAAATGGAAAGACACTAATGTGACATTATCATCTCAAAAAGGGGTATTATTTAGTCATGGCAGAAAAGACGAAATATATTGTAAAAAATTATAAATATATTAGTCTAACGTGTGCGAAGGGTTGGCGTGAAATGTTTTATTTATCCTCATCTTCACTATACCTTCAGGATTTCTGAGTGTTCTGTACAAAAAGAGGACATTTGGAGGTAGGATTAATACATAATGTTGAATGGTAAAAAAACAGAAGGAATTATGAGAAAAGCGAAATAAATGGCGAATTAGGGGCAGGAACAAACAGCGATAATTCAATGGCAGAGAGAGTAGGTAGGGCAAAGAGTAAGTTGAGAAGCGATAGAACAAATTCACCGATGAGAGCGGGTACCGCAGCGATCAAGAATACAATTGACACAACGGATCCAATGGTGCGAGAGAATACAGCTGAGAGATGGGGGCAAGGTTGAGAGCGGAATGGATATACGAGTAAAAAGAGGAAATAGACAATGGAGGCAAGATCTACGAGGGGCACGATGAGCAACGAGAAATGCAAGGAGGGGACGATGGTCAGAAGGATGAATACCGGTAGAACAGACAGCGACAAAGATAGCACAGAAGGTGGCGGAGGCGACGATGGTGAGAGCGACGATGGCGTTGGCTATGGCGACGAGGATGTTGAGGGCGACGAGGGCGACGAGGGCGACGAGGGCGACGAGGGCGACGAGGGCGACGAGGGCGACGAGGGCGACGAGGGCGACGAGGGCGACGAGGGCGACGAGGGCGACGAGGGCGACGAGGGCGACGAGGGCGACGAGGGCGACGAGGGCGACGAGGGCGACGAGGGCGACGAGGGCGACGAGGGCGACGAGGGCGACGAGGGCGGCGAGGGCGACGAGGGCGACGAGGGCGACGAGGGCGACGAGGGCGACGAGGGCGACGAGGGCGACGAGGGCGACGAGGGCGACGAGGGCGACGAGGGCGACGAGGGCGACGAGGGCGACGAGGGCGACGAGGCGACGAGGGCGACGAGGGCGACGAGGGCGACGAGGGCGACGAGGGCGACGAGGGCGACGAGGGCGACGAGGGCGACGAGGGCGACGAGGGCGACGAGGGCGACGAGGGCGACGAGGGCGACGAGGGCGACGAGGGCGACGAGGGCGACGAGGGCGACGAGGGCGGCGAGGGCGGCGAGGGCGACGAGGGCGACGAGGGCGACGAGGGCGACGAGGGCGACGAGGGCGGCGTGGGCGGCGAGGGCGACGAGGGCGACGAGGGCGACGAGGGTGGCGAGGGCGGCGAGGACGGCGAGGGGGGGCTGCGCGTGGGATAGTCTAGAACCACGGATGGCGGGGAGGCGAGAGCGCACGAGAACGGGGAGAGCATCGAGGGCTGCAAGCGCGGCCGGGCAGCAGCGAAAGGGCGGCCGCGACCCGCACTGCTGGAACGCTGCAGGCGGCGTAACCCAGTTTGGCGGTTTGTCCCTGCCGTTGTGCGCCGCGTGGCGCCGGCTGCCGTGCTTTTCCGCTCGGCTCCGCCGCCTAGGGCTTCCCCGGGCCGCGCGCCCGCACTCTCTCCAATTGCCGGTGGAAGCCGCCCGCTGCTCCTGCCGCGTTGCCCGCCTCTTCCGAACCGCGACGCTTCCGCCTATACACGCCTTCATCCCGCAGATAGGCGAAGTGGCTGCGGCAGATGGGGCTCTGCGGTGGAGATGGAGCGCAGTTGAGTTGGAGAGGAGATGGAGACGCGATGGAGAAATAGAGAAATGGAGATGGAGATGGAGAGATTGAGATGGAGATGGAGAAATTGAGATGGAGATGGAGAGATTGAGATGGAGATGGAGAGATTGAGATGGAGATGGAGAGATTGAGATGGAGATGGAGAGATTGAGATGGAGATGGAGAGATTGAGATGGAGAGATTGAGATGGAGATGGAGAGATGGAGAGATGGAGATGGAGAGATGGAGAGATGGAGATGGAGAGATGGAGATGGAGAGATGGAGATGGAGAGATGGAGATGGAGAGATGGAGATGGAGAGATGGAGATGGAGAGATGGAGATGGAGAGGTGGAGATGAAGCGATGGAGATGAAGCGATGGAGATGAAGCGATGGAGATGAAGCGATGGAGATGAAGCGATGGAGATGAAGCGATGGAGATGGGGAGATGGAGATGGGGAGATGGAGATGGGGAGATGGAGATGGGGAGATGGAGATGGGGAGATGGAGATGGGGAGATGGATAGATGTGAGATGGAGATGGGGAGATGGAGATGGGGAGATGGAGATGGGGAGATGGAGATGGGGAGATGGAGATGGGGAGATGGAGATGGGGAGATGGAGATGGGCAGATGGGGAGACGGAGATTTTATATATGAACTCCATTTTTCATTAAAAACCGTAGATCATCGACAAACCAGGAACTATGTGAAAGAACCTTTTCTTACGTTAACAGCATTCAAAGAATTTTTCAGTTAGATTTCGAAATGTAGACAATTTTAACCTAAAGTACTCCAATTAATGTACCCGGCACCATTTTTTGAAAATACGGTAGCATCTATCTGAAAATTAATCTTTGAGCCTTTTCTAAGCTAAATATAGGTACAACGTAATTTCACATGTCTCAAATTATTAATTTAACATTTTTAAAGTTCTTTTATTATTTTCTTTCTGCCTCTGAATGATCTGTTTTTCGGACTTCTAATCACTCCTCCGTCGAATCAGGCTTCACACCCGAAGCCACGCAACGAGAAGTGAGCTGCGATATCGGTTTAACAACGCCTGAAACCGCGCAAAGCGGAGTCACATCGACACGATTTGCCGCGAGCCCACGAAACTTCGTTGCTCGAATTTAGAGCCGCGCGATGGGAAAGCAAAACTGTTTTGATGGAGCTTCCTCGTCGTTGTTGGAATTCTCCACACCCGCTCGGTCGGTCGCTCTGCTTCCCAAGAGGGCTTTTGCCTAGAGTGGGCGGGGCGGCGCGAGAAACAAGCGAATTTACGACTCCGGCGCACCGCCGCCAGATCGCAGATAATTCGTATCGTTCTTGTTAACGGCGCTGTAATTTGCGCTAATGTCGGCGAGGATTGTAAATTGCGAGATCGGCCGACCGGTGTCGGTGGATGGCACGGAATTTCTACCAGGATATTAATTGAGTGGGCGAAGTGTACGCGGCGATTCGTGGTTGTTTGGCAGCTGGTTGCGTGCCGAGATTGGGTGACGTGTTATGATAGTGATGGATCCGTTATTAGCGTCGTAGTCAATGAGCTGTTATGATGAGCGTAATACTCGTAATCTACAAGTAAATATTAGGCGTCGCCGTTGGCGAGAGTTAGAGAGATTTTATTTCTCTAATTTATTTTCCTGTAAGGATAATTAGAATCCGTTAGTTAAAAGTGTAAAATTGAATAGGCCTTTTCAAAGAAAGCATGGAACTTTTTATATTTTTCACGTTTGGTTTATATCAATTTTTGTACCGAGGAAACATTGATTTTCGTAAAATGGAAATCTTACAAGTTGAAAGCAATCAAAATTAACAATACTATGATATGAATGTGTAATTAGATTTTCATATCATTCAAATTTTAAACTATTTACCTATTTGTATAGATATTGAATTGAACATACATTTGCAAACATGTATTCATTGTGTCTAAACTTGATGTTTAATAATAATAATAATAATAATAATAATAATAATAATAATAATAATAATAATAATAGTAATAATAATAATAATTTTTGGAACTGTTATATATCGCGAAAAAAATCCCCATTATTATCAGGTCTCTGCAAATGTATAGATATATCTGATACTTAACTCAAAAGAACTCTACAACTTCTGAAAGAACTGATTAATTCAGGCCAGTTTCCAAAAGAATATTCCATCCAACACTTTTTTCCTACACAAGTCGCCGCATTGTCTTCTCGCGTTTGTTCCCATTTTCGTGTCTCGTTTCTCTGCAGTAATTGCTTACCGAGGCATTCCCCTCGCCCCTTTGTCCCATCGCTTCCCGAGAATTCTGAGAATTGTTTAGATTTTAATTTGCGCAACTTTCATAACGCTGCGTGGCGGGGCAAAATTGCAGCTGCCTCTCCGCGGCGCCTAAGTTAACCGAGGAGAACTAACTTCCGGCGGCACCTTGCGAGCCGCCTTGTGCCTTCGCCAACGTGCGCGGTCGCTCCGCTCCCCCCCCCCCTTCGCGCAGGGCGCCGTGCCGTGCGACTTCCCCCGGCCGCGGTCGCTGCCACTTGGACCCCGCGCCAAGGCTGGTTTCCGCCAAGTCGGCTCCAACCGTTTGTTCTCCTCTACCTCGGTTTCACGTAAAGCGGCTCCTCACCATGTCTTTTCCTCCATCATGGTTCTCCGTAAAGTGGCTCCTCACCGTTTGTTCTCGTCCATATAATGCGGCCCCTGTCCAAGTCGACTGCTCACCAGCTCGACTACTCACCAACTCGACTGCTCAACTACTTCGACTGCTCACCTAACGCGACTGCTCACCTAACGTGACTGCTCACCTACCTCGATTGCTCGCCAACTCGCCTGTTTACCGACTGGACCGCTCACCGACTGGACTGCTCACCAACTCGCCTGCTCACCAACTCGCCTGCTCACCAACTCGCCTGCTCACCAACTCGCCTGCTCACCAACTCGCCTGCTCACCAACTCGCCTGCTCACCAACCCCGCCTGCTCACCAACCCCGCCTGCTCACCAACTCGCCTGCTCACCAACTCGCCTGCTCACCAACTCGCCTATTCACCAACTCGCCTATTCACCAACTCGCCTGCTCACCAACTCGCCTGTTCACCAACTCGCCTTCTCAACAACTCGAATTTGCTGGCGTATCACATTGTTTTGGTCATTTCTCTTCAAGGCGATTACCTACCTGATCCACTACACTGTTTTTTCATTTCACCTTTCAACACTCCTTTTTGTCACCTTTCAACTTACAACTTTGTTGTTCTGTATAGAAAGCAGCCACCCAGCATTCATCGGCCGAACCTCATACCTACTAAATTCTGAATGCTGGCAACTGCTCAATCTCTCAAATACATAGTCTTCTCCTACTTCCAGTCGACACCCTACTTCCCAATCACACCATCACCTATCCGACTAATCATACAAAGACCTCTGTATGTGTAATCTGTGCCCGTTCATGTGACACCTCTATGATTTTCCGAATAGTGAGCGGTATCAGAGCTGTATGAATACCTATTCCTACGTTCACTTATTCCAACTTTTGCTACTCCAATCCCTCTTCCTTTTAATACCACATCCTTCAATTTTATTACAAGGATAGCTGTGCGCCATCGTGCATTTCCAGCACGTTCTGCACCAAGTTTTCACGGCCGCCACAGCCTATTCGCGCAAACTCCCTCCTTCATCGCGGGCGTAATCAGAAGCGAAGTTTAGCACGTGTAACGCGAGGCGAGCGAAATTACCTGGAGAAGTATGCAGTGGGTTGAAGAGCAGCAATCCCGCGACGGGTGTCTCGGCGAGACCAAAATCCACTACAGTTCTGAGGACAACGTGCAAACTTAATTCAACTTCATCAAAAACAACGCAACTAGTTAAAAATGGTTTCAAAGAGTCTGTATCAACATAAATGGATTTGAATGCTAATGTATAAATGTATTAAGCTAATGTATAAACGTATTTTAACATAATGTTCCAAATGCCTAAAACGTAAATCCATAAATATTTCTACGTGGAAGTAATTAAAGAACAATAAGTTTGGAAACAATTTCAATATAATAATTTGAATTATAGTCATTTTTTGTCTATATAAATGTGATCACCAAGTAATAAAACGAGGAATCAGAAGCACTATTTGATTATCAAACCGTTAATGCACGTTGCTCCAAAAATAGAGCAGTCTACTTCAACGCTTTTTTTCTCATCTCAAATATTTCTATTGCAAATTTTATTTCTTTAATGGACGTATAGATCCTAAATGAAACATTTAAGCAAGTTTACAAAGCCTATGCAACTAAGGAGCAAATGTTTTGCGACTTATTCTAGAAAACAAATGCTTATATTGCAAGCGGTTGGCGCTTTAGAGCGCTCTAGTAGTATAATTTAGCAATATGGCAGCGGAATAGCAGAAAAGGTTTGAAAAACATGCAACCAGAGCGTTCCAACAATGCCTCTGCGCTTGCGGACATGACAATGGGTAAGTGCTATGCGCACAAAATTAGCTTGAGCGTTAATGAGTACATATTTTTTGACGAATCTATAGATATAGCGTTGATATCGCTATAGCGTTGATTTGGAGACGTTCAAGGTTAGGTTAATGTGCATTTTATTACTAATATAAATCAGGAAAAAATAGAAAATTTATCTAAAAGCTAGATGTGCATAAGTTTGAGTGAATCTTAAAAGTATATCGAACTGTACATCCTTTTCAATTAGCAATGCATAAAATGTCCGAATGTCCTTTCTGTTAAACTCAGATAATTTATATTAAAAGTGGATGAACATTACCAATCAATAGCATCTAGGGAATATCACAATCCAAAATATATGTCCACTCTTTCATTTCCTACCCATTCAACCAATTTAAAACATCAGTTTATAACTAATAGTAGTAAACTATTAGTTGCAAAGAAATCAATGAATAACATCAATTCAAATCTCTCCCCATTTCCCAGGAGAAGAAATTTAGCAAACTAGAAGTTTTATTCGTATCAGTGTACAAAAACCTGTTAAATGGCGTACATTTCACCCCGGGCAACGTTGGCCCCGACCGGAGGGGGCGTGGCGAGGGGCTTGCGGGGCAGGGGGCGATGGCTGTGCACTCGCCGATATATCGCCCCTGGCGTGGGCGGCGGACGCTGCTCGCGTGATTCAGAGCATTGTTTACCCAATAAAACGTCGGGCGGTGGCGTTCGGCGAGGCAGCGGCGGCGGCACCACCAACTTCGCCCGAGAGATAACAACCGCCGCGCGGCGCCGCGCCGCCGCCGCCGCCCCCGTGCGAATGTGCAGCCGCCGCCGGGGGGCGTGGGCACGGGCACGGGTACGGGCACGGGCATGGACGTGCACGCGGATGCGGACGTGGGGCTGATCGTTGATGTTGGTGTGGGCGTAGCCTTACGCGTGAAGGTGGACGTGCGCCTGCGGTACGGGCGTGGAGCTGGACGTGGGCGTGGATGGGGTATAGACATGAGCGTGGGCGTGAAAGTGGAAGTAAGCGTATGCGTGGGCATGCACGTGGAAGTGGGCGTGGAAGTGGGCGTGGACGTGGGCGTGGATGTGGGCGTGAAAGTGGGCGTGGAAGTGGGCGTGGAAGGGGGCGTGGAAGTGGGCGTGGAAGTGGTCGTGGAAGTGGTCGTGGAAGTGGGTGTGGAAGTGGGCGTGGAAGTGGCGGAAGTGGCGTGAAGGGCGTGGAAGTGGCGGAAGCGGGCGGAAGTAAGGAAGTGGCGGAAGTGGGGCGTGAAGTGCGGAAGGGCGTGGAAGTGGCGAAGTACGAAGTGGCGTGGAAGTGGCGGGAAGTGGCGTGGAAGTGGGCGTGGAAGTGGGCGTGGAAGTGAGCGTGGAAGTGGAGCGTGCAAGTGAGCGTGGAAGTGGACGTGGAAGTGGACGTGGAAGTGGACGTGGAAGTGGACGTGGAAGTGGACGTGGAAGTGGACATGGAAATTGGCGTGATGATGGACGTGAACGTCTATGTGGTTTGGACGTTGATGTGGACGTGATCGTGAACATGGGCGTGGGCGAGAACGTGGGCCTCGGCGTGGATGAGAATGTGGATGTGGGCGTAAACGTTGACGTTGGCATAGGTGAGGATGTAGCCTTATACGTGAACATGTTCGTGGGGAAACACCTGAGGCGTGGGCGTAGGTGAGGGCGTGGACGTGAGCGTGGGGGTAAGCGTTAAAGTAAATGTAAAGGTATGCATTGACGTGGACATAGGTGTGAATGTAAGCATTTAAGTGAGCATGGTAGTGGACATAGGAGTAGACGTGGGCGTGGTCATGGGCGTGGTCATGGGCGTGGTCATGGGCGTGGTCATGGGCGTGGTCATGGGCGTGGTCATGGGCGTGGTCATGGGCGTGGTCATGGGCGTGGTCACGGGCGTGGTCACGGGCGTGGTCACGGGCGTGGTCACGGGCGTGGTCACGGGCGTGGTCACGGGCGTGGTCACGGGCGTGGTCATGGGCGTGGTCAAGGGTGTGGTCACGGGCGTGGTCACGGGCGTGGTCACGGGCGTGGTAACGGGCGTGGTCACGGGCGTGGTCACGGGCGTGAACATGGGCGTGAATGCAAGAAATAGGTGAATGGTGTGTGGAGAGGCATTGGTTGAGAACAATGAGTTGTGAGCGATTGAAAGGGTGTTGATAACTGTAGATATGTGATGCTAGCAGTGTCTACCTGAAAATAATGACCATGACGAATCAAATTCACCGGCGGTCGAAATGAGTGCGACGTAATTGGCAAGTGATAATGGGCATCGTTGCGTATTATAAATGTGCTAAATAAATAATTACGCTATAGTGTATCAATATCTGGTAATAACAATTTGTTGCAACTTCAAAAAAATAATATCGATTTTGGAAGGAAGGGAGCAAGAGTAGATGAGAAACGGGTTTGGCAGATACCGGTAGGAATGAGAGATAGTGTAAAATGGGACCCCAGGAAACTGTGGTTTGGTTCATTAATGTGAGGTAATTAATGTTTTGACATGTTCCGTTGTAAGTTGGGAGTTGAACAATTACAATTTTCCCATGTAATCCGAATCAGTGAGTAATTATTTCCTTAGTGTGTTTTTTTCTGGATATGAATGTTTTTTATGGAGTTAGAAGAAACTTTTGTGTTTTTCCACCAATTGTAAAAAGTTAACTGTGGTGTAGATTGCCATTAATGGTTTAAAAATAAAAACCATCAGACTAACAAGAGTCAATTAGAAACTTCATAGAAACAATGCATTTAATCCTGATGTATAGAAATTACGAAATTACCCTACGATAATTTCTATAAATTACTAAGTTTTGTTCATTTTTTAGTATTTTGTCTTAAATGAATTAAATAGTTTACATATAACCCACAAAGTCTTTTAGAAAGATCGAAATGTCAAAATCGAAATTTTTCATTGTTTTTCGATTTTTTGAGAGCCCCTTTGTATTTAAGGAAACCGTGAACGCTTCTCACATGGGCTGCTTAGTTTTCTTTTCGTTTCTGTTCACAATGTAAAATAGTAATACAGATTTTATTAAAGATAACAAAACATTTACTTAATTGGTATGGTCATTTAATTTCAAAACTGGAAACATTGTATAAATGATGATGTCAAATGTTTATGTAGTCAGAACTTTTTCATTAAATGAATACAATAGATTTTTTCTTCAAATAAATATGATGTATACATAATATTACGTAGTACGATTTTACTATCGCAAAAATTGAAAATGTTGTTGATTATTTAAACGATTAAAGATTACGTTTACGATTAAAGAGACCGCCATTCAAAATATCTATTAAACCTTAAACAAAACCTTTAGTTCGATTCAGTGACACAATATACATTGAGTGTCCGTACTGCAGTAATTACCCCCCTTTTCACAAATCCATCGTGACAAGAGCTTTGTGAGCATTTCCGTCGCCTTACCTTAAAGCAGCGTTTGCTGCATCTGGGGTTCACCGTTGAGGGACTCTTGTTGAATTCCAGGTTGGAGAACGCGCGGCTGTCGTTTCAAATGCGGCATTGGCGGTCGCTGAACGAGTAATGAGCGCAGGTACCACCAGTGCTTCTCTTGGGCGCTTGTCGGACCTATAGTTCCCCTCGCTTCTCTAGTCTGCGCTGAATTCACTGTTCTGTGGCAGCTTTGTCGTTGTGACGCGACTCTCTTGTATGCGTTTGGTCCATTTATCAAACGAAAGATGGATAGAACTCGCTACTGTTAGCTGTAATTGAAGCAAAAATCGTTATGTCATTGAATGTTCGCAAACGAAAAATCAAACTAAGGGATATATCTTCTCTCAACTTCAAGCTTCATTTGTAAGTGGGAGATTTATTTGTATTCAACTCTAATTATTAATTTAATAAGATAAAATCAAGAAATGTTATTTCTTTTAGCTAGAGTTACAATTTAGAACACACACTGTGCCATGAATGATTGCTGCGTTTTTTAATAATTGAAAAGTTACTTTCTATATTTTATGATTTTTAATACTTGCACAGAAAATACAAATTTGAATTCAGAGGGCAGAATGTATTATTTGACCATGAAGGTTATCTAAGAATAACCATAATTTAAAAATTGATTAACATTTTCATTTTGTATGAGATGACACAGTGACTTCATTATTGCTGCTGTATTGTCTCTTAATGGGAGGTTCTAGGGTTTGAGTCTCAGAGTCTAACCTATGGCAGATTTTCAAGACTAGTTGAATATCTAGGACGAATTCAGCCTGACTGGAAAATAATTCTAACTGCCTGCCTGTTTTTTCCGACCAATACCGGGCGAATATAGGAGCAGTATCCTAACAAAGAGATACGGACCGCCTGCGCTCATTCCTTCATCTTTATTCTTTTTCCTTAAACACATACACGTACACTTGTATACAATACAATAGTACGCAATGAGGGAATAATCACGAGTTTAAACGTTGTCGCGATTGGGACGATGCAGAATCCTACTGAGAGACACACCACGTTCCAAAGGGGGTGAAATACCACCAACTCACACGTATTAACAATCAATGCATTCTCGAAATTAATATAAAAATAGTTGTCTCTCTCAGAAACACTGTATACTCACTCAATTGCATAATTTATTTTTATTTCACGTTATGCTAAGCCTTAACGAATATTCTCTCCAGTAAATGAACCTAGAAGAAAAGCGTAATAAATATTTGCTAGGCTTCCAAATAAGGGAAATTATTAATGACCTGATAAAAATAATATTTGTGCAGGAGAAAAGACAAAGACAATGAAAATAATGGGTTGTTAATTATTTCGTCTTGAGTTTGGAAAAATCCGGAAAGGGAAAGAACATCCATTTCCCTTTCTTGCTAGTGTAGAAACAATACAACTTCCCATGCTTATCAATGGGTCAATTTCGAAATTTTCTTTCTGTTCTCAATTCTTTATATTATTTGTTTTATCCAAAAGAATACAAACATTTTTGATGACTAATAATACACCGCTGTAGTATCTATGGAACAAGTTTATTACCTACCAATGATAAAAAGAAGTTTAAATCTTAGCAAGCACTCCTGGTGGCTGCGCTTCAAACAAACATATACTAATATTTTTTAATTTTATAATTCACTACTTATTGTAAAAATTAGAAATACATACTATATACGACGACACGACTTTACCTTCTCGAGAAAGATATCTCTGTCATTCTTGTCGTTTTAGTTGTTCGTGAAGTAATACCTTTCTCTTACAGAGAAAGTATCTCTTGAACGTCATGATTATTAAATAGCTATTTTTCTCTGCGCATTTTAATCTGTTCTTCTTCCAATACCGCTTCCCACCATTTATCCTCCCCCCTGAATACAGGCATCCTCTTTGTCGTATGACCTTCCCTCCACGCGCATCGTAACTCAGCGGTCGCATGCCCACAGTGCCGCCTTCGCTCCCCACTGGGGTCTCGGGCGGGCGGGGCCGAAGGCAGACTGCACTGAAATATTCACCGCGAGCTGATGGTGCTTCAATAGAGACTCATTAAAAATATCCCGGCCCCGGTCTCTAGCGCGAGGGCGATGCGAGGGCGGCGTGGGGGAGGCGCGAGGCCAGCGCGGGGGGCGCGGAAACGGCGCGGGGGCGGGCGGGGGCGTGGAGGTGGCGCGGAGGCGGAGCGGGGCGGCGCGGGGCGGCGCGGGGTGGGAACGGCGAAGGAGGCGGCGAAGGTGGCGGGGGCGGCGCGGGGCGGCGCGGGGCGGCGCGGGCGGCGCGCGGGCGGCGGCGGGAGGGGCGGCGGGGGGCGGCGCGGGGCGGCGCGGGCGGCGCAGGGGCGGCGCGGGGCGGCGCGGGGGCGGCGCGGGGCGGCGCGGGGCGGCGCGGGGCGGCAAGGGCGGCGCGGGGGCGGCGCGGGGCGGCGCGGGAGCGGCGCGGGGGCGGCGCGGGGCGGCGCGGGGGAGCGCAGGGCGGCGCGGGGCGGCGCGGGAGCGGCGCGGGAGCGGCGCAAGGGCGGCGCGGGGCGGCGCAGGAGGGCGGCGCAGGGCGGCGCGGGGCGGCGCAGGCGGCGCAGGGCGGCGCGGGAAGCGGCGCGGGGCGGCGCAAAGGGCGGCGCGGGGCGGCGCGGGAGCGGCGCGGGCGGCGCGGGAGCGGCGCGGGGCGGCAGGGGTGGCGCGGGGGCGGCGCGCGGGGGCGGCGCGGGGCGACGCGGGGGCGGCGCGCCAGGGCGGCGCAAGGGGAGGCGGCGCGGGGGCGCACAGTGATCAATTTTGCGTTCGTAGGTGGACAAAAATCAAAAATTCAACTTTGTCATTGGAACATGAAACATAGATGGTCGCATTCCCAGATGTCCAAAGTATCATAAAACAGCTTGGGTAAGCCTCAGTTGAAACGTAGAGGGGGCATGGAAGACCCTACTTCGGCAACTTCGACCTCCCTTCGTTTTAGTCACGTTCGGAGCCCCATTGAAAGCGGTACTTGTAGATGCCCAGAGACTCGACCTTTGAAGAGTTTGCAGTATGGAACTTGTTTCCTTGGGTATGTATAACACATCCAAAATATATAATTGACAATTTCTTTGTTTTCTGTAATATTAATAGACCAATCTATGACCCATGACGTTCTAAAGGATGAACGCAAAGTTTGCATTGGATTATAAAAAAGAGATCAAAAATGATCTCTCTGATTTTTTGATATCCAGTTCCTGAATATCTGTTTTAAAAGGTCTATAAATATCTTTTGCGTTTCTTTGCGATCTTTTGAGAAAAGTTGATTTTTCTTAGGATCGGCGCGCCGAGTAACGCGGAGGGAGCTGTTCGAGCAACTACATCGGAGAGGCGGTGTGCTGCAGGCGAGGACGAAGGAGACAGAGGAGAAGCTCCAGGAGCATGTTTTATCACAAACAGCAGTAGGGGTGGTGTCAGAAGATCTAAAGAAAGCGGTAGCACACAGTGTGCATTTTTTTTGCTTAAATATTATGCGACGATGGAGGGTATGCGGAAGAAATGAAAAAAATTTTGAAGCGAAAAATCGTGAATGACTCGGTGAAAATTTAAGTGTAAATGTGCAGAGTGATCTTTTAAACAGGTCTAGAGGACGACCAAGAAAACTATTTCATGAGTGCAGCAATAAATCAAAAAAGAGGAAGACGCGGTCACTTGTATGTGAAAGAAGCTCATTAGAACTTTCAGTGGCCACACAGAAGTTTCCATTCGGTGGGAAAGCGAAATGTTGCAAAAGTTATAGCAGCAGCTTCAATGCGTTCTCCCAAAACTGTGCGAAAAATGAAACAAGTGACAGCAATGAATTTCGTGGGTGAGAAAGTGTACACTCCGGCAGAAGCATTGTCTCTATTTGCAGATCTAAAAATGACGAGATATTGCTACTTGACCTTAACGGAACGAGCTCTGGAAAAGGATTGTCATTTGTATCCTCCTTATTACAAACTGCTGGAAGAGAAGAAGTGCTATCCAAGTGCGAGTGACATAATAGTGACGGACACACTAGTTGAAATTAAACTTCAGAGTATTTTAGACCATACAGTGTTGCGCTTATGGTAATTTATTGAGGAAAACATTCAGAATTCCACCGAGGGAAGAATATGTATGATATGGAAGTGGGGATGTGATGGAAGTGGAGGACATAGTACTTATAAGCAAAGGTTCTCTAGTGGTGAGGGTATGTCTTCAGATTCTGATATATTTATCACAAGCGTTGTTCCACTAAAAGTGACTGTTGAATTTGAAGATTCCGTGTCAGAGAGAATTCTGTGGCAGAATTCGCATACTTCCTCAACACGATTTTGTAGGCCAGTACGCTTTGAGTTTACAAAGGAGACTCCAGAAAAGATTAGAAAGGAGTTTACGCGCGTTGAAAAGCAAATAGATGCCCTCACGGCAACTATTGTAAATGTGTCGAATAGACAATTGCAAATTCACCACATACTCCACAGAACAATGGTAGACGGTAAAGTCTGTAACGCTATAGAGGAAAATACTTCACAACAAGTTTGTTATATCTGCGGTGCCACGCCAAAAATAATAATTTGGAGAAGGTCAGATCACTTCCATGCAACGAGGAGACATTTTCTTTTGGGCTTTCTCTTCTTCATGCTCTGATCCGCTTCTTTGAATGTATTTTGCACATTTCATACAAGCTCGACATTCAGAAGTGGCGGGCATCAGGAAGTGAAGAAAAACGCGCAGTGGAAGCGAGGAAGAAAAGAGTGCAAGATGAGTTTTGGTCGAAACTAAACCTCATGGTGGATACCCCTAGACGAGGAGGTGGGACCAGCAATGATGGCAACACTTCTCGAAGATTTTTCGAAAACCCTGAGAAATCGGCAGAAATTACAGGCATCAATGTCGAACTGATTAGGAGATTTCAAGTGATTATTGCTGCACTGACCAGTGGCTACCCCATTAATGTGACGGCTTTCAGAGAATATTCAGATAAAACCGCAGAACTTTTTGTGAAACTTGACAATTGGTTTTATATACCTACAACCGTACACAAAATTTTGATCCATGGAGCAGAT
>BLKR01014802.1:0-234871 GCA_011170035.1 Teleogryllus occipitalis | reverse complement strand
GAGAGGGTACAGTACTGGAAACATAAATTGATCGCGGCCGTCTGCGGCTAAGTTCAGCTTTTGCACGGCTTGGACAGCCCTTGTCATGACGAAACGTCGCAGGCGGAGCCCCACAAACCATCGTAGCCAATCTCAACGCAGGGGGGAGTGCCCTAACAAAATTACGTCGTACAAAATGGCGGGCGCCGCCAGTTCAGATGTGGAAGTATTTTCAAATGAAAAATACATGAAAGAAACACTTTAATGAACATGAAAGTAAATTCATTGAAATATATATGAACTCATAGCACTTAACCACTGTTAACACAATTTTTTAAAGAAATTACATTGATATCAGATAAAATAACACTAATTTTAGAACAATTACGTTCTTATAGATATTTAAATTCCAATATTCTTGTCCAAACGCAATTTATGAACTTTATCAAATGACCAGTTAACTACAGAATTTTGCGATAAGAAAAACGATTATAATTGCATATTTTCAATTGTTCATATGTATATTACATTTGCAAAAATGCAAAATACTGTCTTTCTCGAATCGTTAGGACTTCTAGGGAACCATTTCAATAAAAGAAAGTAAAATTCAAAGACCACCTGTATATTTATCATTAAAGTAACAATTAAACTAGGTATTAGGCAATTAATTTGCATCTCATGTCAAAATTGTTATTTTGCTATCATCAAATCATGGACAATTTGGGGACACTCCCCGGCAGGAATAGCGCACATTTCGGAATTGTTTATAAAATTGTTAATTGTTGCAAAATTGTTAATTCGCAGTTTTTGGTTCTGGAACATCAGAAAACCCTTCCCACTTTAGAATTGCAAAATTTGGAAATTGTTTATAAATTTTTAAATTTTACAAAAAACGTATTGCTTTTTTAAAATTGCCTTTAAACGAGATGTAAAATTCCGCAATCCGATTAGCGCTTCCTTTCGTTTTCGAGATACGTAAGTGTTTATAAGAAATTAACATGTCATGGCAACTACTTTTTTGGCAGTTCCCACGTGAAGTTTTTCTATAAGCCGTTTTGCAACGGCTCGCTTAGTTTCTCCGGCAAATACATTTGAAGTTCCTAACGGGGTGGAGGGGACAAGCGTCCACAACGCTTGCATTAATTGCCACGAAAATTATTGCTGGTTAGATATTCCTGGTTTTCCGCTCCCTAATTTTTCATTTTATTCTAAATACTTTAAGTTCCATTTTTTTAACAATTACAGCATAAATTTTAAAATACTACTCGAGTCGGCTACCGAACAATCTTCAACTTGGGAGCAAGAAAGAGTCATCAATTGGCTTCAAGAAATACCTCCCGGTGAAAATTGCGTCCTTCCTCCACACGTTTCAAGGTGAAATAGGCTGAGCTTGTAAGCGTAAATCGTTACACTCTCTTTCCCTCGACAAAGCCTTTATCCACCTTCTTAGGAAGCCAATTCTTTACATATAAAATTGTGGAAAATTTTTCAAATTAAATATACAAGAAAACAATAATTTAGCATTAATTGTCTTGACGTATAAATATAGACATTAAAGCTTCCGGCTCCTCAGTATTCACACGTTCCAAATACGAAATACATTGTTATAACATTCACAATTTCATTCTAACCAGTAAGTCTGCTGCCTTTAGAAGCATATAGCATCACCATGGAATATGCGAAAATGTAATAATACTATTATAATATTGTATTGGCATATGTTTATTTATGGACATTTGTAATTGAAGGAATGTGAACTTACGTATGCAGTTAAGTAAATTTCAATGAAGGTGCAAAGTTTACAAATAAACATGTTTTTAAAATTCAATTATTCGAAGTTCAGAACAATTCATAGACGCATTATTTTCCATTCGACACTAACACGCCAATGATTTTTGACACTACCCTCTGAATCGAAGTGGATTGTTTGAGGTCATCGCTTATCGCGTCAAAATCATGGAAGTTTACACGTCTTCGAAATACGTATACGCCGAGGTCATCTTCATGAAACACAGAAAATCTCATATGAAAGAACCAGTCGTCATTTCAACAATGAAGCTACTACGACATAATAATCATAATATCCTCAATTTCGTTTACTTATTGTGTTCTTTCGAGCGTGCTCCGTGTCTCTGAGTAGCAAACATTAACATAATCGTTAAAATTAAAAGTAACTATTTAGGATGAAAATTTAGGATGAAGAAGTTCACATATCTTTATAATTGTTTGTAGAAGGTCATATCAGGTTAGTATTATTGTCAATAAAAATGTAGTTTTATTTAATTTGAAATAATTGCTTTGATATTTTGGGGTTTAATTAAGAAAATATAGCTACCCGAAGTTGACGCTATGAAAAGTAAACATTTCGAGGTTTCCACTACGAGACGTATTTAGTCATCCCTATTCATTCGCTTAGTATACAGCAATCGCTTTCATTTATCATCGATCAAGTTACATAGGGTTTTTAATGTTTATATGATACCGGGTGTCCCACCAAATATGGACCACCCCCATAACTTCTAAACAGTTCAGGGTATCGAGTTGCAGTTTTCGCTGAACAATGCAAAATCTGGGGCAGGTAACATGCTGGTAGAGGAATTCTCTATAATAGTTTTAGTTTTCGAGAAATTTAATCATCTTTAATTTTTTAAATTGAACAATATATTTTTTAATCGGCAATGGATAGATCATGAACATTGGAATAAAATGATGTATCATATGTTAGAATTTTAAGAGTAATTTGAGTATAAAATTAGATTTTTTGGCATCAGATTTTCAAGTAAACGGGTAGCCTTTGCAACAGTTGCCGTTTTGGAAAGGTGGCCTTCGCGACGTTAATACTGTTTTGTGAAGAGAGGAGTGTGAGAGGGATAGCCGTGTAGGATGAAGGTGTAATTGCAGCAATTCATGATCTTGACATGTAAAACATATGAACAAACATCAATTTTAACGATCTGAATTATAATTTTTTCCCAGTTGTTCATCTGAGTTGAATTTTTCTTCTTCTGAAATTCCAAATCAACGATAATCGAAAAGAACGAAATAAAAAAATATTGTAGCGAAAATAATAATAATAATAATAATAATAATAATAATAATAATAATAATAATAATAAAGGTCATTTCTAAATTTACAAAAATCTAACTCAGTGCAGAAACAAGCCATCATTTTAATATATGGGAAGCGAATGATTTCTTAAAGATTTTCATTGTAATATCTTGATTAATTCATCAAATAATAGATAGGTAGATATTTTCTCTTATTATTCACGGTAACTAAACTTCCTATTTAAACACGTACTACCAGAAGAACAAAGTAATAAAAAACTTGAAATACTCTTGACAGTTCTATCAGTGTAAATTTACCAAACTTTAAAAAAATGCATATCTGCATTCGCTACTGCACATATTGATTAGAGTTTCTCATTTCATAGCGCCAAGTGCTGCCTCAAACATGAAAATGCAGAAGACGGAAGTGTACCGTCTTCTTTTCCATTCAAGAACAGCAGTCGTTTGGTTGCAAAGTGGACGAATGATCATTTTAATTAAAAATGACATTTACCAACGAAGAGACGGTGGTTGGCTTCTTGTTCAGTTTGAAAAGGGTATTTATTATTATTAACATCTTTACGCTACCATTTTTTTATATCGTTCTTTGGAACGATCAATGTTTTAAATTTTAGTAGAAGGCAAGTTAAATCCAAATAAATAAAGGGAAATAATTTCCCATTCTGATTGTTAAAATTGGTATGCCTTAGTGTGATGTCTGTGCCATCACCAAGAATTGCTGTAGTTATGCCTCTTATCCCCCTCTGCCACCCCTCTCAGTCAAGACGTAACAGTCTAGACGCCGTGATGGCCACTTTCCCCAAAACCGAGAGTTGCAAGGGCTGCTACACGGTTACCCGTTTAATTCAAAATCACATGTCAGAAAGCCTAATTTTATACTCAAGTTACTACCAAAATATTAGCATATGATACTTCATTTTAATCCTCTTTTCATGGTCTATCCATTGCTGGTGATAAAAATATATAGTTCTATTTAAAAAATCGAAGATGATTAAATTTCTCAAAAATTAAAAATACAGACAATTTCTCTACGGCTTGTTACTTGCCCCATGATTCCGCATTGTTTAGCAAAACCTGCATTTCGCAAAACCACATTTCGTTATCATGAACGGTTTAGAAGTTGTGGGGGTGGTCCGTAGTTGGTGGGACCCCCTGTTAATGTAATAACATTACAACTGCATTCTGACGGGCAGGAATTCGGGCTCTGTAATTGGTGTTCTTTTTTGCGTGTAACCTACTCCGTGGTGTGTGAAAGTGTATTTATTTATATATTTATTTTTACTTTCTCGTAAACATTCCGAGTAACAAAAGTAATATTTAGAGAGGTATGTATGTAACGTTGCAGTAAATATATGTCGAGATTTTAATGGACATACACCTTTTGGGGTCTTAAGTTACCAAGAGAGTGTTGTTATTATTTCAAAACGTCCGTCTCTCCGTCCATGTGTCCGCTGGTCTGTCTGTCTGTTTCTCTGTGAACACTAGTGTGTAAACTATTCGTAGAATGTTTGTCAAAATTAATTTTCCATTAAAGATCTGGCCCGAATCGAGGCCCTGCGATTTTGAAAATAATTCTTTAAATTTTGGGGTTAATTTAGTTGAAGCCCTTGAAGTTGAAGCATTTTCAAACTTTTCTTCAAAACGGCTCCAAAGTTTTTCGCCCTACATATGTAACCACAGTCGAACATCCGCCAACATCGGAACTCGAGCTCTAGAGCCTCGCGGTCAGTAACGTTACAGGGAAAACTGTAACGATGCCACTGAGCTATAGCAACCTTTGCAACATGTACTTAAAAACGTAGTAAGTCTTATTTCCATTACAAAGTTTTAATTTTTCAATATTACAAATATTCAATTCCATTTTGCCAAGGAAGGTCTTGCATAGACAATATATTTGTCTTAAAACAAATTCTAGAGAAACACAGAGAATATAACAAAGAAACCCACATCTTGTTTGTAGATTACAAAAAAGCTTTTGACACTGTAGCCAGGCATACCCTCTTTGAAGTACTAAGAAAGAAAGGAATCCCTGAACATCTGATTCTTGTAATTGAAAGTATGTATAATGAATCCGAAATATGTATTACTTGGAAACTAGATCGAAAAGCGAAAGTGGACCAAAGCTTACGACAAGGATGCAGTCTTTCACCGATTCTGTTTGATATCTACATAGACGAAGCTCTTCGCGAGTGGAAGACCAGATTAAAATTTTATAGTTTAGACTTAACGAGAACAAAATTATGGACAATACTTTTTGCAGATGACCAAGCAATAATAGCAGAAGGCGAAGATATATTACAAAAAGCAACTCATGAACTGCAGCGGATAATGTCAGAATATAATCTGGAAATATCGGACACCAAAACGAAAGTGATGGCATTCCAAGGACGATACCCGGTACGCTCAAAAATTGTAGTAAATAATAAAACTGTAGAACAGATACAGCACTTCACATTCCTGGGAGCAGACATATCATTTTATGGCGAAATCGACATAAATAAGAAAATAGAACGATTCAATCAAATGAATGGTACCATAAGAAGAACACTCAGTTCAAAAGTGAGAAGAGACACTCTCATCAAATTTTATAAAGTTATGTCAATACCAACTTGCTTATATGGGAGTGAAGTGTGGACAATGACAAAAAAGATATCTCAAGACTGCAAGCAGCAGAAATGAGATTTCTTAGAGCGGTAGCGGGATATAGTCTCCTAGATAGACAAAGGAACACAAAAATCCGAAATGAGCTAAATGTAGAATGTCTCATAGAGAAAGTCACTAACTACAGACACTCTTGGCAAGAACATCTGTTGCGAATGAACAACGACCGCATTCCTAAACAAATGGCAAATTATCAACCAAGAGGAAAGAGAAACATAGGACGTCCAAGAATGCGTTGGAAGGACCAGTACTAAGCGGCGTAACAGGCATCATGCCTAAATACTTGAAGATAAGAAGAAGAAGAAGACAAATATTCCATTGTTTCATATTATTCGTGCGCATAGTAAATTTAATTTAAAGCTTCCTGCTTCAATCGTGTGTAACAAATCGGACTAATTGTATATTTGAAAAAATGATTACAATACAATTAATCAATTATTCCAATTAATACAATGAAGATCTATTGTGTGACAAAATGATATTCCTCTAAAAATGAAAAATATACCGAAACGAATGTTTTCTATTCTGGCAGTTTTCTGTGTACTATTCATTACTTCTGTGAATGTTGTCTGAAGAGTACACTGCGTTAGACGAAAGATAATTATACATATTTCTTTCTTAATGTAATCTGCTCTTCAATATTAGTCTTTCAAATCAACTCATGTGCACGTTTCTTAAAATATGAGTGTTTTTCGCAAAAATTTGAGTTAAATGGTGACAATATATATGTTTTCGAACACCATCAATACACATGCTGGAGATTTATTTCCAAGTGCAATCGTTTTAAATACTAAATTTTAAAATACGTTTTATTTAGAATTTTGTCTGAAAAAACAGTAGCTTTTGCGATTTTTCGAAAGAATTTTCTGGCATCAAGAACATTGTAATATTCAAACACTACATAAGTGACCAGCCCACGGACAATATCGTAGCGTATTTGGTTGGATGGCTTCTTCTTGTGCTGAAGATCTCGGGTTCAAATCCTAGCCTGCACTACTTATTTTTTATTCTGTACATTAGATTATGTATCTGACAAATGACTTTGAAATCAATTGTAGACGTGGATTTTTATATATCGTTTTGCTTTTCAATAATTGTATATTTTTTTGTCTCTCAGCCGTGTCTCTGTTGTTTCCTTCAGGTTTATTAGAAGAATGAAGTGTTAGTAGTATAAAAGTTGTAATATATTATGTAACCGTTATCAATAAAACAAGAAAATAAGACCGGTTTTTTATTGTTTGTATTGGTAGTCACATGAATAGAAAGTGAATAACTGCGTCAATGGTAGGTGCTTTTTTCAATTAAATAGTTTTGAGAATCAACTAATTACCAGCTGCACTGAAACCCTTATTTTCCGAAAGAAAGCTGTAACGGCTATTGAAGCCAGCAGTGTAATTTTTGTTATCCTAGCTGGGAAGCGATAACCGAGCAAGTGGCAACAGCTCAGGATTTGGCAACAGGGCATTGGACACAGGAGGCCTGTGGCCGCTGCTTGGCCCTTTAACACGAGGATGGTTTCTTCATTGTAGGGAAGAAAGTGAGAGGGAATTATGTGAGCTTATTGCACTCGTCGGTCACAAATCATGTGCGGCCGCGCCATGTGTCTGCCTGAATTACATTTGCAAACACGTTAGGAACGTATGTTAGCACGGTGTTTAAAAAATCTGTTCCTCAATGCTTCTGTGCGAAATTGGTTGTATTTTGATCTGTACGAGAATTCGTAAACGTGTTTTAAATTAAAAATTTCACAAAACAATATGAATATCGTCATCCATTTTTAACATGAATAAAGTAATATATTTACCCAACAGAAAATTGAATTATGAAGACAGAATATTAACAAAAGTGGAATCCCTTAGACCAGACCTGTGCATCAATCAAATGTCCAGTAATGAAAATAGGTCGGACATTTAAGCGGTAAATATTCTTATATTTGGTGCCCTCCCTGGTTACAAATCTGGTCACCCTAGAGGCGCCACTGGATCATAGCTACCTTAAAACACTAAGAAAGCAAATTCATTCACGTCTTAAATTCCCTAACATTCACTGATCACATATGACCCCGTAGGTCATATGTGGTCAGTTATGGGATTGAAAATAGAAAATACAGTTTGTCTAATAAAAAAATATTTAACATGAGAGGTCTGAGAGACCAAAGTTTAATTGACCCTGCGACTACGGCAACGTTACTGAAATCTATGTTGCAAAGACTAGACACAATAATCAAAGCAAATGGAATTCATACCCAGTATTAAATAACGTAATATGTTTTGTTCAACAGGTGTGTACGAAGACATTTTAAGCTTACAAAAACGGCCATTTTATTTTGTTTCCAAATATCAGAGAGTTGCTAACATTTTGAACTTTTGTAATATAAGGGAATGAGAAGAGTATTCTTAATTTCTAAACTTGATATCTTTATTCTTTCTGACATATCGTTCGTATTAGATTCGTAGAAGTTTCTGCTAGAGTTTTCTAGTTGTTCGCAAGGCCGTCCTTTGGCCTAAGCAACTGCCATGAATCCAAACTTCAGACGGGGACATAGATGATTGAAATAAAATACAATAGGATCCCCAATAAATTTGTATTACACTCTTAAAGCCCATAAATATGTAAAGGCATTTTTTTATTTTTACTGTTTAAATAGCTTCTTAAATATCGCAGGATTATTGATAAAAGTGATCAATTCCAAAAATTTGTGGTTTTGGATAAAAGGCATTTACAGGTATCTAAACCTTCCAAAAATCAGTGTACTGTTTTCGATTTTCATAGTATTTATTGTAATGCTACATCTTCTATATTATTATCGTTTTAACATTAGTTTAATTTTTTGTTATTCAATTGGTCAATTTTCGCAAAAAATTTGCAATTTTTTCAGTTGTGAGAAGACGCTAGAAAAATTCAAACTTTTGCAATTTTTGAAAATCCTGTTAACCGTGAAAATAGAACCTATGCCACTTTTATAAGTGTATTTTGCTCTGTTATTACAATAAATTTAAAGAAAAAATTTTGAACAAAACTTTTGAGAAAATTTCGAGAATGTCCGTGGGGCTTGATCTAAAAACCACCAAGTTTTAAAGAATGGTTTTCAAAATTTCAAAGCTTCAACTACAGATAGATAGATGTTTCTTCAACTTGAAAAAAATCCTACGCATGGTTTAAGCGCTAGTAGTGTTCACAGACGGACAGACGGCGGGCGTTTCGCTTACAATTGAGTTTTCGGTATCAAGGACCAACAAAATAGGAATTCTGGCTACATCACATATTAAAGGACTTTTTTCTCTTAATTAAGCAACTGCATTTATCCACTTTTTCGTTATCAGGATCCGGCAATGATTTTTTTCTGCCGAAAATCCACCGTTTTTTCGCGCAGCATTACATAACTTTGTCTACATTACGTATATTACTCCGTATATACGTAGGTATGCAAGAAAGTAAAAATGATATTTCATTAAAATCTGTCTCCTATTTATAATATACTCGTATAACTGTGTTCAGCATGCTCTTAATAATTCACTTCACCACAATAAGATCATCAGTTAATCCCATACTGCAGTTAAGTGAATCATTTTTTCGTCTACGTTTCTGCATCCCACGAAATTTGCTAAAACTTGAAAATTAATAATTTGTATTACTGTTTCTTATATTAATTTCATATTATTATATAATAAGTTTGGCTAACTTAAGATGAACAAATGCAAAAAAAAAAATAAAAATCTGGAAAATAAATAAATAAAATAATAAATATATAAAAAAATATATATATAAATAAATATATAAATATATAAATATATAAATAAATAAAATAATAAATACCTGGCCCAGTTAACCAAACAGTCCTGTATATCAATACAAGTAACTGGAGTTATTTTCTGACGTTAACTATCCACTCCACACAATTTTGCGTAGTGTAACGATTATGGACAATGTACTGAAATTACATATTATAATGTTCTAACCGAAGTGCTAGCAGTACGTTTTTTCGAAATTTTGATTAATAAAAACTAATGGCGGCATGCATGGTAATAGACTATTTTTTTGATATTACAATTGTTTGGTGATGGAAACACCAGAATAACGTTCGTAAAAAAACTATTAATTTTAACTTACTTTCATTGAACGAAATAACTTCTTTACCGTGCGATAAGTTAGAGCCCTGATGAGTCCCAACGAAAAAAGTACGTCTTAATCCATTTATCGAGTAGTTAATGCTAGTATTTTGTGCGAGTAGTTTGTTGTTTATGCTAGTAGTTTATGCGAGTAGTTTATGCTAACAAATGAAGCTGAATAATAATGTTATCTTCTAAAATATTTTGATGTTTCGATAGCAGGAAAGTCGTCAAATGATGACATTAAGCGACAGTGTTGCGTAATATTCATTTTCCCACTTCCCAGGCAATATTCTGCGTCCGTTTATTTTCTGACTCTCAATTTACAACTGGAGAAAGCGTACCTCCCCATCTCCGTTCTGATAGACTGAAACATTTTCTTGAGAAACTTCAATAAAATATTTCAATAGTCTTTAATTTTTTAAACTTAATTTAAATTACTTAATTAATTTAAGTTCATTCACAATTAACTTTGTAATTGCAGAATTACATGAATTCAAACGGATTGGTAAGGCTGTATTAGTATTTTTTGATATTTTGCGATGAAATAAAAAAAATAGTTCACGCATTGGTAGTGATGTAAAAAACCGATAATAATATAAACTTATAAACCCGTTTTTATATATTTATATTATGAGACTTGAGATTTGAAATTATACGTGCAATTTTTCTTCTTGCAGCCGTCGACACTGTCGCTTTTGGGGAAAGTGGCCTTCGCGACCTTTCCCCTGTTCTCGCAAAAGTGCCGGCGCCGCGAAAGCAATCTTCCCCTAATGCGACAATGGCAACGGTTGCTAACAGGAAATCTCGTACATTTAGTTCAAAATCATATGTCTGAAAGTATAATTTTATACTCAATATACTATCAAAATATTAACGTATGTTACATCAATGCATTCGTCTATTTATGATTATCTATCGCTAGTGAAAAAAATATATGGTCCCATTTAAAAAATCAAAGATAATTAATTTTTTCGAAAACTAAAAATATTTCGAATTATATCTCTACCGCACATTACTTCCCCCATGATTCCGCATTGTTAAGCTAAAACTTCATTTCGATATCGGGAACTGTTTAGAAGTTATGAGGTGGCCCATAGTTGGTGGGACTCTGTATAATTCTATTTCTCAGAAAATTTTCATTACGAATTTTTCTATTTTCCAATAAATAAGCGATTTTTACAACAGTTATTATGTTTTATTTAATAAAAACCTCATGAAAACATTGTTCTCTTTTGTAATTAAGTTACCCACCTCCCAGGAATGTTTCCGCGTTCAAATTTCTTTCGTTGCCCGCTGCAGCGACGATTTTGAGTGGCAGCACCCGCGAGGCATAAATAGGAACACGAATGCCCATGCGGGCAAAACTGACCGCCCTTGCTATAGATTCTGCTGGGATATTATTTGATTGACAGTCACAACTATTACGATCGCGACATTTTACAATCTTTTATTTTAGTCATCAATATTCCCTTCGAGATTCTGAAATTTTTTTCTGAAGCTTGGCATATTGTCAGTCCACTCTTAATGCAGGTATTCTTCAGCTCACCGAACGCAATAAGACGTGACTTGAACCGCGAGTACTTGGAAACAGCAATCTAGCTTAAATCAAGAATAACATTGGCATCAGTTAAACCCCATTTCTAAAATACATTAACAAAATTATATAAGAAACAGAAAACTGATTAAAATGCAAACAAAATGAAAGACAAAAAATTGAATTAAAACTATAATGATAATAGGACGCACTATTTGGTATCGCAATATTATAATAATTCATGAAGTCCGCAGAAAGGTTTCCAATCCCCAAAAGTTTTTTCCACACTAGTAAACGAACTCGCTTAGGAGCAGAGAGTGGTTTCCATGTCCACTACACTATTATCTCTCCAAGAATCACAGCCCCTCCGACACAAAAAAAGTTGGACAGATTAACACATGCTCATGAACGAGAATGAAGTATGTTTCGAAATTGACGTGGGGTCTCACAGTCCGTGGTATCTACTAATGTTTGAAAGTAGGGTGCGACTACTATAAGTTTGAGATCGCCTGTTGGAATTTACGTGTTTCGGGAATTACTGTATGAACAGAACATTTCAAGAGTTCAATTCAATAACACGGCGACTAGAGCAAGTGACCTCTCTGAGAGTCATTTCAAAACATAGGCGCGTGAGGGATGTTATGTCCTTGCCTTCAATGGAAATGGAAACAACGTTAATTAATGTAAGGAAGTATATGGATTTGGAATATATGCATTAAAAAAATATTTTCATCACAAAATTGCTCTATCATTAAAATTAACTGAGCTCATGCTTAATTTCCCATACCAGACATTAGAAATTTCTATCATTACATGTCAATTAGGTATAAGATCGATTATTACAGAACAAATCATCAGATTGATGGTGTACTTCTCAATATTGTCTGTGAAAAGTATACAAATGAGTGTTATAATAAGAAAGAAATTTCGTCTTCCTAAAACATGTGTATACTGTTTAGTTGCATGTTTTATTTCTATATTTAAATGTGTGTAGCATTACAATGCAAACAAAACTCTTATTCGTTTATTATATTGAATTTAAATTATTTTTCACAATTTAATACACGACAAGATCGTGTTCCTACAAAAGGGAGTAACGAAGCATTCTCCAGGGGAGGGAAGTGTTATTGGATTGGTGCCACTTTCTACAGACTCCGCCTCTTATGCCTTTTAAGGCGAGGAGAACAGGGAAATCTTCCGAGGCTAGGCCACTTGAATTACTAGAAGAGCCAATGATAAGCGTTGCTTGCCTTAGAGTTAAGGATTGCTCAAGCCCGGTGTCAAATACACATTATTACTCTTTAAATTATTAACAAATGAGACATCATTGAATTTCTCTATTGATATATTCATTACAGGTAAAAAATGTATGGTTGTATTTGAAAATTCATATGTGATTCAATTTCACCAGAATTAAAATTAATACACAGAATGTATCTGCTGCCTAAAACTTGCCTCGTGGAATAAATACGAAAATAATCTCTCATGCCACCGCTCTGTCCAAAAGCATTTTGCAAAATAATTTGTTGATAATGAATTTCCTCGCTAGACGTTAAACATATTGGCATACACTTTGCACCACTGAATAGAATGCATTCAACCACAAAGAAATCTTCAAATTTGCAGGATAACAGTTCGTCTCAGCGTTTTGAAATTTGCCAGAGAGTTTATTTATAATAAAACGTGTGTCAACGATACATGAAGAATCGAAAGTTAAAAAACAGCTTATGAGCAACAATTTCCACCGATTTGTCGTAAGTCACAAATCGTTAATACAATTTAATCAGCAGAAAGCAAGACACTGCAAAACTATTTGAATTTTATACTTGACAGCCAAGATCGAATGAATTGGGGGTTGGAAACAAGTGAGGGTTGTCATCAGACGCTAAGATCCTATAAACAATTGCATATCTCGAAAACGAAAGGCGATAGCTCCGGTTGGATTGCGGAATTTTGCATCTTGTGTAAAGGGAAATGAGATGACAGAATAAAACAGAATTGCAAAATTTGTAAAGTTATAAACAATTTCCAATTTTTGCAATTCTAAAGTGGGAAGGGTTTTCTGATGTCCCAGAACCAAAAACTGCGAATTAACAATTTTGCAACAATTAACAATTTTATAAACAATTCCGAAATGTGCGCTATTCCTGCCGGGGAGTGTCCCCAAATTGTCCATGATTTGATGATAGCAAAATAACAATTTTGACATGAGATGCAAATTAATTGCTTAATACCTAGTTTAATTGTTACTTTAATGATAAATATACAGGTGGTCTTTGAATTTTACTTTCTTTTATTGAAATGGTTCCCTAGAAGTCCTAACGATTCGAGAAAGACAGTATTTTGCATTTTTGCAAATGTAATATACATATGAACAATTGAAAATATGCAATTATAATCGTTTTTCTTATCGCAAAATTCTGTAGTAAACTGGTCATTTGATAAAGTTCATAAATTGCGTTTGGACAAGAATATTGGAATTTAAATATCTATAAGAACGTAATTGTTCTAAAATTAGTGTTATTTTATCTGATATAAATGTAATTTCTTAAAAAAAATTGTGTTAACAGTGGTTAAGTGCTATGAGTTCATATATATTTCAATGAATTTACTTCCATGTTCATTAAAGTGTTTCTTTCATGTATTTTTCATTTGAAAATACTTCCACATCTGAACTGGCGGCGCCCGCCATTTTGTACGACGTAATTTTGTTAGGGCACTCCCCCCTGCGTTGAGATTGGCTACGATGGTTTGTGAGGCTCCGCCTGCGACGTTTCGTCATGACAAGGGCTGTCCAAGCCGTGCAAAAGCTGAACTTAGCCGCAGACGGCCGCGATCAATTTATGTTTCCAGTACTGTACAAAATATGATTGTTTTTCGAGATGGTCGAGCGACCAATTTATTAAATTCTGGACCATTTAAAATGGATTGACCCATATTGAGATAGTTTCATGATTCTGTTACCAGAAAGTGTCCCAAAGCAAACTTTATTGACAGACTTTATGCAATAAATAAAATGATTCTTTAATTATCCCAACGTTTCGGCAAAGGAATTTCGGCCATCATCACGGCCGATATATATATATATATATATATATATATATATATATATATATATATATATATATATATATATATATATATATAATATTTTTAGTTTCACATATCACACATTGTATTACAGTAACTCTCACGAAAATTTTCCGGCAAAATTATTTCTTCCCAACCGCACCGACAAACTTGGACACCCTGCGGCCCGGGAGAGGGGCGCGTTGATCAATCGTTAGCAAGTAGAATCGCCGTTGTCTGTGATTGGTGGAAAATTCCAAGGGGATGAAAACACGCTGTTTCAGGGGAGAGCCTGGTTTGTTTACGCAGGAGGTGGAAATATCGCATGAGGTGAAAATACTCTTTTTCCGTTCGACCCTGACACCACAATGCCATTTGAAATTACCTTCAGGATACAGGTTGGGTGTTTGAGGCCATTGCTTATCGATCTAAAATCATGGAATCAATCACTTACAAGAGTTCCCTAAATATAAAAATGCCAAGAAGGTCATCTTATGGAAACGCACAAAATTTACGAGCATTGGAAAGAACCAGTTATTTAAAACACGAAGCGACTATCTTATAATAGTCATAATAAACACTATTTCTCTAATTTATTGTGTTCTTTAAATGTCCCTCATGACTCTGCAAAGTAAAGATTAAAACTATCATTTAAACTAATAAGAACCATTGATTGAATGAATAAGTTTTTAAAAATTGGTTGCACCTTCGTAACACGTCTATAGGCAGTTCTGGAGGCATTGAGCATTTGGTATAATCCTTGAAATTCTTTTTTTAATGAAGTCAGTCATTGACAGTCATTGTTTTTTATCCCTTCGGCCAGAGACAAGTCCACATCGCCTCTTAATGGTTTGTAGAAATTCATGTCAGGTTAGTATTATTGGCAACAGGTACGAGAAAGTCTGTGCCGATTGGAACACGACTAGGTAGTTAGCCTTTGTATCTCAGAAAGGGGAAAGCAGAAAACACAACAAGTAAGGCTGGAGCAATGGCGAGTTGCTGAGAGCTTTTAACTGAGTTTTTTAAACAATTTATTTTGGTAGTAGATAATGTGAAGCTCATACTGGGATAGTCAAATATTTTTGAAAAATAATCATTTTTTACATTCTTAGATCGAGCCAGCGATTTTAGTGTTTCCAGACACGCTAACTTCATTGTTCATTAGTACTGCCAGGGGAGTACTTTGTGCACCTTGGGAGATGGCGGTATTCTTTCACCACTTAACCCGTAGATTCGGCGTCTTCGTACACTTCGGCTGGCAGTGTTTCACTTCCACGTACCTTTCCCTTCGTGACAACCCCCCAGCCGAGACATGATCTATGCTTTATTCTGATCTCCCGTCGTGTTTGGTAGAGTTGGGTACCTCAGATGGTGTGTGTATAGGAGGGGAGGAGGGGGCAATAATAAGGAAGGAAAGATCACGACGGACGGACGGACGGATGGACGGACGGACCGACGGACGGACGGACATCTTATCAGAAATCTCGTAGGAGATTTAAACAGCAAACATACATCTTGGAGCTATAACTCCGCATCCATACGAGGTCAAAAGTTAGTGGAATTTGTAAATATTAATAGTCTTAATATGTATGCCCCAACAGATCCAACACATTTTCCCTACAATTTTAATATAACCCTGATGTTCTCGATATAGTAATAACCAAAAATACTGATTTTCCCACTGCATCAAAAAGTAGTAGCTGAATTAGACTCTGATCATAATCTGATCCTAATATCATAAAAAGAAAATTTTAAAGAAATTACATCAGGAAATAATCCCATCGATAAACAAATCAAATTCAAAAAATTTACTGACCTAATGCAAAGCAACTATAAATATCCATTTTCTGTGACGTCTACTTCAGCTAATGATTCGGAACTTAAAAGTTTAATGCGGCTATGTCGGGACCAATCAATAATTTAAAAGATATACCCCTTCATCTAGAATACTAAAAGGAAACTTTTCTCTTTCCCTATTTCCCAAAAAAAGTATTAATTTAATTAAATCGAAACATAATTTGGGAAGGTTTTGGTAAACAACTGGAAGACTAGATGTAAAATCAAAATTAAATAAAGCGTCAAGAGTAGTCAAAATTAGATTGGATAATCACCGCTACGCTGAATTTCGGCTGTTTATAAGTGAAATTGATCCTAGTTCAGAACATCTCTGAACAACAACAAAAATACTCACAACGGATAAAAACGAAATATCACAATTAAAAGTGAACAATATGCGACTGTATTCAGATATTGATGAGGACAAACAATTACAGATAATGTTCAAAACTTCTTTAGGCCACAATATTCTTTTCAGAATATTATTAAAGGTTTATTACCGAAAGAAAATTTAAGGTCAAAATAATCACTCATTTTTTACACTTCGTGATATCACAGCCAAAGTTCCTCAGGGCTTGTTCTTTCACCTATTTTATTTGATATCTTCGTGAGTGACATGCCCAAATTTTCTAACGCAGAAACTGCTCTTTTTGATCACATTACGGCACTCTTTACGGGAAGTACAGATATTAACTTGGCATACAGTAGTGTCCAGAATAATCTTAACATCCTAACGCAATGGACAAAAAATGGGGAATTGCGATCAATCCGCAAAAATTCCAGACTATAATATTTACTCTTAGGAGACCGCAAAACCCTCCCTATCTGAAGATAGATGACAATGAAATACCGTGTAAATGTGAACCAATAAAGTACCTCGGAGTATTGTTGGATAAGAAACTTTCTTGGAAACAGGTTCACGCAGCAATCAACAAATCCTATGCCAAAATATCAAAACTGAATCCGCTCATAAATCAACATTCAACACTTAATACCAAATGCCAGATTCTGCTATATAAATCTATTATCCTACCTTATGCTTGCCCAGTATGGGGAAACGCAGCTCCTACTACCATACAAAAAATTCAAATAGTCCAAAATGAAGTTCTTAGGAAGTCAATTAAAGCTCCATTATATTCACAGAGAACGAATTGATACCGTGATAGAACATAAAAAAAGTAGCAAATATTTTTTATTCTTCCCTCCCCTCATCTCACCCCGTTCTGAAATTGCGTCAAGGCCGAACAGCAAACATCCCAAGTCGAATCAAATCCAAATTTCTCAAAGATATCCTTAAACCTGCCTGAACTAATAACATCATGTAGAATTTCCCTTTTCCCTTCTAATTGCTCGACAGGGCAATCTTAAAGCTGGCTTTACACTTGCAAGAAAATGGTGAGCAATATTATTTCGCAAGAAAAGCTGCCAATGTAAACATTGCGGTAATAAATATATCTGATGTTGACAATATTTTTTGCTAGATATTCCGGTCGTAATGTAAACACGCGTGTTTACGTCCTCGGAAAGATATTGCCGGCTGTTGCTAGGACTAAAATCGGATTGAAGTCTGAGCAAGATATTGCTGGAAGAAACCAATGATGGCCACGGTCAGATGCGCAGGAAGTACGCTTAAGGTAGTATATAGTCGTATTATTTTGAATTGTATGCGTTTATTTGTAAAATGGGTGTGTGAAAAAGGTTTAATAAAATACATGAAGTAATAAATATTACAAATCGTCTATGATTGATTATCGAATGGTTCAAATTTTGGTTTAGCTATAGATGCTCCATAATTATTAATTTTGTTATGTTAAAAATTGTCAAGATTCCTAATCTAAGATTTAGAGATTTTAAGATTAATCTATAATACATCAACAGTAGGCAAAGGACATTTTAAAACTTTTTACCGAATTAATAATTGCGCTTTTTATAAATAGAAAATTACTTAGAACACACGTGAATCGTCCTTTCGTCTTAAAATACAGTCACGTCTTCACCGAACGTTGTCGTTTCTTTGTCTCCTCATTGAGCACAATAACTGCGTCCACGACTCGCATCTTCTCCCTTCTACTAGCCATGTCGGAGTGAGACATAACCTCACTTAAGTTGACGCGCCATTTTCCTCGTGGCATCACCAAGCACGGCAAGAAAAAGTTCTAATGTTAAACGATCGGCAATATCCTGTCGGAAAGATCTTCCTCCCAACTTTCTGGCAACATATAGCCCCGTCTTGTTCTTGCTAGTGTAACAATGACCGCAAGAAACAGCAACAAATTGCTGAAAGATGTTGCGGAAACCTACTGCTAGTACCGGTAGAGGTAGCTCAGTGCATCAACTGATGTCACTGCAACGCCTCTCACCGCGAGGTCCTAGGTTCGAGTCCTGACGGCGGCAGGATTTTCAACACAAACTTTTCAGTTAGGTTGAATTCAGCTGCTGTCTGGAGGAGACTTCTAGCGGCCGGCTGCTCTGATCGGTAGTTTTCCGTGGTTTCTCCGATCAACACCAGGCGAATGCCGGAGCAGTACCCTACAAAACGGGCCACGGACCGCGGACCGCGCGCGATCTGTCCTTCCTCTTCCTTGTCCTATCCTCTCCCCTTACACACACACTTACACTAACATGCACTACACTAACACATATTCCGGGAGACCGGTCGGGAGCTTAGAGCTTGTCCCGACTGGGGCGGTGCCCCGTTGGTGGGAGAGTCCTGGTTAGGGGGAAACCCCACTAGTCGACGGGAGGTCGGCGCCGGATCTCGCCATCCAGCGGGGAAAGATCACCGCCATCTCCCGAGAAAAAAAACATGCACTACACTAACGGGACTAATGACCGAAACAGTTGACGCGCCCGGAAACACGAAAAAATCAATCAATCAAAATATTGCTAGTGTAAAGCCAGCATAACAGTTTATTCCCCCAAATCAAGATTAAATACAATAGCATCTAAAAGAAAACTAATTATTTAATTGAGTCAGAAAATTTTAACCTCATTTTGTCAAGGAATGCCCAAATCCCAAAAAAGTCAGCATGTAAAACTAAAATTTCTCAAAAGACCTTAGGTCGAACGTGTAGAAATATTTTTTAAAGGGGTTGGCCCATTTGATTGCAGTACTATGAATTTCCACCGGTTACAGCCAATATCAGGATGTACACAATAACCGTTATTTCGCATAACATTATTAAATGTTAACTGTTATTAAATGTTATTTCTTAACAGTTATTAAATGTTAACTGTTAAGAAATCACAGTTCAGTTGTTAAGAGCACATCCCTACTCCTAACAGCGACGACGAGTCGCAAACCGATCCCACATCACCTCGCACCACCAACGAGCAAAAGCAAAACGCAATCATAAGCGACACGGGAGGAACCAAGGGCAGGCCCAGACGCAGCGGGGCCTCTCATTACGAAGAGTGCGGGCTGCGTAAATCACGCGATGCGCGCCCCTGGCGGCCGTCGCCAGGCGAACGCGGCCGGAGGACGGACAAAGGGCAGGCGCGCCTCATTAGAGCGAGGCTTCTCGCCTCTCGCCGCGCGCAGCCGCTCGTAACTCAAGTGCCAGCGGAGGAGGTGCAGCATGCGCTTATTTACACATTCGCCAAGCGTTTAGAGTTTCGCGGCGCAAGTGATTTGCGAGCCGCGTCCTTGGTTATGGATGCGCTTTTATTTCGCGGATTTTATTTAGTTGAGTGTGGAAACTCAAATTCTGTGTTGGGTTCTACCGGCAAAATTAATCATACGGTTAATATTATGTAATTTTTTTAATTTAGATTTTCTCACAATGAGCCACAAATTAGTTATGGTCAATGGGCATTCACAACGTGTATACCATATTCCGAATTGCCGACGCTAGACGGAGATTCCCTAGATTGGTAGGGCGGGTCATACGAAGGGTGCTTACTCGGCATATCTCTCGGCTCTAAGGATGGAGAATGGGGACGGGATGAGATGGTAGGAACCATTTGGGACACCGAAAGAAAAAAATATAAAGTTTTCGATTTCTCTCATTTTCTAAGGAGAAAAATTCACATTAAATTCCTCATGACCTGTAACCTTTCTTTATAATACTTAACTCGATTACATATGTGTGAAATTAGTAAGTACGGGTGTATCGTGTATTAATAATTTATTTTATCTTTTATTCAAGCCGGACACTTTTCTTAGTAGAATAAATTGTAAGGAACAGTAATATTGTTAGCGCACAGTGGCCATACGTTATCACGAAACCACAGACCCGACGCACTCGTTGCACATCAGGAACTGGAACAGCTCCCTGATTTATTGCGTGGCTCCAAGTCACGAGCGTGCCTCGGCACCCGCGACAGAAACACGCGCTCGTTTTCAGTTGCATTTGCTGCGTCTCGTCGCCGTCATCTCGTCGTCCGTGGCTCCGAGAAAGGGCATGGCTCCGTTCGGACGTGCGTTCGGCTGCCGCCACGCCACCCTTATAAGGGCGAGGACCAGCCTGTGGAATTCTATGATCGAGCGCAACATCTGGGCGCTGACGTACGCAGCAGAGGCCGAAGACCTGCTGCGTTGGCGTCTGCTTTTCTCGGAGAAATCTGTTTAAAAACGATCACGATTCGTCAGAGTGCGTTTTCGGATGTTGACTGTACTCACGAAAAGTGAGATGTTTCAAACTTTCTCACTTTGATCTGAATGAAGGAAATCTAGAGAAAAAATTATTTTTACTAGTAAAATTTTCATAAAGATAGTTCACAAAAGAGTTGATATATACAATAAAGCCATTTCTTTGGCCTCTAAATAAAAATTATGAAAATTTAGATTAAATTGAATGTTGCGTTTTAACTGTTGGCTCCAAGCAGGCACATAAGCTTGTTCTGTGCTTTAAATTATTATTGAAGCTATATTTCTAATTTCTAATGCGCACAGAAATTAAAGAAAAACTTAGCAACTTCTTCCATGTAAGAGGTGTCTATGGTTTTGCCAGATATCCAGGAACTCTGGAAACTCTCCCAAAAGTTTATCTAATTTCCCATGCTCGCAGAAATTGACGGAAAATTTTGCAGCCTCCGCCCACGCGGGTTGTGGTCATGGTTTCGTTAGCTACTCGGAGAAAATGCAACACAATGAAATTTCAATTTTGACTGAAAAATGCAAATATTTGGTTTTGTCCCCCCACCCAATTCTTATACTGCGCGAACTCACTTAATTCTCATATTCGGTGCGTAACTGCTCACAACTCAGCTGAAGTCATTTGAATAAATATTTGCTATACATGTGATGGATCAGCAACTTTTTGATACTCTTGATACGTAAAGAACTGTTTACCGTATACATTTTCTATAATGTTATTGTGTGTTCGTGAAGACTGCTTTTGTTAAAATATTTAATTTTGGCTGTGTTATACGGTAGTATTTTATTTTTCATGGGCAATGTGAATGCTACTGTTCGGAAAATCACTTTTGAGCAGTTTTGTTCAGCAGTATTTTTTCTGCTGCAGACCACTAGTTATTCTGTAAGTTTTGCGAGCTCAAAGCCTCGCCAGTATGTTACCAGCGTTTACAAAATTAAAGAGTCTAGACGTTATGTTAGAGCGACAAAAGGGGAATAAAAAATTAAAGCTAGCGTTGCAAATTTATTAATAATTTTTTATTATTTAAAAAAAATTGTGTACGCATTTCTTTTACAGGACCCATTTTACACTTGTAAATCATGTTCTCGTAGTTATTGATTCTCTTTTCTGGCATACTAATGCAAGTAAATTTAAACCTTCCGTGGTATTTCCCAAAAGCTTGACCTATCTTCTTTCTTCAGAGTTTCTAAACGTTACCTCGTAGTATTTGAATCAGGTATTGGCCTGGAATGTTCAAAAATTCAATAAATCATCCTAAGAATGTGAATGTTCATAAGCGCATATAGTGCTGTCTAAAGGAAAACTTCTGTAATTTCGCATGATTACGATAGTCACATTTACCATTAATACCCTTCCTCTATATTCGCAATTTTCGTGTGTTAACCGAGCTAATTTATCGCCGCCCATTTTCCAAGCCGCCGATGACAAATTGACACAAGACGACCACACACGCAGGACACGGTGGTCGTATTCTTTTGGGCCGTATAAGGCCTAACTCGGTTGCCAGAGAAGGCAACATATGACACAGCTCCAACACCTGCGGGGCATCTTATGAATGTATGAGTTATTGGGCATATAATATGTACGATCTATCTAATGTAATATTCAGATGGACCTATCGAAATAAAAAAAGCAAAAGAAGAATTGGAATGCACTATTCGGCATTTTATTAAATGATCCTGCATATTTAGCTGCAAACAGTTCCTATTTAGAACAGTTTTGTTGGGCAGTGTCAGAGAAATAAATGTGCCAAAAAACTTTCACTTAGAGGAACGGATGGATGCGGCGGATGCCGCTTGTAAAACAGGTAAATTGTCTGCTGAAAGGAAGTGCTAAGGGCTAGTGGGAGTAATTTGAAAATATATTATCTGCGTTTACAGGAACGAATAATATAACAAAAAGTTTTCAAAATAGATTGTATTCGGGAAGGACTAGATGTCATATACAATCATCCATTATATGTAATGCCATGTAAGTATGAAGTACTTAAGAAACATCGTTTCTCGATATCACAGAAAGTGTTATTACATATCAGTGGAGTGCATTTTTCCACTAGACCACTGTGTGGTAAAAACGGAGTATCTATGAACATCAAATAAAACAAAATCTGTGATCATTTTAGAGAATTGGCGATCTCAAACAATGATTTTCTGAATCAGGAATAGTATCTGAAAATATATCTAAATAAATAGTGTACACGTTCGCCTTATCTTCCTGTAGTAAGCAAACGAGCGGAGCAGAGCAGAGCTCCGATCGGTTCCCCTTGTGCAGCCCCTCTCGCGGACGCGGAACCTGCTCCACAGGCCCGCGCCGCCCCCGGCATCCGGGAAGCGGTTCTAATCCTACGCGAAGGAGAACGAAGAACTATATCGTCCTTGGCCGTACGCTCCTCGGGGTCACGATCAGGGAATCATAAAGTAGGCGAATTCTCACATTAATGTTTGCTTCGCGCCGCGCCGCGCCGCGCGCTGACCTGCAGGTCAGTCCGGGCCAAGGCTCACGGCGATGCCACGCCCCGCAGGCGGTGACGTGGGCTGCCCTGCGCCCACGCGAGACACGCGCCGGGCTGCGTTGGACAACGGGACTCTCCTCTGCAGCCCAAGAGAGGTTCAAGAAATGGAAACGAAGTGCAGAAAGAGAATGGTGAACTATTGTCGTCTGGGAGATAAAAATGGATCAGGGCGAACTACATTTATTCTGCCGTTATTTCATTATGGACATGTGCATCTCCTGGGTCCTGGATATTTTGTGTTCATCCGTCCAAAATTGATGTGATGGATTAGGTGACATTCTTCACATTAATCTTTTCCTCTACTTGAACTTTGTTGATACTCGTTTGTTGTAAATGTTTCTTTGTTGGCTCGTCGTTTGTTGGTTAGTTACTTTCAGTTAGCATGTGAAACTGAGGGAAAATTGGAACACCATTATACTTTTTTTTAATGTTAAGTTAGTCTTTATTTTTGCCGTCATTAGTTACTTTTTACTCTTCGTTTTATTAGGTTCATTTGAATACTGCTTGTTCCAAAATCTCTCATAAGCACATTCATGCAGAACTATTTCCTCTATTCGTAGCACATTTGAAATTATTTTCTTCTTTAATATATTTAATTATATTGTATGATGAGTTTATTGTAGGAAATAATGCATTGTGTACTAATTGCTAATTTAATGGATTTATGCAAGATTCGTGTATTTTCCTAGGAACTTTCATGTGAAGGAAGGAGTAATAAATACTTCTTTTCTGCTAAATATGGCTCTCACAAACAATAATATTTGCGCACTGTTCAATAAATTTTGAAAGTAATGTTTTGGGGTCAATGATTAATGGTTTCTTTTTTCCTGGGTCACGAAACTAAGAAAAAGTTAAAATTGATTGGTTTGCTCTCTTTTCGTGATGAAGGCACCTATTATATATTTTTTTCCTACGGCTTTTTCCTGCCGGCAGTCGGTTATCCTTTACGTTCCGATGGGAAACATATTCGTCCATACACTAGACACCAACATACTTGCCGGCTTCTCTGATCTGGGGTTAATAGAACGCGAGTCCCTCCGCGACAACACATACAAGAGAGACAAGGGACAAACAACCATTCCCAAGCCAGGACTCGAACCCGCGACCCTTCGGACCGAAACCTATTATGTATAAGTTACAATAAAATACAGAAAACAAATTGATAGAAGTACTATATTATCAAATGTGTTGCAATTTTGGCATGTCCCTAATACGTTGCTTCACGCGTATCCCATTTCGATCGTTCAACAGATATCAGCTATCACGACAGGACTCCGTTTTTCTTTACAGAACCATTATTTGATATTTGAAATGTATTTTTGGAAGCGCTCACCACGTTCGTCGCTCACATCATCATGGGAAGAAATCCTGGCGTGAATGCAAAAAGTGTATTTTAATGATAAACTACACCTGTCTGTTGGTACAAGTTTATCAAATATTCCATAAGTGCTTTAAAATTTTCTCAGAAAAGTATTCTTATTGATATGTAGGAACCACGATGGAATTATATTTAAAGCAAATATCTTCTCTGCAAATTGTTATCTTGTTTTCAGCTTCTCTTTTTATATAAATGAATAAATAAAGGGTTTTGAATTTTGTTAGAATCGCTTTGAAACATAAGTGCATCAGTGTTGAAAGCGATCTCTATATTCCCTAATTGCTCCCTTGTACTCGTATTACTCCACAGTACTCTATTTAATTAATTTTGGATTAAGTACTGAAAATACGCGTACATTATGAAACTACTCTAATACAGCAACTCCAATTTTTCTAATTCTTAACTATCACTACAGAGATCCTTGCTCTCTGAGAACCTCTGCTCAGAGATCCTTTTATTACTCTGAGTTGTTTACTTCAAGAAATAAGAAGAATCAAAGCTGCTGAACGATAACCTTAACGAAGTTCCGAAAATGAACGAATTCGAGCCGTATTTCCGAACTCTGAAGCGACCGGGCAAAGGGACCGACTTATCGATGACTATCGCAGTCGCTTTGACATGAATGGCGCCGGCCGAGTCAACGGGCCTCTGACTAAAGTGCCTGCACGTCCCGACGCCCACGCTCCCGCCTGGTACGCACCGTCCGTAGCGCCCGGTGGGCACCGCCAATGTACCGGAACACCAGACGTTTTGCTCCAACCACATCTCGAGACCAGATTTATAGCGGTTTTCTCTTCAACGACCGGAGCAAATTTCGTACCTACACTGGAGAGGACAATGATTTTTGCTCTGACAAAAGTGTATCTATTATATTGATTAATTCTTGTAATTCGTGTGTCGTTATCTTTTTAGCTTAGTAGTTGCAATTACTGCCGACCAACAATAACTGCTCATGAATGTCAGTGTTCTCAATGACTGTTGACTGATACGTGACTTCGGCAATTGAACTTGCGGAACAAGCTGTCAATACCCGGCACCAGTTTTTAAATTCCATTTACGCAATTCAACTCCAATTTGCATCAAAAATGTGTTTAAAAGAATAGATCGAAACTCTGCAATACAAGTACATAAATGTAACATTTTCAATAATAACATAAAGTAGTGGTGCTACAGAATGGGACAGACTTTCTCGTAGTAAAGTTTTTCTAATTTTATGTGTGGACTTCCTGTACGGTCTTGCCCCATTCTGTTGCCAGCTTCCGTCTATTACCGCCCAAAGTACGTTTTTTTGTTGTTTTTTTAAGAACTATTCGGTTTCCTAATAGTAGAACCGAAATATTACTTCAGGAATATTAAAGAAGAGTAAAACCTAGTCCTAAATGGAAATTTTCATTGAAACCTCTGAAGCCTTTTTCAAGAAAATGGCGTTTAACCATTACTGTAAACGCAAAATTTGAAGCTTTTTTTCACACGAATCTATTGCGTTTACGAAAAAACTTCATTTGAAGTAATTTTAAGAACTTCTACTCACATATGCAATAATGTATACAAATTGCTTGAAATGCACATTAACGACGTGAGACATATTTCAAAAAAATACGGGTGTGCTTTTTGAAAAAAACAACCCCAAATGAACTTTGTCATATTAAACAGCGCAATTGGCACTATCCGCACGAAAGGTTTGAAGAAAAAAATTGGAGCAACTTTTAGAAAATTACGTGTCAGCTTATCTGAAAATCGGAATTTTGAGCTCATCTTCACAAAAAACTGTTGAGTTTTCGAGAAACTTTAATTGACATTATTTGAAGCACATGAACAAATTGGCGCTAATGTAAATATTAACGACGGCAGAGACAAGTCAACAAAGTTACGTTTTTGTAATTTTTGAAAAACAAAAGAATAGAGCAATATGGCGTTTATGTTATCTTATAGAAAACATTTAGCACAATACCTACTAAAAGTTTTAAAAAAAATTTGGAGCCATTTTTGAGAAAATTATGTTTCTGTAATTTTTTTTAAAATTGCTCATATTGCACGCCATATTGCGCAAAAATAATTAAAATTTTCAAAAAAGTACCATGTCATTAATAAAAGAATGAATTATGAAGAATGAAATTCTTTTGAAGGAAAATTCGCTATCTTCACTTTCCTAGTTGAAGGAAGACAGCGAAAAAAGCAACCTTTTACAATTTTCGAAAATTCAGAGTTAATCGTGAAAATCCAACCTTTGTCACCCTTATAAGCGTATTTCACTCTATTCTTACAAGAATTTTAAAGAAAAAATTTGGATCCGGTTTTGAGAAAATTTTAAAAATATCCAGGGGGCTTTATGTGAAGTACCCCAAATTTTAAAGAAAGTTTCTCAAAATCTCAAATATTTGGGTCCAGCCAGATGGGCATGGATTTCTTCAATTTGGAAAAGATCGTACGTATGGTTTAGGGGCTAGTAGTGTTCACGGACGGACGGACGGACGTTTTGAATAAAACACTTTTTCGGTATCAGGGGAACTCAAAACGTGTATTTCCGTTGAAATATCGAAATCGATTTTCCGCAGCATTACATATCTTTTCTATACTACGTATATTACTCCATATATACGCATGTATACGAGAAAGTAACTAGTGGGCTACAGAATGACACAGACTTTCTCGCAGTAAAGTTTTCTAATTTCCTTTGTGTCCATTGGGTTTACTGTCTTACCACCATCCTCTTGCAAACTGTCATGTATTGCGGTTTAATTATATCAATTTTTTAAAAACATTTTCTCAAATTTTCCGTTTCATAATAATACAACAGAAATATTACTTTAAGAATATTAGAGAAGAGTAAAATCTCGTCATAAATGGCAATTTTCATTGAAAAATTTTCAGCCGTTTTTAAGAAAAAGGAGTTTAAGCGTCATTGCAAATGAGAAATTTGAAACTCTTTTTCACAGGGATGTATTGAGTTTTAGAAAAACGTGATTTGAAGTCATTTAAAGAACTTCCACTCACAAATGCAATAATGTATATAAATCGCTAGAAATGTTTAAATTAACTGCGTGAGAGACATTTCAAAAAAATTACATTTGTGTAATATTTGAAAAAATAAAAGAATAACCCCCAAATGAACTTTGTCATTTTTAACAGTGCAATAAGCACTCTCCGTACGAAAAATTCGAAGAAAAATTGTGGAGCCATTTTTGAGAAACTAATGTTTGAGCGTTTCTGAAAGTGCAAAATTTTGAGCTCGTTTTCATTGAAAACTATTAAGTTTTCGAGAAACTTTATATGGCATTATTTAAAGTATTTGTACTTGTAAATACAAGAATGTGAACGAATTGCCACAAATGTAAATAATAACGACGGGAGAGGCTATTAAAAATAATTTTTTCTAATTTTTCCCAAAACAAAAGTATAGTGCAAAATTCTGTGTATGTCATCTCATAGACAATGTCTCGCTCTATCCCTACCAAGAGTTTAAAGAAAAAATTTGAAGCCATTTTCGAAAAAATCTGGTTTTTGTAATTTTTTTTTAAATTGCACATATTGCATGCAATATTGCCTGAAAACTGTCAAGAGTTTAAAAAAATGTACATACCATAATAAAAGAAGTAATTATGGACCACCAATTCCATTTAAAGGAAAAATCTCTATTTGGAATTTTGTAGTTGTAGGAAGACGTCAGAAAAAATTCTAACTTTTGCCACCTTTATAAGTGTATTTTACTCTATTCGTACAAGAAATTTAAAGAAAAAAATTTGGAGCGGAGTTTGAGGAAAGTTTGTAAAAGTCCCAGGGACTTTACGTAAAGTAGCCCCAAATTTTAAAGAATTTTTTCCAAAATTTCAAAGCTTTAACTAGAGCCTGAAATAATCTGATAGATTTAAAAGAAATTCAGCCCCACGTTGGGCGCCATTTTGAAATAATCTGCAATTTATTCAAACAAACTCGGTCGAGGAATTTGAAAAGCAAATATCTTTCTATCTTTCGACTTCATTGCTAGAAATGGCTCAATGAAAAATCATATATTCATTTCACGAAAACATGGAAATTTATTAAATAATTTATAACAATTTTTGGTATTGTTTAACTTTACCCAATATAAAATTAAATGTTTGTCATGACCGTTCCAACCTTATGTCTTCGCGTGCTTTTTCAGCCATCTTTGTCCATCTCCGACGCCGCCGTCCTCAGGTCCAGACACCATCTTCTCTCTTCTTTTCTCGGAAGCTCACTTCAATCACCGTTCATCAAATCAATAAACTATTTGCTGCTAACATTCCAGTTCAATCACTGACAACTTCGCCCAATCCCTCAATGTCCCTCCAACTCGTTCACATGAAATATTTTAAGCTCCACTGTCACACTTAGAGTTCCAATTTTGATGTTTTCTCAACATCCATTTCCTAGTAGATGCTTACAAGTCCCCAAAGAAAAAAAAACTCCTAACATTAATTGGAGCACGATCCGTTCATGAGTACGGCATCAGTCAGAATGAATGTCTCTCGTATTCTTTCAGCCCTGCAAAGCTCGGTTCTTAATTTCGATTGTTTATTTGCAGATAACATTTGATGTACTTTCGTACCTAGGCAATCTCTAAATTTCTTGCAAAACGAACTAGCCGTCTTCACGACTGTCGCTGCATGAATATGTTGACCTTGACGACGGCTCGCTTACCGTTGCTATGTTAGCATATTCACATAATTTATCCCCTTTAATTGACGCCATTTATAATAAATAATTGTACAATATTCAGTGACATATTGGTATGTCACAAGCCAGATGGGCAGGGTTTCTTCAATTTGGAAAAAACTCCTGCGTGTGGTTTAGACGCTAGTACTTTTTACAGACGTACGGACGTTTTGGCGTCAATGGACTTTCCGGTATCAAGGATCCACAAAACAGAGATTCTGGCTACATTACGTGTCAGAGGATTTTTCCCCTTAATTTAGCAACTGGATGTATTCTCTTTTTCGGAATCAGAGCCTGGCAATGTTTTTCTGCCGAAAATCCGCCGTGTTTTCGCGCAGCATTACAAAACTTTCTCTGTACTACGTATATTACTCCGTATAAGACTGCGTATATACGTACGTACACGAGATAGTGAAAATGAATAAAATATTTCTTCAATTACTATGTTTCTTCAAAGAAATGCAGAACACCGCGAAACTTTTAACATACAAGGTAATTCTTAAAGACGTTTGCCTGCGAGTCTATTGCAACTATCTCCCTGATTCTTACTTTCAATGAAATTCCGTAATCCGTACATGTGTTGTTACGTAATATTTGTGTTGTGCAATTATTTACACTGTGAATTAAATGCAATACTGATTCAATATAAGCTTATTTATTGTCTTCTCTTCAATTCGAAGGCGATTACTTCCATTAATCGATATATCGATAGCATATTGGTCTTCTCAGTGTGTCGAAGAGGTGCTACTGAAGAGGACGAATCATACGAATAAGGTTTATTATTGTTATTATTAATATTATTATTATTATTATTATTATTGTTATTCATTTTACGTACTTACAGACAATTTTACCTTGTCCAGCTGTCTGTGCGTTGTAGGAGTCAACTAACAATGCGCTGAGAAAGAGAGAGATAAAGAAGAGAGAGATAAGAGAGAGATAGAGAAGAGAGAGATAAGAGAGATAAAGAGAGAGAAAGAGAATTTAAGCAAATGTACCAATAATAAGCATCAAATATTACCTCTGAATGTGAATAAATAAAATGTGATTTCTGTGGTCCCCTATGTTTTACATGTAAGAGAAAATTGACCAATCAGCCAAGTTTGAATTGCTTAAATGTGGAAATAAGTTTATCTTCATGTAGTGTACGAGTAAAAATAAAATACTGCAAAGACCAAAATCTCATATGTGACTTAATCTGCGCAGATTCGAAGATAGAGTAGTTGAATGAGATATGTAATACGTACTTTATCTGTTACTTATTTTTACTTCAGAAGTTAGTGTGATTGTGCGTCTGGACAGTACTCATCTATGTCTGTTCTCTTTGTCAATATTTAGCACGTGCCCCCCGTTGTTAACACTTTTCAATCGGTTTTCTTAGAGCCATGTTTTCTTAATCTCTACTTCCTTCCAGCATGTAGAGGCGAACTTCGAAGTATCCTATCAGGTGAAGGAGGAGAGTCGACATTCAAAGAACACTCATTATTTATGGTTCATGTTCGTTGAAGCGAACAACTCGACTGCCTACGACAGGTCGGCGAAGACCGGACGTGACAACTGGAGTCTACCGCGCGGAGCCATCTGTCTTGGCTTCCCTTGCAGAGGCGGGCGACCACAAGTCTCCTTCTGGTGGGGCGAAGCAGGGGCAAGAGAAGCTCGCAGTTCCGCATTGCCACGATTGCAATGTGTATAAATGTCCTCAGTAGAAGAGATGTTAAGCATTTTGAATTTAAAAATACTTGGAATTAAAAAAATAATGTCCACGAAGTTTTACTGCTGATTGTATTCAAAATCCAATATTTTCTGACTAGTAATTTTTGAAAAACTATACAAAAGGCTAGGCAGTAAGTCAGTTTGTGTGCAGATTTGCCAGTTCAGAATCATCTGCTATCTAACTCCTGTGTTCGTAAACCAGAGTTCTTCTGTAAATTAAGAGAAGTAATTGACTTTTCTTTCAAAAGTACATAAAATTCATAGGTCATTTACGCACATTCTAAGATTATTGTAAAGCGATGGTACGAGGTCCTTCCCAAGGGGCCCAGAGGTTTGTGACAATAATCACCAATCATCTTACTCTCAGTAACGAAACTTTGGATTCCACAATATAGTAAGGGTAAGAATGCCCACTAGACATTAGCGCAGACAATTTTCATTATCAGTCTTTTCACCCAGAACAAATGAGTCCAATTCCAGTTGATTATTAGAAATCCATGGCTCGTGAACAGTGAAAACGTCTCTACCATACGGTATTGATTTAAAAGAGGTAGATGATTTAAATGAGAGGCGCGTTAACTATAATATATTTTTAATCTACTGTTCTTTAGCTTGAAGCTTACTTTATAAAGCTGAGTTTTTAGTTTGTACGTGCTTCCATATTTTATTAACTTTCCACTCATCAAGAGAAACGCTGGTTATCAACCTATCAACACCCAAAGAGATGTTGAAAGCTCGAAAAAACAACAGTTAATCAATCCTACAGCAAACGTTAATCCAGCAAAAGCCTGACCGAGTGACACTAAGAAATACAAAAAATCCTATAAGAGTAATACGAGTAGATTACGCTCACCGACATATTAGTACGATCGATCGGCGCCACATGGAGCACGCACGATGACATGGCGGGATCGTGTTGCGCGGCGGGGAAACGTGAACTCATTTTGCACAGGTGTGGCCAGCTGGTCCCTCGCCCTCTGCCCCGCCCCGCCCCATACCACCATCGCCTAACCCCCCCCCCCGCTCCACCCGCCTTCCCGCCTCGCCGCGTCCTTTGCCCCGCCCTCGCGCGGTCGCCGTCGCCGCCGCCGCCGGCGGCCTCAGATTCTTGGCAAGGCCTCCACGCGCCGGCGCGCCGCGCGGGGCGACAGGTGAAAGCGACGCCGCCCCGCGCGCCTGCCCCGCCCCCGCCCCCGCGCCCGCCTTCGCCGGCCCGATCGCCCCATCGACAGCCTCGCCCACGGCCATCGCGCACGCCCCAGCGAAAGTTCATTGAATGCCACGCGAATAAAATTCGCCCGTCGCAGGCACTGTCCACTTCCAGTTATCTTCTTTTTCGATCTGAGGTGATTTGTGTATGTTCGGTTTGTTGTGACTTGTTTTGTCATATTCCGTACATTATGAGATGAGGAATTCAGATATTCCTCTAGTAGAGAAGCGAAAAAATTGAAATGTACATTTTGGTTTATTTTTGGAAGCTTCTTCACTCATCTCTGGTGTCATAGAGTCTGTGTCGTGTCGAAATTTTATATTGCATAGTTTCCTACTCAAAGTAATCGTTTCACCTGCGTTCGTCCGTTACTCATAGTTAGATCCCTGTCTTTTCAATATTCGCGACAACAGAGGTGCTTTTCGACACGTCTCGGACTGCTGGTAGATAACTGGCCATTTTTCGGAAATAATACATTGTGATACACTGACTCTACAACTTTTTATTACTTGTCACTCGCGGTACAACTTACTTATGATATTTTTAACTATGTATATTTTTTAGTATATCATGTATTTATTTTCTTAAGTTGTAGATGTGAAGTATTAACGTGATCTTTTTTTATTGTACTATTTTTATCCTTCAAAATCAGTGCCAATGGCCAGTGTTATATCACCTCATTCTGTAGTACCTGTTATAAGCTACGAGGTAACGAAAACTTCAGGAGAAAACTGCCAGGAGAAGGATTCAGAAATGATGATCTCAAATCAATCACACAAATACCGATGCGCATTTTTATCTCAATATTCCGATTCTTCAATTTGATTAATAAATAAGAAATATGACGACTGTCAATTATATATAGTTTGAAAAAGTCACGAAAAGATAATGAAAAGATAATTCTGTCGATAGAGAAAACATTTTCAGGAACTGAACAAAAAGCATCAGTGAAAATAATACATTGCATTTCTTCTTGCTCGTATTAGAGAACTCGTTGCAGAACAAACATATTTAAAACGTAATTTAATGTTTACCTCAAATACTACACTGTAACGATAAAATAGCTTGTATGATAAATGAAACAGTCTTGCAAATTATTAGCTCGTAAATATTTTTAATGCAAATAGTTGAGCACTTTATAGTAGCTATTTACGTCACCAATGGTGTTGATGCAGAGTCATTGACAGTAAGTTCTCAGGAAGGATCGTTATTCTTGACATTGCCATTCATTTCAACACATTACCATTATCATTGCACTTGGCCGTAAAACTGATCTAACTTTCGAATCGAGGTTGTGATCGATGCAATAAGCAATATCGGTTACGAGCGGTACTATTAAGAAAACATTCCGTCAAATATGGGTGTTTGGTGTTTTTATTCTGAAGTTCATTCAACTTGGTTATCTTTATAGTATCATAGTTATCTTTGTCGTAATTGTATGTATCATAGTCGTGAATGACATTGTTTGAAGAAATAAATGGCCACAGATAGCCATTATAAATTTAATGGCTTAGTACTTGTAAACTCATGTTCTCTTTATTCATTTGTGTCATTATAATGGTTTAAGTATATCATATTATTATAGTGAAAAAAGAAATGATATTACACGGTAAAGTTAAAAAAAATAATGCTTGAAAATAGTTTTCAAAATAAGTAATTTTATTTAAATATGCATTGTTAAGATAATTATAATATTAATTTTAAAAGATAATTATGTAGTTTGTTCTGTAATAATAGTGTACTCTTTTATCTGATGTATTAATACGTCTTCAGTATCAGCATTTCCATTCATGCTTTGAGGACTTGTGGAGGGCAAACTTCTTGCTTCACGTTTTTCCTGAGAAAATGCATATCAAGAAATAGATAAAGAAATTTGTATTGTAAATGAATAAGAAGTTTATCTTATAGAAAATTCGTGAATAATTGTTTAAAAATTCAAATATAGGCACACTTTTCTTCTCTTTTTATATTCTCGTGTAACATTATACGAGGAGAATCTACGTAGAATAGAAAAAAAAGTTCCTTGATGCTGCAAAAATGTCAAGATTTTACCGGAAATGCACGTTTTGGGAGACAATACCGAAAAGGTTGTTTTTTTTAACTTCTATCCGTTGGCAGGTTTGTCTGCTCGTTCATCTGTAAAAATCACCATAAACTCGGGGCCCTTCATATTTGAAACGGATCTTTTACTTTTGAGAGGAATATATTATATAATTATATATTATATTCTAGTTGCAAGTGTTAGGAGAAGATAATACAAATAGGCATAGTATAAAAGGTGAAAAATAACTATTCTTGATAATCCCTTCAAATAATTGTTGCAAATAATAGTCTGAAAACTTCAAAGTGTACTTCAGGAAGGGACATGCCTGGAAAGCAACTTAAATTGACTGTACGGCCATAAACGAGCTCCCTGTACGTTTCTAGTCACCAAGGAGGTATTTTCTGGCTCTTCGGCCGTCACTTCGTGGTGTTCGAAGCTGCTAATTAGATCTTAACATCGTCCGATGTCCTTAAATTTCGGTGGAGCCTGCGGCGACCGCTGGCGGGTGCGGGTAGCCGGCAGCGCGGCGGGTGGGCGAATGAAAATCTAAGAGCGTGCACAACTTGCCGGCAGCACGAGGGTTCTAGGCTATCGAGTGGTTCAGGAAACATGAAGAACTGGGCAATCTTGTTAATTATGATGATAAATCGTTCTAGGCAGGCTAGATAGGGGTGACAGGATGAAGGGAGTTCATAAAACGCAAAAAATGGGCTTTCCTATTAATTCTGCTGATAAATAGGGTTAGATGCAGAGGAGAAAAATAAACCTGCTGTTTCAAAGAATCGATATTCAATCTGTGACTTCAAATAATTATTAGCATGCTATTAAGAGCCGTTATGATATGCTACGAAAACAAGTTTACGTTAATATTTCCTTATACATTTTTTGTTTAACAAGCTGCGTTTTGTTTGGTAGATTTTGCAGTCTGACACACCGTATAGAATGGGAAACATTTTACCAATCATCACGTTTCTTGATGTGTGTTTGGAGATGATGTTCAGGTCACGTCAAGTCTTCACTTTTTTTTTTTTTGAAAAGACGCATGACTGGAAAGTGAGGGAATTTAACTTATTAGGTGTTACCGAGATACATTCTACAGATACTTTCTCTCCAGTTAGAAAATAATAAATGCAGACTATTACAATAGGGAAACATTTTTCGTAAAACTCATTACTAGGGAACGGAATTTATTGTAATAAAAATGAAAAATGTACATATATGTGTACTTATTTTTTCCAAAATATGTAAGAAAAAATAGAAAATATGTAAAATAAAAATGCATTATTGTGTTTCAATATAGAACGTCGCCGATCAGTTCTTTCGGATTTGGAGTGGTTGAAAGTAGGTTCTATCTCTACTGAAGTAATTGTACAGTAGACTTCATCACATATAAGAATTTTATTCGAAATATAAAATACTTCATAGCATATATTACAATGTTTACGAGGAGCTGGTGTACAAGTGAATACTAGTACCGTATAGTGAGTGATGAATCTCAGGAGAGTGGATTAAAGGGGATATATATTCCATCCACCAAATTGAACAACGCGGTAAGACAATTTTCTGTAAAAAATATTCATTAATATTCGATCAAGCCACGAATTTTCTGTTTGAAACATAAGCAATCACGTGGTTAAAGTAGCGCATACGTCGAGAGTCCAACCTGCAAGAAGAATAACTCGTCGACGACGTATCTGTCGAAGCAACTTTTTGGGCGCTGGTTCAATGTATGGTTAACATGAACTATGTTATTTAATGGCATTGGGGAGTCTCTCTTACAAATATACTATTTCCGTGGGTGAACTCCAGTATAAGCTCTTGATCATCTGAATTCTTGGTAAAATATTTATCAAGCAGAATAAATGTCGGCAAGGTGTTAAACGGTGAATTTAGTGTTAATTTATTAATGTTTAGAGCAATTATTTCTTAGTGCACTACACTTTACTCATAAAAACTAATATTTCCGGCACCAATAGTATTTTGTTGCTAATATGTGAGTAACTATTAGCAAAAACTGTGTATGAAATTATAAAACATGAAGAATTTGATACTATCACATCCTTGGAATATGAGCAACATTAATACCGAGAGAAATTACAAAATGGAAACCATATTATAAAAGACGTCACGAGACCCTCGAACGATAAGTGTGCATCAATTCAAAGTAAAGGTTCATCATGACTGGTTTACTCGTTTCTGAGCGTAGGAGACAAACGAAACTACCGCCTTTAAGTTCTTCCCTTTCCTAGAGATGCGAATGGTGGTTTGCCTTTGCTGAATGCAGCAGGCCTCCCCAACAAACTGGATTCAGGAACTCTTGGCCCGAAAAATGCCCGAGGTCTCACCGGGGTCACTTCTTCCCCTCATCTCTCTCTCCCTTCTCAACTGCCGGCGACCTACCTCTACGGACGTAGTCTTCCCAGAAATGAGCTTGAAATCAGTATTGCACCTGATGGGAACTTGTGTACCCGCAGCCGCTTTGGGCAGTGGGTCTTGGGTCTCGGTTTTGGGAAAGCATTATTCAAAGGGGGCAGTGAGAACATGAGAGGTGAATGTTGATTAGTAAATTAATGAAAATGGGATTTTATACAGATAAAATACGTGACGGAATAGGAAAGACATCACCACTATCAACAAGCCTCATGCATGTCTCAAACTTGCAGCTTTTGGCTCCAAGGCCCTGCGCCACCGGGCCCTGCAAGATCAATACAATGATAGACGAAAATTCTCTGTCTCCAATTGCGAAGTGTAGATACAGTGCACAAAAGTAGTTAATTCACGAGCCACAAGTGGAAATTACAATTACATAATAGTATTATGTAATTGCGTAGTAACATGTGAATACTAAGAGTTGTGTGTGTTAATTCACATGTGAACATGTGAAGTAGAAATAGTGCGAATACTACATTAGATAAAGACCCATGGCGTAGTTACCAACCTTCCATCCATAGTGTCCGAATTCGATCTCAGGCGGTACAAAGTGGAATTTGTCGGGGACAATGCGTCTTCGAGTAGGTTTTCTTGGGGTAATCCCCTTTTCCTCTGCTAATATGCATTCCACTGGTTTGCTCCGTTAAACAGTCCATACCGTATATTATCATTAATCATCATTCCGCTGAGGATCCTTTAATATCACCGATGGCTTGGCAAAAGCTGCTCAGAAGGGCCGTGGCTACCTCAGTGGGTATGCTTCTGGCCTGGCAAACTAGAGGGAGAGGGGAAATGGTAATGGAGTGCACGCCCCCTCCCAAGAACCTAGTAATCCATATGGATGACAGGAGTGGATATAATACCGGGCGAGGCGAAGGGTACTGCTTATATAAAGATGGCCCCTGAAAAAAAAGTTTTAGTTTTACTACACTACGTACTATTGTGTGCACAAATTGGAGCATCTCACCCCACGCGCCATCCCAGATGCAGCGTCTGAACCGTAGCTTATCGCATCTCCGAGCCCCTGGCGGCAACTTACATCGCTCCAATGGAGAGGCTCGTAATTGGGGCATTGCCCATCCCTGTGCAGGCGCGCCTGCTGCCTCCTAGGTGCGCGATTTATAGCCAAGGCTCTGGATATTTCATAAGCGACGTAAATACGTCGTGAACAGTGTATATGGCGTTAGAAAATCGCTATGACCGGCCGCCGTGAACTCCTTTGGTCAAATTGTACCAGGTGGCGCCATAAATTTTCAACCGAAGTTTCTCTCTCGGCTTCGACAGCGTCCGCGGGCACCGAAGGCGGCCCCTTTCGCTGAACCAACCGCTCTGGAGCAACGTGCATTATGCTGAGGTGTGCAAGGGGGGATGACATCGACTTGCTCGTTAATAAATATTCAAGAGAAACAGTTATGAGTTCATCCCTTGTTCTCTAGCTATGAATTCTTAAGAGGCGAATCTCTTTCAGAATATGCTGTACTTATTCATGGAATGATAATCACTTGAGAAGTGGATGAGTAAGTTTGTATCATGTATGGCAGTTCGAATAACCAGATTCTGAAAAAAGTCATGAAAAACATTTTTTACCTGATATTTAAAATTCAAAATCTCTATGATTTTAGTAGGGAGGTATTTGATGAGAAATGCGTTGCTTCGATGATCTGTTTTCATGAGAAATAAAACGAAGGAGCTGATATTGTATACGTATATACTTTCTAGAGATAGAGATACTGAGATACTAGCGTAAAAATTTCTGTAGAATTCTTTTTATTATATCAAACTCTAATGAAAGCGATGATACACTCTAACGTCATTAATCATTGCTTGTATCATACATTGTAGTTAATTTGACCTTGAAATTATTTATTCTCAAATTTCTATTTGCACAAAATATTCGTAATTTTATTAAATATATTGATTACTTGGCAAAGTGTATATTAATTTAATAAGAAATTGTTATGTGTTCACTTCACACAAAAGCTCTGTAAAGGTCTGACAAAGTAAATGTTATTATGCATGTTGGAGAAGTTATTAGATTACTTAGTCATTTCTTCAGTAAAATTATTTATTAATTATTGAAATTGATATTTTCATTAATTTCAGTAGATGTAACGTAACCTATGAATGAAAACAAGTTTGTTTCTTGGAAGTGCTTAGTTTTACTTTATTTGTCTTTAGGTACATGTTGTATATTGCCGCACTCTCATCAGAAAGTGTCCACATCTTATCGTTTTTTCACCGGTGAGTACTGTGTATACATGACCTCAATATTGTTGTGTAGGTATACTGTATGCAAGATTGATACTGTTTAACAGTGAGATATAACCATATCTCGCGCTTGAAAACAAAATTCACGGTACCTCAAAAGCTAACAAATGTTTACATGGAACACGACACAAAATAAGCAGGAGTAAACCCTCATATCAGCAGCAACCCGAGGAAGTGTCTGTGAAAAGCATCAGGCTGGAAGTAATAGCAGTATTTCCCGGGGCTGCCGGTCGGGTGGGGCGTCGTAGAAACGTTCGGCCCGGGCCGAGGTCCTCGCTCTCCGCAGGGGCCAACGGTCGGGCGCGCGGCGGCGGTGGCGAGGGCGGGGGCGGGGCGGGGCGGAGGGGTCGGAGGAGGCGCTGCGGCCGGCGGAGGCGGCGCTCGCGTGTCGGCGGCGGCGCGTCGAGTGCGCGCGCGCGGCGGGGTGTAACGAAAACAGTAATGACAGGTCATTAGCCACTAACGGCTGCTTATCCATTTGGGCTCGTAGGCGGCGGCGGCGGAGACGGCCGCTGCGAGAGCGTCCCTTCTCAGCTGGGCGCAAGAAGCGGAGGTGGCAAAGACTCGGTGGGAATCGGAGGCAGAAGAAACGGTAAGGCACGTGGGATGAGGTTGAGAAGTTATAGAGTCGATGGTTAGTGGTTGTAAGTCTCAAGGCTTGGAAAGACTGTTTATATTGTTCACTTGAGGAGTAAAGGAGTGGGTGGACAAATGAACGTGTCACAGAACCCATTCAAAGACTCCTATAATGTTGAGGAAACATTCGAATTGTCGGAGGGCAAGTATTATGAGAAAGAAAATGTGGTATAATGTAAGTTTAAAAGGGAAAGGAGAATGAAACGAAATTCTGGAGAAACAGGAATGGTCTGTATTTTATTCCTCATATCACAGCTTCTCCATTTTACACATAAGAAGTGCAATATCTGAAGACAGAAAGCAAATGTGTAAACTTCAATGTTGATATTCTCGCCAGAGCACCTGATGATACCAGTTATGTGATTTGTAGGTGTTCATTTATACATTAGTGGCGTCCGATATTCCTTGTATCCAGGATATCAAGAATGATAATGTCGCGAAATGATAAATTCCGCTGCCGACGGTGTAGTACAAAACATGTGTACACAATACAGAAGTGATCATGTCAGCTCTATTGCTAAGCAAATGGAAAAAATTGAAAAATACGCGACGAAAAGACGTTAATACGATTTCTGCCACTCTCTGTAAAAGCTTGACAGAGATTTTTTTAAAAGCGAATTCCTGGTTCTTGACTACTCGACCAGCGGAAAGGAACATTTGCGAACACTTTATTCCCAAATTTCTGGAACTGATAATAATTTATTGTGAATGTAACAAGAGATAAAGATGCACTAAAGCGACGAGAGCGAATGTGATGTCGGGAGCTGTTAGGACAGGGTCGGAATTAGAAGAGGAAAAACTGCGTCGCAGAACGGCCACCGCCCCGCTGGAAACAAATGGCCAGAATTCACGGCATGGTCTTCAAAGTGGCGGAGATAGCCATTACACCGCCTGCCCATCCGAAACTTACTTAGACAAATATTTCCTGGAGTACATTTAACTGTCTCCGTATATCAGGTATGCTGGGAGATAGCCACTGCCGGATAATTTACACAAATGCAAGAAATGTATATTTACAACACTTCACGTGGACCTGTACAAGAGGTATTTCTCGAGCCGCCACATCGCCGATAACTCAGAGCGTCTGGTGGGCGGGGAATGCTCGACTAATTATAAAGTGACGTCGCGATTTGTCGCGGCGTTTGAAAGGGACGCAAGCCGCGAGGGCGCATGCGCAGTGCGTTGGCGGCGCCTTCTTTTTGCCCTCGCGAAATCGGCCGAAGCCGTAGCGAATGCGGGGTTCCGTAAGGCTTTAATCTCTGCCGTCGGTTCGTTAATCTAATGCTGCTTGTCCTGGCAGTTCCGTACGAATCGTGATTTGGCCCTGGGAGAGCGAGATGCAACGGGATAAGTAGGGATTAGCATGGCACGGATGCTGCAGCGAACGGTCATGGAAATGTGCCTTTTTATGTCCAGGAAACAATACTTTCAAAAATGGCGGTTAAACGGACTATCGAGTGTCAGATTACGTAGACGAGTGGATAAGACGCGCGATGCCGCAAACACTACTTCAAAAAGATAAATGAGGGGTCCTGTAGAGGGAAAGATGAGCGTATTCTTCAATTAACGAAAACAGAAGATTATAACAAGACTGTGTTAGGTGTGGTCACATCGATATCGGTACAATAATGTCGACCTGAGTGTGCTGGGCTGAGGTGGTGGTTAGGTTTGGTTGAACTTCGGCGCAGGTTTTGTGCCAAAGTGAAAATGGGATGTTATTTTTTTATTAGTCTTATTTTTGCGCATTTATTACAACTTATCGCTTATCGCATCCTATCTTCCATTTGTTGTAAACGTTACTACAAGACACTTGAAGCTATCAACTCCATTGATAATACCACCTTGTAGCTCCAAATTTCTGTTTACATTTTCGGCTACAATATATTCTGTTTTAGAGATATTGATTGTTAGTCCCCATTTATGATATTCTTCAAACAGTTTTCTCAACATGTAATAAATATTGTCTATATATTGAATATGGTAGTGTCAGATGCATATTCATCGTTCCTGGCCCCAGCGCCACTCCCTATCGTGCTATCTGCAGATTTCCCTCAGCGCTCATCAAAATAAAAACCCATTGTGCCAGGATACTAATAGCTGATGTACTATAATTGTGTCTACACTTCTGTATTTTCAAACCACAAATATATATATTCAGTATTTCCCACATTGTTTTTGAGTATCATACCTGGATTACTTTCATTATTTCCATTAAATCGCCTAATTTTTTGAACCCTTCTCCAATAAGCGTTTTTCACTGCACATTAATAACATTTAGCAATCATGAGTATGTCTGAAACAAAAAAGTACTAAGAAGCCACATGGTTTACCGTCTAGTACACACATTTACATTACATTTGTTTCAATGGCTAAATTTTTTGTTATAGTCTCTATAGGATTTCACGTATATCTTTCATGCTTTGTGTAACTCTTCCCATCACCCTGCCTCTGGTTCTGCTCTGACTCTCTTTTATTGTTCATATTATTTAATATTATCGTTATTCTCTTGCCTTGCCACCCCTACTGGAGTTTATAATGTTTATATTTAAAGTTAGCTTTTCGTAGAATTTTGATAACAACACGTTCTTCCCGGTTACATATGCTCTTGGTAATTTCGTAGGCTCCGCTTTTATTCTGCATAATTTGAAATTCATTGAATACCCCACTAAAATGACAATAATTCCGGCAAATTTTTATCCAACACTTTATCTTTCACGGCGTGGTCAGGCTAGATGTTCCCGTTCTTGACCATATAGAGCGAAGTTTCTCGGACTGGACGTACACATGTGCGGAAGTTTCTAAGTTATAATTAAAACACGCGTGTTGATTTGCCGATAATAATCAAGACTGAAGGTTGACCACGAGCCAATCAACGAGAAGTTTGTCCGATCTTTTCGATCAGTTTCGTGCACATTCCAATTGCGACTGCGGGAATTTATTTTCTAATTGCTTACCGGCTGCCATTGAAGTGTCTCCTTCAAAAATGACTTATTCTATGAATGGAAACCGGATATGTTTGTATATTTTATTACCGAAAACTCAAGGATCATAAATTAAATTTGCGCCAAATGTGAAAAGAACACGGTGGAATTTTATTTCAATTGGTCGACGTCTTGTAAACTTACTTATCTATTTTCGATTTTCGTGTTTTTTTAATACACATTTCTTTTGATATTGAAATTTTGTTACTTTATCAATTCTTCCTTTTTTAAATTTATGTCAAATGTATTCTATTAAATTAAATTGAAATTGGAAACCTTGCTTTATATTCTTAGCACCAACGTTTGTTGTTTTTTAAATAACGTGGGTTCCACAACCTTTTGTAATCTTGTAAGGTATAATTTTTCACTGCACGATATGTGGCTGCCAGTTTTTACATTTTCTTGTTGCTTACCTACAAAAATGGTATTACCTTTAAACTAGTGGTGCTAAAATAGCATGTACTTTCTCGTCCGACTTTTTACGCAAAATTACGCGAAAAGTACTCATTTTAGAAAAATTGTACATGAAAATCTCCATCTTCATAACTGTGATTGTAGGGAGACGCCGAAAAAATTTTGAACTTTTGCATTTTTCAAAAAATCAGGGTTCATAACGAACATGAGACCATTCTCTGAAACGTTCTTTACACTAATCAACAAAAAAATAATCAAAAACGATGGAACCATGTTTTTGAAAACTTGGAAAATGTCTCAGGGGCTTCATGTAAAATACTCCCCCCCCCGAAAAAAATCGGTTTCAAATTCAACGGGTGGTGGCATCAGTCAGATGGATTGGAGAATATCAATTTTGGAGAAAATCGGCTGAATGGTTTAGCCGCCAGCGTTATTCAGACGGACGGACAGACAGACAGGCAGACAGAGGTTTTGCCGCCAATCGATTTTTCGCTATCAGGAACCCACAAATAATGTATTCTGGCTACATCAAGTGTTAGATGATTTTTTTCTAACTTTAGCTACTGTATTTATACACTTTTTTGCTACCAGGGCTCGGCAATATGAGTTTTCCTGCCGAAAATGCCCCGTTTTCCCGCAGCATTACATAACTTTCTTCTACTCCATAGCGCGATAGTAAAACGTTCTTCACTTTTTATGGAACTATTTGGAGAGATCAATTCAAAGAAAAGTTATTAAAGATGTTCCAGTAATCAAACACTAATTTCTTGAAAGAAAAACTCATTATTGATATGAGTAGATGTAGGTATTGCACAAATACTTTTAGTTACAAAAATCGATATTTCATTTAAAATTCGAGAGGTGACGGTCTGAAATACAGTCAGTTTTCACCATCTTGATATGTAACTTGCAATAAAAATTTCTACGCACATTTACAATTGATACTCTTGAAAAAAAATTCTTTCATAATAAGCGGAATATCCTCTAACGTCAAAATTATTCTAGGTAGACTTAGAATGCTGCCTGAAGGGGACGTTTTCTCCAAAAGAATCTCCGGAGAGGACACATTGAGTTATGCATAAAATGACCCAAAACGAATTAACGGTGCTCGTTATACACCCTGGACTACTGGTTAGCGCCTCCAAGACCATTTTTATAATTTGGCCATAAACATCATCATGTCTTTTGAGGAGGTCAATGCTCGCACTGCGTTGACCAGCACACTGGGCATTCACTTTTTCAGGAAATATCGAAGAGGATTCTTATTATCTACCTGCAACAGAATGAGCACAAAAATTACTTAATATTTAGTTCCATTTATCTCTTGAAAGAAAACTCGTTGATTAGCCCAATATACAATATTCGAGTAATTTGTATTATAGAAATATATCAACATTATTTTTCTCATTTGTTGTATTAATACGTATTCTCTTCTTTCTATTCCAAATAATTAAAATTCACCAGAACAAAACGAATGCTCATAAAAATTTGAAAGTGGTGCCTCCGTTGAAATTTTAAATACCTTTAATTTTAGGACATGGTTCTTAAAAAATATGGGGCATGATGCTTATATACATTTTCGTGTTTACATATATGCAGAAAATGATTAACAAATAAATAAAAAATAAATGAAACCAGCGCTACGTACGGTTTTTTTGTATTCAAAATATTTGTTAAGCGCTATTATCCAGTTAGAGGTCACGTCGAGTCTCTGAGAACCAGATCAGTTAATTTTTTAATTTGGTAGAAGGCTGCGTGATAGAAATCTGTGTTCCATACACCTTCCCACATTACCTCTAGTTATATTAATGCGTTATAAGCGATGACATTTTCCTAACGGGTTTTGCGGAGTAAATATTTCGCTGTAGCCCCACTGCAAGCATTGGTGCAACAAAATGTAGTCACAGTTCGAAGTGAGTTTTTACTATTAACTAGATGTTTAGAAGTATCAATTGATGTAATAAGTTTATCACATTCTGGGTTATGTTTTTTATAAATGAAAAATAAATTCAATGAAATTTAATGTTCGTCATGAAGAGGATGTAAGTGGATTGTCATCTTTTTTGAGAGCCGTAATTGAATACTTAGAGTAAGTCTTGAATAGGTGAAGAGGAATGTGAAGAAGATTTGTAGTGAAATGAAGTGACACCCATAATGAACATTTGAAAAACAGTAGTTAAGAGTAAGGAAGTCCACGTAGTGGAAATGTGTGCTATTTATAGTTATGCTTGAAATTCAACACTTAAAGTACACAATGACAAATATCACTGGCTTTTATTCTTTTGTAATTTATAATTGTATCACTAATTTGGAAGTTTATATGACACTATTCTTCTAGAATCTGAGTCTTGAACTTGTCAATGATAGGTTGACCGGGTGCGTAGAATCTAGCAATATTGAAAGTGGTATTAGAGACAAAGAGCAAATATTTATTGTTTTGCAAATAAAAGAATCAGAGAAAAGGAACGCAGAAATCAATATTTTTGCTTCAAGTGTAAGCAGTTTTGCTCAAATTTCTTTCTTAAGAACACGTCCTGTTCTTTGTTCAGAGATACCTGGCCCGAATATCTCCTAAAAAATAATAAATTGCATTTGTTTATTTTTTTGAAATAGAATAATTCCATTCGAGAGTTGTAGCGTTAAATAATGTTTGCACTGATTTGCGAATATATTTAACTTCAACATATCTTCACTAGATGGTAACATTTCCGAGTTTCGATGCACTTCGCCTGTAAAGGAGGTGTCGAATACACCGTTGCTTAGAGTTAAAAGGGCACTGCTTATTGCATGGCCTGTTGATGAATTGATATCGAATGACATTCACTTATCACACGATTTTCACTGCAACTTCGAAGTTTACTCACTACGGGATACTAGTTATCTGACGAGCTGGGGGAGCTCCGCTTACTAGGTCCGCACGGCTCGGAGTCGAGCCCTAGAATGCGAGATTGCCAGTGTAGGTCTGGTTCTTACGCTCGTACCCACATTTCATCAATTGCAGTAATGCGATTCCACATTTCATTTCCTTCATGTTGGAATCGCTCCAGATTGATACGGAGCTCGTCTCGTACTGAGTTCATTATTGTATTTCAGTTAAAACATGTGACACCCACTTTACACAAACCTTGCGCATGTTTGTTATTCCGTAAAATGCGGAACACTGTCGATGCAGACATTCCAGTATATGGGGCTAAATCCCCCTACAGTACAACGCTTTTCATCTGCTGAACAGTGTTCGATAACAGCCACTTGCGCATCTGTGTGAGCAGTTGCTGGACGTCCACTGCGCGGCAGGTCAACATTTGCAACGTTTGAAGGCCTTCACCCAACGTCCAACACTTCGCTAGGGCAACGCCCTGCCTCTCAATGCTCCTCGTAGCTCATGACACTCACGTGAATTTCTGCCAAGCAGCAATGCAATTTTTATATATGCTCACTGTTCAACTTTAGCGACAGTCATCTCGGAACACAGTCTCTAAGATACTAACGTTTGCATGTGTTGTCTACTAGACATGCACTCAGATGTCATGTGGGGGTCGCATCCCGTACTGTGTACACCATTCTTTCATATGTATGTAGAGCAAGTATACGATTATTTGGAATATATCAAATATTTGCCATGACTTCTGAAGTGACCCTCGAACACATGTTACGTATTCATTTTAAATAAATGCGAGCATTCCCGTTCCCAAATTTGGCGCGAGCTCGGGTTAAATGAAAAATGTGTGAAAAAAATGGTGTGCATTTCCAGTCTTTCTAATCCTCAAATTAACCCCTAGAGATGTCTCCATCACTTCAAAGCCGTGGAAAAGAGACCATATGATAGGGTTGAAGTAAAGGGATCCAAAGTTGGATAAATCTTCCATTAGATATGATATACACTCTAATGCATCTATCGTAATAGAAGTGATATCCACTCTAATCTATCCATTTTTTCTAAACTAATCGAAGTCCGGCGAGGACGTCACATGTTTTCTTCTTCCAGATTTCTGTATCTTCACCCATTCTATAAACCATCACCATCAATCTGTACTGCACCCCATCCCTGAAACTAAGCCTCGACGCTAACCCGTATTTCAGAATACCTTGCCATGTTTATCTGAATGTCGCTCCGAGATTAATTGCTTTACAACAAATTATAACCCTTACTGTTCAAACTAGTCGTAATGACAAGCATTTGAGCACGAATTTTATATTAAAGTTCAGTAGTTCTGTCCAGTAAGTATTGTCTAGATCATTGACATATAAGTGTGTCCGCATGTTCATCTGTCAAATGAATACATAGGTTAATATACATTTCATTTTAAACGCCAACATTTACTGCGGAATTTCCCGACACCAATAATTAATTGCTAATAATTTTTCAATGCTTTCTAATCGATCTTATCTATCCACTTCCAAAATTTCCTCCCCGCGATTGTTAGCAGAAAGAACTTGCGATATAAACATTTTATCGCAAATCTTTAAAGGATAAAGGCCCTTTACGCCAATGCTGTTTTCTTTGAGCGATATTCTTCCTTTGCTTTGAGCCGCCACTATGCGTTTTTTCCATCCCCAATTATTGGCATTGTCGCACCAAGATATGTAAATATTTTGTCATTATGAAGCTCATCCTGCGAATAATACCATTTCTACTTTTTATCTCAAAAAAATAAATGAGGAAAGGATTTAAAATATATAAAAAATACCACCGAAGAATACAATCCTGAAGGTAGATGACCAAACTCCTTGCTCCCATGACAGATGATGCCAGTTCAGGCAGGTTGCGCGCATCCTGCAATTTATGGGACCACAGTAGACCTAATCTAAACGACTATAAGTCCCGTAAGTATAAATACAATACGAGAGGAATTACATTCAACTCCTTAATGGAACGTAGCAACAATCGCAAATTGTACAAAATTTCACATGGTGGCCCCTTCAGACTTTCCCTTAAATTGTTTCTCGATCCCCTACAGAGGTACGATTAGAATCTATTACTAACTCTAAAGGCAAGTTCGAAATCATAAAAACTTAAGACTTAACATTTCAATTCCAAATTCAAGAAATTGAATTGAGCTCTACTATTCAATTAATGATTTATTAATACAGGAGTTTCATTTCATCTCCTTTACTTTTTAATATTTACAGTTTGTCCTCATTACTCATTCATTATACCTTGCGAAGACAAACTCTTCCGTTAATGGTTTCCGAACTAGAACTTGATCATCGACTTATACCAATCCGACAATGTCTCCGCTTTCTCCACTGCTCAAAATTGAAGGAAATTTTATTTAAAAGTAATGCCTCCACGCGTGAATCTTTTTCATTTGTTAACTGAATTTGGGAATTACTTTTTACTTCATATCTACACTTGTCCTCGCGATAATGCACAGTTCACTATCCATCATAGTTCCCACTCCTTTCCACATGCTCGCGGCAACGCATAGCTAGTCCGGCAAACATGTCGAAGAAGAATTTCAGTTATTATACTTATCCATACTTGTCTCCTTTCTGATATCCGAAAGTATTGGATTTAAAATTTATAAGAGATGTAGGAAGTGAAAAAATACTTCAGTGTATTGTCAGCAAAGTTTGGTAGCGGCTTGCAGCCTTTCAACGTTAGCACCAATCACATTTGTGATTGAGAAGGGCTAACTTAAATCTCGAATAAATCCTCCCTCCAGGAGATGTTCCTTTCAGTCAGCAAAGAATAATGAACAATGTGTTCGAAAGAACAGAAATAAATAAAGATAACAGAGAGGTCTTAGTTTCGCAAACAAATCCCTCTTCCCATTTCTATTAAAATATTCTATCCTCGCCATGTTCCACTTGTTTTCTGGTTGAGTATACCACTAATTAGGCGGTCTCCACCGCTGAACAAGGGAAGCGATCCTAGCGTTACGAGGAGATTCTTGAGATGCACGAAAGCAGGAATGGAAATAGAGGGTAAATGATGAGACGTTTCTCACCTCAATAACGATGCAGTTGTTTGACAGAAATTTGGCTACTTGCCGCAAACATTTCCTTCCCTTAATTGTTGAATGATGTTTTCAAGATGACCTCAAAAAATAAAAATAATTTTCACTGTTTTAATGTCACATAGCTTCATTTAAAAAAATTGTTTTGTGTGTTTTGTGGTACGTATTCCACTGTGAATATTACAAAAGCCGCAAAGGTATGTGACTTTTCACTGCTTTATGAAACTAAGAATTTATTGAAGTGATTTGAAAAATATTCAATTATTTTACTTTCTCAGCTGCTGATAATTTCATTGTTTAATATAACACAACTTTATTACACAATATATAAGGTCATTCAAAAGTAAACTGAACTTAGTTTATTTGTCTCGTGTATTTAGGTGTTCAGCGCGGCGTTCCCGGAAATCTATGTCGGGAATATGGAGAAGAGGCAGCCATGCACACGGCCTTTACACTCATTGTGTGTCATTGCAGGATCACTAGAACGAACAGAAAGTATCAGTGTCTGTTGCGCAATGAATAATTATTCGTTTTCTCGCCAACAAATGTGTGAAACTGAATGAAATTTTGAAGAGACTGAGCATAATTCGTCCAGGCTTCTCTGTGTAAAAACCAAGTTTTCCGTTGGGAGCAGAAGTGTGGAAATGGTCGTGATAAAATGGAAAATAAATGTCATAAATGGCATCCAGCGACCAGCGTCAATTAAGATAATATTCAAGCAGTGCGTGAGCTTGTTGACGGCAATCGCCGCATTACTGTTGTCCTTATTGCATCAGAGGTGGGTGTAAGTGTCCATACCATTGTATCGGACGGCGAGTACCGGCGATAGGCGGCAGATGGATCGAATGGCAGTTACCGATGTCATCCTCCGTGACAACTCACGGTCGTATACATTAGCTGTGAATCGTAATGAATTCACAAAATTGCTGACTACTTCTAGAACACTCACTTTACAATTCGGATTTGTTCCCATGTGACTACCATATGTTTGGTCCACTAAAGAAAGCATTAGATGGAGAAGATTTGAAGATGGCGCTGCGGTCGAACAGTACGAGCGCAATCTACGACTGAGGTAGACTTTTTTTTCATGAAGGAATCTGGAAGTTTCTTATGCGACGAAAAAAATGTATTTCAGTTCAAGGAAACTATGGTGGGGGACTATTAAGGGACTACATTTGAATTTTTATGTATCACCAATAACACTGTCTTACAAAATTCCGGTTCATATTTGAATGATCTAAGCATTTTTATCATACCTACTTATTTTTCTGCCTTCGCCTTCTGCGCACACATGAGTTCACAAAAACATTCACACACATAGGCGTGTGTGCTCACGTACATTCTTCCGTTTAATAGATTCCATCCTTGCCTTTCTGCCCAGGCCGTTTGAAATATACGTCAAGAATCTAAAATAAAAATACAACTACAATAAATCATATTAATATTTTATTCCGAAGTACATTTTCTTGTACAGACTATCTATTTATGATATTAAGAATAATTACATGCGATATGTGCAAAGTGATCTCACAATTAGAGAGAGGCTGACAAGTTCGTTGCCAAGACGCACCGCCTGGAAGGAAACTGTTAAGGCCTGATGGCGCGATAGGCGCCTAGGGGTTGTGGCGATTATGGGCGTCGAAGGCCGTGACAAATCGCCGATGCCGGCGCAGACACAGACGCCGCCGACGCCGACACCTGCGCGCCACGCGATTTCGAGGGCGATAACGCCGTCGCCACAATGATCGCTAGCAGTACCCTCCACTGTCCAGCCGACGCAGCTAAATGTCTTAAAGGAGCCCATACGTGCTCGGGACATCTGATAATTTTACCTGAAAGAAGCTCGAGCAAACGTTTGGGAACGGGAGGTCATCAATATCTCCTCGCAGTTTTTAATGTTTAATGCCTTTCGGCTGTTTTATACGTTCAATTTTTTTATTTATTATTTTTACATTGTTGACTGCCTGAAGATCATTACACACAAGACATGTGAAACGATGCAAAAAATCTTATAATGATGATCAAATAAATAAAAGTTACTTAATTGATAGATTTTAACATATTTTTTCATACATCTGAAATTAATTTTATCACATGCTTTTACGCGTCTCATGATTAATCCCCTTGGCACTCAGAAACGCCGCCAATCTTACCTAATTTCGCTCAATCGTGTGTTCAGCTCAGCGGCCGTCTAATTGTACCTCCCTCTTGCCTTGGTTCATCCGTTACACGCCTTTCATTGGGCCAGGGAAGGGGGGAGGTGCTTTTGTCTGGCTGATATGCATCCTCTTTAGAGGCCTCTACTCGGAACAGGATTATGCGCTCACACTTAAGAATTATACAACCACGAAAATGTATCCTGATAATATTAGAAGCCGTCGTGTTTTGTTCATGACTATTGGAGGCACGTTCTGGAGGCACGTTCGTTCGGGTAAAATTGGTAAATATCCCGAACGCATGTGGACTGCATGAAGACTGACATTAGAACATCTGCAGTTTCATTGTCAAATTGTTTCGTAAATAGTTATTGCAAACAGTTTTGTAACCAAATTGAATAGTACATCATTCGGAGCAAGCATTCTGCATTTTGTAAATTTCTGTTTGAAAAGTGAAAATAACTTCGTGGTGAAACCCAACTTTGTACAGACAGGTCCTAAACTCTGAGTCGCTGTGGCTGTATAAACATTATGATGTCACTAAACTATTTTTAGCAAACGGAATGCTGTATTTTCCGTGAAAAGGCCTAGACCGGATCATTTTGAGGTAATTATCAGTGTCTAGAAATGCATTCTGTGTTGCCGTTATCATATGCGTATTATCACATTTACTTTTTTTGTGACAATATGCAAAATGTACCCATATGTAAACTTGTATTAATTATTCAAATTATTCATAGAATTAGTCTTAGTAATTGGCTTCCAAATAAGGTGACGGATAGTAACAACTGTGTATTCATTTTCAGAAAAATGTATGGAGACATTACCCAATGGACGGCAAATTCCGGAGATATAGAAAATGAAAATGGTAAGTAGAGATCTGAATTTTTTTTAATTTTTAAAATTTCGAAAAATGCGTAATAGTGCACAGACTTAGGCAATAAAGGTGGTTCGTTCACCTGCAAATGAGTGCATTCACTCTATTACAAAAACGTTGTCGATATTAATTTCACAGGCCAGACACGTCGTCCCATGCGACTAGCGCGATATAATGAGTGGGCGGACCAAGATCAAATAAACTATCCGCGCGTTTTTCTCCAGACGTAGATTGCCAAACACTCTTGCTTAAGTGCCCACTGAGTGATATTTTTAAATCACGCAATGCCATTTCCCATCAGTAAAGGCAATTGCCGAGTCTTTACAAAACGCGCGCATCCCGACGCCGATTTTTTGCCTCTTAGCTCTAATTTAGTGCCCTTCTAAACAAACGTTATTATACGAAAGCTTTCTAATAAGAAAGGCAAGCGTCTTTACGGCATGTTTAATAAAAACTTCTTTTGTAAAGTGTTTTTTAGACGACTGAATGTTTTTTCTTTAAATTATTGCAAATTTCTAATGCACTCGTTAAACATTTTTCCTGTTAGTCCTGGTTGCCTTGAGATGTTCATGATGACTTAATGTTCTAGATTAAAATTTCTAACAAACTATTTTGCAGTGTTTTATTTATTACACTCGTTAATTTTTAGCAGTCACCGTGTTCTAGTTCGAAATTTTAAATTTCTCTTCTTGAAGAATGAAACATTTTACGCTTTACAGGATCCTTGTAAATGGTTACCCCAGCATGCCCTTCTTGTCAGCTGTCAATTTGAGAAACAATATAGAATATTTACTATTTGAAACGTTCTAATTAATTTTAATCCAAATACAACGATCTCGTAACTTTGTACCTGAACTCTTTAAATTACAAAGAAAATGATCCCTGATCTACTAACGCAGAATTAATGCCTGAGAACCAAGCTCCAAGTATGAAGCAAAGTAGAAATTATTTCTTGTCGTGTTTCCCAGGGAATTCATCATTTCTTTATGGCTTTTCTTTTTCGGCTCGTGTATTCACTAATCCTCTAATCATGTTCGATCTTTAATTTCGGTCCATAAGCCAATTGAATTAACCTCTCGGGCGCCCTGTTCGCAGGGCACCGGCCGCGAGAGGGCCGCTCGCTCCCTCGCTCGTGGTCTAGGGCTAGCTAATTGGAGCGAGAGCCCGCCAGAGTTACGAGCGACGCGCGTTCCGACATCCGTCCGCCCCTCCACGCACCTTCGCCCCCCACCCCGCCCCTCTCCCACCTCCCTTCCCCTCGCTTTGCCCAGCTGTGCACCTGGCAGAAGCCATCCAATTTAGGAGCAGTCCTCGGTCGTGGGACTGGAGGAAAAGGATGACCAATTCGCCTGTTGGAGTTTGATCCCGGTGTAGGAGTTGATGCAGTGTCGTATGTGGAAAAATGAAATGACTCACGTGAGTTTGATTTTGGAATTCGGCCAATTTAATTTTTTCCCTCCAGGTTCTATAATTGTTTTCATGGGTATTTGAGGTAATTACCTGATTAGATACGGTAGGTGTCCATGACATTAAAGATAGCGACCAGCATGGAATATGTAAAATGAACATAGTCTGAAAAAAATCTCATCACCTAGAGGCATCCGAAGAAATGTTTTTGCACATCGGGTAACAAACATTGAAACTATGTAATAAACATTCCGATTACAGTATGGTATATGGCTATTTTCAAGATCTATTTAACTACAAATACTATATAAAGGATTACACTCAATTTTTAAATTTTAAAATTAAATTTTAGACGTAGTAGAGATTTCGAATATTCTCCCACGAGGAAATTTGATGATACAAATATGTTGACTTCAATGCATGGTTTAAATAATTAAAAAACAACATTATTTGTACGTTATTATTACAGCATTGTAATGAATACGTTGGAAAATATATTCTTCAAAAAACTTTTGGAAGCGACTAAACATATTCTTAATATTATTCAAATTTTTATGAAACATGCAACATTATAGTTGTTACCTTATATGTTTTATTTAATATTATTATTAATGCCTCTACCACTGGGCGGAGCCGAAGATGTTGGTGCCACTGCAAAAACACACTGGCAATGAGTTATCTCGTCTTTCGCTAAACTGTTCTCTATTCGTGTGACGCAGAATCCATTTTTACTTAGCGCTGAGTGAAATACATTTTACACAAAAGAGTTAGTATTGTGTCACATAAATTCCTCATTTCCTTATTAACATTTCAAACTCAACACTGAGTAAACAACGGTCCAACTTGTACCCGAGGATCATAAATTCTTTCTCCTGTAGAGTAGCATGCACTCGTTACGCGAGTTATTGCTGCATACCCCGCTGGCTGGAATGGATGGGTCCGTCTAGAGCACAGTCTTACGTTTCTACCTCACATTAAGGCGAAGGCCTTTTAGTGGTACATTGTTGCCAGAAGCGGATATATGGTTCATTCTTGGGATTATCATACCTACTGTGAAATGATCCAATATTATGAACCCTTTCAAGTGTCCCCCTTCCATAATTCTCACTTTGTCCTTGTATATATGAGTTCATGCAAACATTTTCCTGGGTATTCTTTCATAGGAGACTGGAAGTCATGACTAACAACAAACCCACAGTTGGAAATACCATATAATAGCCAACGAGTGGTTCAGTACCTAAGGATATTTACTACAAACTAGTTATGAATAAATGAGATCTCAAATAACCCCTTGGAATAAACCATTAAAAATACTGAAATTATTTAATCAAAATTTTCGTCATAAATTCTTTGGTGACAAAATATTCCCAAAGAAACAGAAGACATATGATGTACGTACATGACGTACACTGTGCCCAAACGGAGCCATTTACTTATGTTATTTGACAATAAAATTTAGTGATTGAAATTCACTGTTAAATAAAAGTGTGTTGTAAAATCAGATAAGTTAACATCCACCCCCGAAACCGAGCATTAATCATGACTACCAAGAAAGACTACTCTTTCCATTCTGAATATTAAAGCAACGCTAGAACCATTCGCTTCCCTCGCCGTTCGCCAAAATGGTCAACGAAGGGTCCGGAGTTCCGGTTGGTTATTTGCTCGTAAAGCAGCCGGAGTCGTTTAAGGTTCTTGGGAGACTGGGGACGTCGCGTCGCGTCGTGGGGCGTCGTCAGTTGGTCGGCCGCCGTCCGCGGGCCGCGTCGCCGCGACGACCTGCGATGCCAGCGCCCGATAAAGTGGATCGTCATCGCTTCAAAGACGCCGAACGGCCGCCGTGGGGACAATGGAGTAATATCTTACCGTCCAAAAGTAGACCCCGCTTGCATACATTCGCCTCAAAATGCTGGTCCCCCGTGCGAATTATCACCGGCCGCGCTCCCTGTCGCTGTCCGTCGGCGGCAGGAGTGTCGAACACGCTGTTTCCAAGGCGACTTCTGCGAGTTTTTTGCTCCGAGAAGTGGGAGGACAGAACAGAAGAAAGTGCATATTTGTGGCGGTGGAAAAATGAGATAGTATAATAGCATTTTACAAGGAGTGCAACTTTATTAAGAAAACCTTACGACTTGTTTTTTCTTTTATATTCGTTACAAGACAAAAAGACAAGTTACAATTCTACTCTGTTGAAAAAACAAATTTCTTATCTACAATTCAATGCCTGGCACGTGTTTTGAGACAAGTTTATTTCGTGGTGATAAGTTTTAGCGACAAGATTATCGTTTCGATCTCAAGACAGTTTATAACACAAAATCGCTTTTACAGAATATGTATAACATTTCGAAAATTGTTTATAATTTAAATATTGCATTATTCCTGCATGTTAAAACGTATTTCCAGCACTCTCGCTTAAATAGTTGCATAACTTTCACATGTCTGAAGGCTTAAAGAGTTGCATTCATTGAGAAGAAATTGTAAATATAATTGAACAAAATAGAATGGTGGAACGGAACAAATCTTGGAATATTTATTCAGAGAAAAAATGTGATGTTTTATTGATGTAAATTTCAAGCAATTATTTTGCGTTTCGGAGACAATAAACTTAACTTACTTTACTTAACTTAAATTCAGACTTTTTTTCGTATTTGTATCGTATATAATATTTTTTTACATTCGTTTAGATCTATCCTGTATCTTAAAGCATTCAATCAATACTACAGATTTGTCCAAAGAAGATATAATCCCCGTCCCCGGCCACTCCCTGCGTTTTGCAATTAGACCTTTCCGTCCTTGAGAAGAAAATTTCGGCTTCTGAATTCTTACTCTCGGTCGATCATTATTTTCACCATCTCAGCTCCATCGCTCCAATTACAATACCGCCGCCACCACCACCGCCAGCGTCACCATCTTCCCCCCCCCGCCACCACCGTTGCCATCCCACCACAACCCTCGCCATTTCCACCGATATCGTCGCCTCATCACCATCTTCCCCATCGCTATCACCGCCGCCATCCCGTCACCAGTATCTCCATCCACCACCACCGTCACCATCTCCACCGACATCGTCGCCACCGTCGCTACCACCACCTCCGTAAGGCAGCCTCTGGAGCGCGCGTTCCCGCCCCGCTGTCGTGACCGTCGCGCATAGTTTCTGCTCGGAGGAGCGACAGACGCGAGCCCCGACTGTCGTAATTGGGCGCGCCTCCGAGGAATTTACGCTGGGACCTATAAACTTCTGGTTTATAATTCTGCGCGTCGCTGGTCGAACGCGATATATCAACGGTGCAAACGAGGGATCCCGCGAGGACGCATCGCGTCGCCCGTCATGTTAGCCAGCGCGATGTGAATATTATACGGGGCGGGATTGAAAATCTCTTCCTTTTTGCGTGGTTGATCCTCGTGTTTTTAACGGGTCGGTTTCTCGTAAAAACATCAAAAGAGGATCGTAATTTAATTACGACCTCCTGGTGCTTTGATTTCCTAGAAGAGTAACTCGATTTGGGCGTGACGCACTTGTCGGGAAGTCAACACGTGTGTTTTAGGGAGTGCTCTTCTCTACCGACTTCATAAAGAAGAAATCTCTGACAAACAGGGGGCCGGAGGAAGTGGGCAATTCTTTGCCAAGACTACAGTGTATGTTCCATCTAAAAATCTTCTCGTCATTTACAAGATCATTAGCGGAAATCACTATTTCCCTCGTCTCCTGAGGGATTTTTCCTGAAAATCATAGAACAAATATTGAGATTTTCTCTTATTGCTCTGATTATCAATGAGAAAACCAAAACTAGCCGCGAACGTTCACAGTTTGTCGATGTAAATAAAAGTTAAAAAGACATGTTTTTGTCAACAATATGTGTACAAACTCTCCATTCTTGTGCAATGTGAAACACTGTGAATTCTACTTGATATGAATCTTATCTATTAAGATGTGTATAGAATCTAAATTTACGAAGATGTAGTTTCTGTAAATTACATAAAATTTACAAATATTTCGTTAGGCAATTTTCATACATTATTCTTATTTTGCCATTTATCATAAACACATGATAATAGTCAATAGTTAGTGTAGACACAGTAGAACACTAGTTGCTTGCAACAGCAACGATGCTGCTGAAGAAAAACACCCAAAATTGTTTTCCCTAAACGTAGCTCGCACACTGCCCGACAACAAATAAAATACTCTCGTTTAACTCATCAATAAATTCAACATTTAACAAAAGCGTTCTTCACGAAATAACGTACGTATAGTATAGTATGCACGACTACACATTACAAAGTTTTAATACATGCAAAGAATATAAGACTAGTAGTGGTGCAGAATAGCACAGACTTTCACTTACTACATAGTTTCCCTTATCTGTTTGGTCTTTTTTCGGTTTTGCCCCGCCCTCATCCTAGCTGCCATCTACATAAAAGACTTCTTTTTCATTTCCTCGCGTTATTGTCCCGTAATAGTAGAATTGAAATATTACTTTAACAATGTTATAGAGGATTAAAACCGCGCCCTATTGCGTGTGGAAAATGTGGAGCAATTTTTGCGAAATTGACGTTTGAATTTCCGAAAGGACGCAATTTGAAGCTCATATTCAGAGAAATCTTTCGAAATTTGAAGAACCTCTAAAAGAAACTATTTTATGTATTTGTACTCACTAATTCAATAATGTATAAAAACGACAGGAACGTAAAAATTAGTGACGAAGAAAGATTTTAAAAAACATTTGATAATATTTGAAAATTCAAATGTAATAGAATAAAGTCGTCAGTGCACAAAGTTGTTCACTGTAGATTCCGCTTGCATGTATACAAGTAGCAACTTGTTCGGGAAATCAAGCCTATTGACAGCGACCAAAATTGGCAATCGCTATGCTCGATCGCATTGCTGATGACCATACCGTTTCAACGCATATAATGTACTCAGATGAGGCAGTATTTCATATATCATGTGCAGTAAATGTGTGAATTTGGGTTTCAATCCCCCCCCCCGCATTTATAAATCACTTTTGAGACAATCCAAAGGTTATTATTTTGTGTGGCCTTCTTGGATTGGTTGCTTAACTATGTCATGCACACATGCAGTCGACAATAATGTTTCAGCAGGATGGTATCTCATCACATTGCACTATACACGTCCTCAATTTTCTGAAGGCCACATTCCACAACCGTTGGATTGGCTGAAGTGCCCCAATATCCCCGACTTTACCGCAATAGATTTCTTTTTATGGTACGTCAAAGTCAGAGTTTATTCTACAAATGTTAACAACCTACTGGAATTGAAACAACGCATCAGATTACTTAGACTCGGTCAAAATATCCATGGTGCACAACTCAAGGCGTGAAATTGACTGCAGGCTCCACATTCTTGAAAACAAAGCCGCTCATGTGGAAGTGCACTGAATTGAAGTGAAAAGTTTAATTGCATTAAAGCGAAACTCTTTGAGTTAAATTATTATTTTCTTGTACAACATTTATAGAATTACAATTTTATTTTCCACTTCGACCGTTTGAAATGTTGGAGTTTCATGACGGACGCCTGTATATCTGAAATTATGTAGGTGTACTATGCAATAAAAAAAAATTCAAACTTTTCAATTTTTGAAAATTCTGAGTTAAAATCGAACATATGCTATCTCTGTAAGTATAGTTCAATCTATTATTTTAATAAATTGAAAGAAAAAATATGGAAAAATGTTCGAGAAAATTTTTCAAAATGTGCCAGGGGCTTCCTATAAAGTACCCCTAAAATTCAAAGAATTATTTTCAAACCCCAGGGGTTTTAGTCGGGCCAGGCTGATCTAGGAACATTCATTTTTGTTAAAATCTTATGAATTGTTTAAATGCTAGTGTTTTTCACAGACGGAGGGAGGATGGATGAGAGGACGGACATAAAAGTTCAAAATTCTAAGATAATTGGAATATTTGTTATTTTAATTCGATAAAAACAGAAATAACGAGAAATGAGTTTTTGTGAAGATAATTTTTGAGTAGATCGTGACTGAAGGTTTTATAATTTAATATTTCCCTTCATATTTAGTGGTCGAAATGTTTTGAAATTAACTTATGATAATCATAATTGTTTGTTAATTTGAAAAAATTCTCTTTATTTATTCATGATTGCTAATAATATTATATTAACCATAATTGGAAATTTTATCAAAATTTTAAAATATAACGGAAGTATTTTGAATAATGGTAATTATAGTATTTTGGGGTTTAAACATGTTTAACACAGAAACTACCTTATTTGTTCCTTTACAAATCTGCGGGGGGTCTTTTCAAGGAAAAAGTGGATATCCTTAGTGAAGATTTATACGTGGAATTTGTGGGAGGAAAACACGATACAAAGATCAGATAGCAACATCACTGCATGTAAGGTACTGGAACATATATCATCCCTCCCAAGGACTTCTCTCAAACACCTGTTTTGCTACAGTTCCAAGTAATCTTTGTGCATTTGTCATGTGGAGTCATAGCAGATTTGCCCCACCGTTAAACTCGTTGTAGATTTTTTATCTTTTATCTCCGACAACAATTTCGTAACAAGTCGCTCTGTAAAAGTGAATGAATCAAATGTTTGTCATTATCAGAAGCGCCTAATATAATTGCGAACCAAAACATTTTGGAAATAACTATTTGTATATTAGAATCATAATACCAGCTATCTTAATTTTTTAATTTTTTGTACTCTATCAAGTTTTCTACACCTTATTTTCTGAAAATTTCACATTATTCACAATTCTATTTCGAAAAGAGTTGAACACAGAAAGTTTATTAAATAGTGAGTAACAACATAAAGTTATTCTTATTTGACAAAACGATTTCTCGTCCTCAAGTTTAGGTAATCGTGAGAATAATATTTAATTAAAAATTACCTTTATTAAAAATATTCAGCACTTATTTAGCTATATGTAAGATCTATTTACCTATGTCTTTCATTCAAGTATATCTTAAGTACCAAGGAGACAGTTTCGCATTGCAAGAGGGTCTTTCTATTCTATCTGAGCCGCGGAAAAGAGTCTGTAAGGTACGGTGAGATGAATATTTCTGAATTGGGAATACCTGTCACCAGGATTTGTATACACTTTTATATGGACTTTTCCTGATGTAATTAATGAACGAAGCCAGGCGCGGACGACGCGTGTTCACTCCTTCTTACCACCAGCTGCTGAGTCGGAACAACGCAGAAGCGCTCATATCCCGCAAAAGCCTCCCCTACCCTCAACCCTCCCAAACATTCATTCACCCACCGACACACACACACACACACACACACACACACACACACACACACACACACACACACTAGTAGTGGTACTTAGTTAGTAGCAGATAGTTAATGAAGTCCATATAATTTCAAATTAATTCAGTCATTATGTACATTTGATGTAGTTACGACCTTGCAATGTTAAACAGTGAAACCGAGTAAATAACCATACTGAGAACCATACTGAAATTAGCACTGTTAGAAGAGTCTTAGTGTTTAGCTCTAATGAACCTGTATGAGGGAAGGCAAAGCATGAATAGGGATGTGAGAGGCGTAAAATGGGAAGGCAAGGCATGAATAGGGATGCGAGAGGCGTAAAGAGGCAATGACGGATCACAATATATCATACATTCATTACAAAAACCATCAACATGCATACGCTTTCTTCAAGCAGTAGAAAAGCTCCTTGAAGATAAAGAAATAGTATGGGCAATGCTTCTGGAATTTCATTGAGTGAAGAGAGTCGAAGGGTCATAGAAGGGTATGATGATAATAAATCCGAGTATCATTGATGCTTAAATATGCTGTAATTAATTGTATTATCGTCGACCTTAGTTTGTAATTTAAGTTTCAAGGTAATTACGACTATTATTACGTCATTGGAGTTCGTAATCCATCTACATTAGAAATATACATTAGGACAAGGTATTACGCTGAAACAAATTTCCACTTTTCAGCATTCAGTAAAGAAAATATATATTTCACGCCAAACATTCTGAGAAAGTGCATATTACTTGCAGAATCTAATTACCTAGCGTTACCTGTACCTTCATTATAACGACTTAATAAATTTGTAATAAGTACATTCATCGTTATTTGAGGAAATTTTGCGCAATCGGTGTTCGTCAAAAATTTTCATTTTCGAAAAAATTGGGATTCACTGCTGCTTTCCAGCGTGCAATTGAAATATTGTTTTGCGTAACATCAGAGTATGTGCTGCATCTGAGCGGCGTTGAGAGGTAGAAGAGAGAGATGAGGTCGACAGGAAAAGTCTCTGCGCGACCGCCTCAACCCGGCAAGGGGCGCACCTGTGTGACTGTAACAGGAAAATTGTGCCGCCGCTGCGACTGACTTACCACAGTCACACTCATCCCTATTCTCAACAACTCAACGTAGTGCGTGTCTCGGTGGAGCGCAGAGTATTTTAAATCCACACCTCAAAGTAGCTAACAAGCCTAGTTATCTCCAAAACGGAATTTTTCGACAATATGCCAGTTCCACCAAACTTTCTTATTCAACGATAAAAATCTACATTTTAATTTCGTTGATATCATTGGGGAACACAATAATACTGCCTAATTAGAGTTGTAAATAGTATCACTGACCGATGAAAAGTATTAGAGATGATTTTCAATGTTTGAATGGTCAGTCACTGTTTCAATTGACATGCGAAGCGCTCAGCGCTCTCGTGGAGAAAATGGAATCTTTTACTCTAGTACAAATGGTAATGAGTTCGTCTCTTACTAAACATGTGAATGTTGTTGGAAGCGTTACAGTTTGAAACAAATGCATGTCGACATAAACAACAAAAAGCAATTACAGCACATTTGATATAGGTATTAGCGTGCGTTATTAGGCTTTAATGTTTATCATACACTTCCACGACCCTCGGTCGCGCGCTGCTCGATGAAATTCTATAATCACCGGTAGCGGAGCCCATCGCTGCGCTGGCTGTTTCGCCCGAAGCCTCCCGGTCCGCGAGGAGCCCCAGTCGCGACCTGGATGCTACACGCAGAGATCGCCAGCCGTCGGCTACTTTTCAGCGCGTGACGCAACTCAGTGGGCGCGCGCCGCGCGTGTAGGTTTTGGGCCGCAGGGCCCCCGGGCGGCGGCGTTGCGCCGAGCTGCGCACCCGTCTTCGTTGCAGGCGCCCGCGCCCTGGACCCTGCGGCACGCCTTGATTTATTAATGGCGAAGCGGACCCTATTCGCGAAGCGTTGCAGCACCCTCGAGGGGCATGTGGAATCTTTTACACTCAACGTATAATAAGTTCAGTTTTCTCGTATGTAGACGCAGGTGAAGTATCATTGTACGTACTTATTCATAAGGCAGTTAAAATGTGATACCTGGAGCTTCTTAATTGTATCCAAAATGTTTCTATTCATCTACACATGTTTTCGTTTACACCCAGTGAACGGAGAAAAAGGAATGTGTTGAAAGAAGGGAATGTATGAGGAAAGTACTAGTAAATAAGTACTAGTACTATGTACTAGTAAGTAAGAATGGAGATAAACCGTATCTCTTGAGGAAAATTATTCTCAAAATACGATCAGAAACTACAAAGAAATGTATTGCAATAAAAAAACAAAATTAAGTTTCGGAAAAATCGTGAATAATGTGTTAGTATTTTTACTTTTGCAGATTTTTGTGAAGCAGAAAGTGTTTCTAGAGAGACCTTGAATGTTTCTAGGCTCGTACGTTGAAATAATGAATTCCCAGTTATGTAAAGACGGCAGTGTGATGACTGGATGCTATTTACTTACGGATAATTGACTAATCATGAGACGTAAAGGTAGGGGTTTTACTTAGGGATGGTGAATCATTCTTAGTTTTATAATCTCAAGAAAGTGCCTACGTTTGCTTAAATCTACAAATAATATCCTCAGGCTCCACGACTTTTGTGAACAGAGGTGCCACGTTAAGACGAGTGCCCTCACACCTGCAAAAGCGTCACCTTCCCGACCTCGTGGCCATCTGTCCGGCCGTCATGGGACACCCAAAATCTCCGCTCTCAGATGAATTTTAAGCCGCACAATTGCCTGTTGTGCGCGCGCCTGTCACCACGCGCACTACTCACCTCCCTCGGAATCCTGGCAGTTTCCTTGAGGAGGCGCTGGCGCAGGGAGATTTACGGGGATGCGCGGTGGGAAGCCCTGGTCGACGCGGGTCAGCGCGCGCCAAAGGACAGTGTACAGTGGGCAAAAACCCATATTGCGTTTGTTCTACTACACCTAATAGTGGCTCTCGGGTAATTTGGCGCCAGTTGCTGCATTCATTTGATTGATGTTATCTGGCACGCCTACTGCTATGTCCCATAAGAGTAATGGAGTATATGTCCCATAAGAGTAATGAATGTTTCATCCCGGGATGTGGCGGTGTTTCTCTCCAGTAGATGGCGAGATTCAGCGCCAACCTCCTCGTTGGCTTGCAGGATTTTCCCCCAACCAGATGTACCCCACCAGCAGGACACCGCCCCAGCTGGTCAAGTTCTAAGCTCCAGACCAGTCTCCCGGCATGTGTGGTAGTGTAGTGCATTTTACTGTGTATAAGAAAGGGGTGGGGATAGGACAAGGAAAGAAGGAAAATATCGCACGCGGTCCGTCGCCTGTTTGTCCGTTACCCATACTCCGGCTGGCGCCGGGTATTGATCGGAGAAACTCCAAAAAAGTACCAAAACCAGGACAGAAGAGTTTCCAGGACTTCCCAGTCTGCGTCGCTGCAGAGTCAGCGACACTGAGATTTACTCAGTCGGTGCTGCAGTTGATATCATCGGCGCGATGTTGGAGCGTTTAATATACATTTGAGTGATGGTTTGACACTCATTATTACACTTTCTAACTGTTTTCATTACATATTTCGTCATTTCATTCTACATAGTTTTCCGGATTCTACTCATTATATTACCTCATTCGCAGCTCCGAGACTTCCCCCAACGGTGCCTTAGTATATTGCCCTTGGTGAGCTGAAAGACACGTGCGGCTCATTTGGGACCAGTGTGCGTCGCGGCTCCTCGGATCCGCCTGCGTCTGCGTGGCGACGCTCCGCGCTCGCGAGGGGGTCCGCAAAGGTCACTTGCTGCAGTCTGCAACCGGCGACGAGGCCGCGCCGCTCCACGCGCCACTGCGTGAGGGATTTCCGAGAAAAAAAAAAGCCGTGCAGATGGACGGTCTTGCAGATGGCGCGCGCGCGAGCGTCCAGGTAGGCGGGCGGCCGCGACGGTGGAGGCCGCCGCCGCTGAAAAATGGGAGGTGCGTTGTGCCGCAGATGGCGCATCGCGGATATCATGTCTCGGCAAAGACATTGTAGTTATTACTACTGTGTACTTCATCTCGGTTCCCGGCAGGACTGTTGTTTCGGTAGGAGTAGTCAAGGAGGGCCTCTGTGATGGGGGGGGGGGTATCGATAGAGGAAGAGACCGGTGTACCTCGGATGAGCGGGTCAATGGGAAGCGGTTAATCCAGAGCGCTAAACTTTCGCCGCTGGGTAGTTTTGTAAAATATAGAATCAATCCATGAATAATTCATCAAGAAAAATACGGAGAATATTGTGGTAGATTTGGTTTGGGTTCTCACCTTTCCACTGCTATTCTACTATGACTGTATCATAGTTCATGTCATTATCGTTAGTATGTATGATAAGCTCCGGTAAATGACCATTGCTTGATAAAAGATCTCTCACGCAGCAAGTCATAAATAAATACACAATAATGTCTGGAGCACAGTCAGTAGCGATTCATTGTGAAGTCGCGGTTTGAAGATGGCGCCCTCGTTTTTCCAATAACTTAAGGAATTACCAGAATTTTCAGCGCCAGTTTACTAATGAGTTCACTGTAATTATTATTAGATAGATCGGCTTTTCGATAAATGAAGGCCTACGATTTTTAAGTTGAGTTTCTTTTTATTTTATTGCACACCTAGTTTAGAGAAATACACCTAGTTTAGCACACCTAGTGCTTGCCTTACTTGCCTTATTTTATTGCACACCTAGTTTAGCTGCGTCGAAAAACGGCAATTTTTCGACAGAAAAATTCTTTTGGGGTCGTAATGCTGAAATATGTGTGGATTCTTCTACCCGAATGTAGAAAATTACTTTCTCTAAGACTTTGTGAAGTCAGAATCTGTCTGTCTGTCTTTCTTTCTGTTTCTCTGTCTGTCTTTCTTTCTGTTTCTCTGTCTGTCTTTCTGTCTGTCTTTCTGTGTCTATCTTTCTGTGTCTGTCTTTCTGCCTGTCTGTCGGTCTTTCTGTCTGTCTGTCTTTCTGTTTTTCTGTCTGTCTGTTTGTGTTTCTGTCTGTTTGTGTTTCTGTCTGTCTGTGTTTCTGTCTGTCTTTCTGTTTGTGTCTTTCTGTTTGTCTTTCTTTCTTTCTGTCTGTTTGATTGTTCGCACGACCGCTCGACCGTCTGTATCAACACGAGCGCCTAAACCGTTCAGACGATTTTCTAGAAAATGTGCATTCATCGATCGACCTGTGCAAACTCGAGACCCAGTGAATTTGACGCGGATGTTTTTTAGGGGGGCTTATCAGGAATCCTTAAAATTCTCTCAAAAACTTCCCCCAATTTTTGTATTTTTTCTCGAATGAAAGGAATGAATGCTTAAAACGGCAGCGGTTGTTGTATATTTGTTGAACTCAACGAATTTTTAAAAATTCTAAAAGATAATTTTTTTTTCGTTGACTACCTATCGCTACATTATTGAAAATATTTTTTTTCTTAACGGAATCTGTCCTTTGAATATCTTTAAAGAAGGTAAAGTACACATTTTGTAGGTTTTTAGTTTTCACATAGTTGTGTGTAAAATCGAGGCACTAAAAAAATAGTTTCAAAAATGGCTCCTATTTTTCTTTAATTTTTTTCTTGAATAGAGCAAACTACTGTCACAAAAATAGCGCGTTTCATTTTTGGTGAACTCTATTTTCAATAATTGCAAAAATAAAATGGCAGAACTAGAATATTTATGAAAGCGATTTTGATCTTAATGAAATCTGTTCTAAAAAATAGATTTTTGTATAAGGTCATGTTTGCCTGTTTTTCATTTTCAAAATACGAATACTTTGCACTTTCAAGATTTTTTTGCTTGAAGTGAAGGCAATTTATTTTTTCTCTAAGTCGGTTCTCATTTTTCTTTATATATTTTCTTCGTATAGGAAAGAGAACAGCTGCAGCTTGAATGGTAAAGGGAAGATTCGAACTTACTTTGAAGATGCGGATATGACGTCATGACAACGGACGGGCTGTTGTCGGATCAGATAGAGGCATCCGCTTTCAAACCGGTTGGTACAATACCGGTATGTTTCAGATTGCTCGTACGATGCACATTCCAGTCCCTTCATTGATCGTTGTAGTGTTAAGCCAATTTGCAATGTTTGTAGTTCTCCAATTTACCTCATTGTTTACAAATCTCTGTGGTTTGTGACCGTGTGGGCACGAATAAATTAATCAACTGCTTCTTTTCATCATCGCATTTAGTACTGTTTTGAATTATATCCGTAATGATTTTTTTATCATAATATCATGAGAAGTGCTGTGATAGCCGGTAAATTCACAACTCATGTAGCGAGGAGTGAATTTACCGGCTAGCATTTCCAATTCCATTTAGTGTGACTATTTCACGAATTAAGGTATATGAATCGAATGGATAATTAAAATCACAGGAATTACGAAAAAGAGAAATATTACTAAAAATTGCTATCGAAATACCTGAAACTTTCATTCAGCTCCAATATATCACTGCTTCCTGAAATAACTTATAATCAAGTAAAATATGAATAACAGTTTAATGCAGAAAATTATTTCAAATATGTTTCGATTTGATGGTAATCAAACTTTCAAAAAAAATTATTACAAAGATACTTCCTCGAAGATTTATTAAAAACACAATTATTAAAGTTGTAGGAAGTTATCTATGTCTTTGTATTCCGTGGAAGCATTTGAAATGGAATATGTACTGAAGATGCCTGAATTAGCTTCGGGATTCGTCAATTTTGAATGTATTGAACACACTAGTGCATTTATTAAAGTATTTTTCTGAATAATTTTGGTTGTAAATTGGTTGCTTCACATACTTTTGATAGCATATTCTTTTTACTCATTTAATCTTTGCATATGAATTGCCTAAAATATGAATAATTTCTTCATTTGTATTTTATGCTGTGCATTTGTATTTTCTTTCTTCACAAAGTTCTTAAAATTGCTTCCACACACTTTCTCTGTTTCTTTTGCTGTTTTTCGGAACTGAATCTTAAATAATAGATTCTATTTCAGAGTTTTAAACATTACTAAAATGACACATTTTAATATTATATTGATGCTCACAAGCTATTATGGACCGAAAAAAATTACTATCTTTATCTTAAAAAGGTAAACAAAGTGATTACAGCGGAGGGCAAAAGGTAAACAAAGTGATAATCACATCGCGTTAGACATTTGGGATTAATTTAATTTTAATATATATTTGCTCACATTGGTTGCTTACGACACGACCAGACATGAGTGAAATAGTCATAATAATACTAGATTTCTCTTTTAATGTCGTTGAAAGAAATTGAATAAAAAAGTAAATTTGGTTTCATATTTTTTTAACTTTTATCAGAAGGAAGGTTTAGAAAATGTCAATTTTAGGCGTTGTTAATGATTTGCATAAAGCAGAGAAAATCGTCTCCTATATTATTTCAACATACCTTTTGTGTCTCTCAATATTTATAAATGAGGTTTCTAATGAAATAGAATATCACGGAGACGAGACGAAATGCACTTTGACTTTTAAAAAAATGTCCAATGCAACCCGCAACACGTTCGGCGTTTATGAATCTATATAGTTAAATAACTGTTAAACAAAGCGTTCTACAGCCTTAAAAAAGTAAAATTTTGAGACCAATATTATACGCAATTGAATTACACGTGTGTGCCTCTCTGCTCAGTAATAATATTAAAAAACAATATCGACAAAGGTGTATTTCATTGTTATCAATTACAAAGACACAGAACAAGTGAGTGTCTTGAAGAAAATGATAAATTACAGGCTTAATATGGAAATGGAAAATAGGGAAGGTGGTGGGGTTTACCGTGCGAGAGTTCTCCCACGAGTATGCAAGTATTTCTAAATTTGAGGTAAAATCCTACGTTCGTTTAATTCTCTAAAACAGCTTTCAATATTTTCCACGATAAAATAATACATTAAAAACTGCTTCTTTATATTATGAGAATGTAATATACCGTTAAATTTGCTTGGAAGCTTTGGTGCTTGCGTAAAATTGAACGTTATCTTATTGCTTTTCAGCGAGCTATTTTGGAAAGTTAACAACAGTTGCCTTAAACATTTCTCCATATTTGCACGGGAATTCCACTTTATATATAGTGAAAAAGTGCAAAGAGATTTTTCTAAATAATTATGTAGAGACTCCAGATTGTCCAAATATCACCCGGAATCACAATGTTTATGGTTAACGTCACTTGCTTCACCCAAAATATTCGCCTCGAAAGACCGTTATCTCAGGGAAGATTTCAATTTTCAGTGGCTCCACATCGCGTCTCTGAGCGCACGAAACTCAAACCCAAGAGTAGAGAAAGAAACTGTTGCACGCTGCTGCCTGAATGTAAGAATTTTCTGGTTCAGAAGTTATGAATGATGACGTGATTCATTTGAATAAAAATTTCGAGAAATAGTTCAGTTCTGCAACTGTAACTCAGAGTAAGATACGCAATTCTGTTCTTCTTACGGTATTTTAAAAGAATCGTAATGAAAACTTCATATAGGGTGGTTACTTACTGATGCGTACTGTGGTGCATTTATTACTGGTTTATATACTGAAAAGGAGGCGTTACTCTTTCCATATCACCAAATAAAACGCTGGGGGTAAACGAAATGATATTGATCTCTATTTCAAGATGTATGCTGAATAAATCAGTAGGGTGATTCCATGAAAAAAGGGGGATTTTATGACACGGCTCCTTCAAAATTGAAAATATTTTGGGATATTGTTGTCCATGATGCCTATATCATGGAGGTACAATATTATTTTTTTTTTAAATTGATTGTTCGGCAACAATATACTCTTAAAATCTAAGACTTCTTGGGAACACCCCTATATTATTTAATGTTTTTCCCGTCTTATAAACGTTTCTAAACATTTTTGTGTATATAAAAGATACGTAGTACAATTATACATTAAATATCAATTTTATATCATATTATTGTGGCATACAACAATGAAAAGCTCTTTAAACCGTAGTTATTTGCTAGACGACCTTTTTAAATTTACGAAAATCTGCTATAATATTATATTCAGGATGTTCTAGAAGCTATTAAATATTCTTGATATATTTTAAGGAACAAAAATTATCATTAAAAACTCACCTGAGTTGAAATGGGCAGTATGCAACCCACCACAACCATTGATTATTGCAGCGGCTTTGCTTGCGTGCCGGCTGATGAACTACTCAGTTAGTGCCTTTTGGAGAACATCTTCCCTAGGCTCTTAAGTTGAATTTGATACATGTTTTACTGAAAGTTTGTTCTCAGTGACTGGAATGACACAGATTTTATGAAAAAGCGCGAAATTTTTGGTGCGTCTTTCTACAATTATAATACTGATGAGAGAGTTTCTCCTTTATGAAATCTGTTCCTGACAGACCGATCTTAAATAAGTTCATTTAAGTTCAACTTTTTGAAAATGTGAGTTGTTTTTGCGTAATTTTTCGCGAAATATAGGCAATTTATTTCTCAAAAACTGCTCCAAGTTTTTTTTCTTTAAATTTTATCCTTATATTTAATAAGAGGTGGTAAAAAATATGGTGCTAGTCCCATTTTCAGTTATTGATGTTTTTTTTTTTTTGAAAATGCCAAAAAGTGAATATTTGAAAACCACACATTGGAGATAGCGATTCTTACTTTAAAAGGTCAGGAAGAAAATTCTAACGGTCGGTTGCTCTGATCAGTAGTTCTCCGTGATTTCTCCGATCATCACCAGGCGAATGCCGGAGCAGTACCCTAGCAAACGGGCCACGCACCGCGCGTGATCTTTCCTTCCCGTTCCTTGTCCTATCCTCACTCCTTACACACCCACACTTACTCTAACATGCCCTACACTACCATACATGCGGGGAGACCGGTCGGGAACTTAGAGCTTGCCGGCTGTGGCGGTGCCCCGCTGGTGAGAGATACCTGGTTGTGGGAAATCTCGCTAGCAGACGGTGGGTCGATGCCGGATCTCTCCATACAGCGGGGGAGATCACCGCCCCCTCACGATGGAAAAAACATGCACTACACTTACAGGGCTAATGACCTTCGTAGTTGACGCACCCGGAATCACTAATAACCAACCAACCAAGTCTCTGGGTTCGAATCCAACGTAAGGCAAAAATATGTCAAATATGTTACGTATCCTTAAAACTTCATGTGACACATGTGAACCTACTGGATTCCCTTAATCATTTCTATCTCCCAGTAATCCGTATCTCCTACCTCTAGAACAGTCTAAGCGACGATGGATTCACGAACTATACTGACGGGGCAAGAAGATACTGTTTCATGTGACACAGGATTAGATGCTCATCGGTGCAATGGTTTACAGATACTAATGGATGAACTAGATGGATGAGCTTTGTGTAAAAGCCCAGCCGGAGGTAGGACAGAGGAGGTACACATCGAATGGTGATAAAAACGAAAATAGGAATACATTTCATAATAGGTACTTTTCCCGCATGGGACAGCAAACTCTGTAGGAGCCGATCCCCGGCAATCCCTTGTCAAATTGCACTCTAAGAAAATGAATGTTTCATTAACACTTTAGAGGTGCTGTTTACTTCAAACCCCGAAATAGGCATCATCATGATTATGGCTGAAAAGTCTTGCCAAATTCCGTAGATACCCACACGAAGATAGTTGTAGAAGTCGTAACACATTTTCATATGAGCTCCAACCTGCCCTCCATTCGTCACTCCTACATTTTATAGTCGCTGCGATTGCCGCAGACAATATGGGAGAGCAAAACTATTATATTAGTGTTGGGTACGACATATCTCTGACGTTGGCCGCCCACCCGCCCTGTGAACACTGTCCGTTGCGCAATTGGTCGGGAGGAGGCCCCGGGGCCGAAGTCGATTGGCCACGCGGCGCGCCATCCCCCGGGGCCAACCGGCGCTGTCCCTGGCGATGAATGGGTCCGCTGCCCTATTAGCGGCCGGCGCGCGGTGCCCTATGCCTTCAGCGGCTGTCGGGCCTGAAGTATTTACGGCGCGGGGAGCGAATTGAATATTGCACTTTCACCGCGCAGCTGGACGTGGCCTGGTTATTAGGCCAGGCGCAGCGCCGGCGGGCGCCGGTGGGGCGTGGTGGCCCAGCGCTGCGGGGCGACGGGGGTCAAATCGAAGATCCAGAAAATCAATACACAGAAAACCCTCATTAACAGGAATTCCGAAGGTCCAAAATTATCGGAGTTCGTATTATAAAAATTCGTGTTATCCGATTATTATAAATGTCCGTATCACCGTAATCTCTTGACGGGATCGAAGTGTTGTTCGTGATACAACGAAATTCGTGTTAAGCACGTTCGTGCTAATGAGGGTTTACTGTATTCTTTTTGAAAGTCCGTTTAGATATTTCCATTATTATTGTAAGAAATTCTCAAGTAAATTTTGTTACTATGTCTTTGTTACGAAAGAATTAGTAAATAACTGGAAATTAAAATATAAAATGAATGAATGTGCCTAGTGTGTGCCATAAAGGGCAAAGGCCTCCTGCAAGAAAGGAAGCTCTTGTAAACCTCACGTGGCGAGCTTTTCCGCGTAAGTATGAAATTAAAATATAATAGTCATTTAATCTCAATTTCCGTACGCTGCAATACACTTGTAATTTTTTACATAGTTTCAAAATAATGTTTGGTATAATACAGCGTAATTGCTGAAGCACGATAAAACACAGTTAATCAATACGGAAGGAAAGACAAAAAATAAACGAGAATATTCTGAACTTTTTTGAGAAACGAATTGTATTTTTTAACCGGCTAATCGTATAAACATCATTTTTGAAGCAATATTCGTCTACCATGTCTCAGACCTATGGAGGTTACCCAAATTTACGTTTGTGGGTTCAAATTTGGCGAAATCCGACTGGAAATGGTGGTTACAAAAGTAGAAAACCTCAGGGTACCATGACACGCTTGTATCATAAAATATGACCCTGTGAATGACCCCTGCATTATCAAATCCTCCGACAATTCTCTAGCCAAATTCATACCTCAGGGAAACGTCACTATTAATGGGTAGATACAATTTAGACGGTGTATGGCTGTCCGTGGCGTCGAGAATGGGAAGCCTCTACTGTACAAATTTTTATTTTGACAGTTGGTAGCGTTGGACTTCAATGTGGATTCAAACTTGAAAATATACAGTTATACAGTCATACAGTCATATTAGAGGTAAGTAATGGATATCGAAAGACCGAGCTTTATCCAACAAAAACTGCTTATACGAATATTTAACGCTTCTAAGAATATCTGCGGAATCGATTCTCGTTTACTAAATGTATTTATTTCCTTCCAAATAAATTACCCCAATTAACTCCGCGTTCTTGCGAATGGAAATCGTAATAATATGTTTTGTTCGTTAAAATTATTAATTAAAAAATTTTAACCGTAATTCTAATCATAACATTACCAAAAACACGATTTTGCAAAATGCATCACTCTTACCGTACTTTCCAGAACATCAATAATCTTCTTTGGAGCTTAAACACTTCAGTGAATAACTATCAGTAAATGCTGTAGCTATCTCTTTCTTGCAATCCGACATAGTCGTAACTGATGCCTTAATCTCCTGACAACCAAGCGTTTTCTAAATACACACTATACTTGGGTTTTTCTAACGTAGCGGCTGAGGGTAGTATCTCCAAGATGGAATTCGGCACGATTTTTTAGTCAATCTCAGTCTTGCCGCAAGATGTCGCATGATCGCGACTACATCAAGCAGTGCTGCAGATCAAGCGACTCTAGTGGCAGGACTGAGGATGACTCAAAAAATCGTACCGAATTTCATCATGGAGATACTACCCTCAGCCGCCACGTTAGAAAAAACCAAGTATATCTGTTGCTTCTTTATGTAGGTGTACCTTATTTCGTATTGAAATTGCTCATTCTTCTTTCCGTGCTTCTTTGTGTATATTTGTAAATCTGAAACTTACTTGACCCGTGATTCTGCTTCTATTTAAAAATTATTGCTCTAGTGTCTCCACCCGTGTTAGCTATACTTTTTGGTATCGTAGAAAAGTTTTTCCTGGCATACGTTTCCACTGTTATCATCGAACTCATAGCAATTAACACATTCACTAAGTCAACTTACAAAGATCGTAGATACTGACTTGTAATCTGAATTGTTCGAAAATCCAAGATAGGAAATCGGGAATAAGATGCAGTGTGGGCACTGTCTTAGTTTGCAAAAGAAAGTTAATAAAGGCATAAGCCTACATTTGCATAAGAATGTTAAATCTAAAATTGTTTCCGAGAAATGTAATGAGTTAGTCCCGAGATAGAAATACAAGATGAGTAAATACCGTAGAGATTTAATGTTTCATTTTTCTTTCACTATTAAGTAATATATAATTGCGTTATTTTATATGATAAGATTTTTGTGCATAAAAATGTTTATAAAAAATATAAAATGTTTTACTGAAAGTATCTTCTAAATATAAATACCTCTGTAACTAGTAAAATATGACAACAAATCATACAAACTATTTTTATATTTTTAAACTTGAGATGTGAAATCCCCCCATAACAATGTATGTTATAAAAATTGATTTCTTATCAGAGTGTTAAATAGGATGTTTGTGAATAATTACTCAGGCGTTTAATTCAAGGAATTCAAGGCGAATAGTTTTCTTTTTGTTGCCCAATGAACTTTTGAAAGTTCGTGAAAACAGTTTAATATTTCTTGTTGTTTTTTTAATATAGACTTATAAAGAGGTATTTTAAGATATGTTGCTTGAGATATAGCATACTTTATTATTTTCGCTAGATAAAAATGAACTTTAATTTTTTATTATGACACTTTTTTATATATTATGTTTCTACCTCCCGCCTCTGTCTCCCCAAAAATTGGAATTTTTAGCACATTCATTTAAAATTCATATGATGTATCTTTATTTGGAACGATCAAAACCTTTACATTTAAAAAGAAGACGGCTTTCTCCGCTTTTGTATGCTACAAATGTCAGCGAGGTATGTGAAGGTCAGCTTGAGATAAAGAATGATGATAAAAAAGAGAACTTTCCGAGACGATTCAACTGCGAACGACAGATAAAAGTCAGAGAGAGTCCAAATAATCCACAAGTTTCGAGGGGATCGACTTTAATTTTCGTAGGTACGAACATTCAGTAGCATACAAAGATGTCACTGGGGAACTTTGATTGCCTCAAAGAGGAATCTTAAGAAAATCAGAGATAAATATCGCAGGAGATCTTTTGGTGAAAACGGAAATAACCCCAGTCATTGACCAAAACAATGTTTCGTGAAAATCTTATTCTGTCACTTTTTATATCTACATTAAGAATTCTACCTTATATTAATTCTGAGAATATACAATTCTATACAGGTCAGTGATACCATGAATTACTATTTGAGGAAAATTAAATTCGCGTTTTCAATGCTCATCTTAAAAGTTGCTTGAATTTCATTACAAAATGTGTTTTTGTTTCGGCTGTTTCGGGATTTTTACTCTGCCTTATGGAATCATGACTCACATTAAACACTTAAAAGTACAAAATTCCTATGGCAGTATGCTCATCAATAGTACTCTACGTACATTTTACGTAAGATTCATATCACACGTCACAATTCCCCCCTGCATTGAACTTTTCACTTCCGCAACATGTAGGACACTACATTTATTAAACTTAAGAATGGACGCTTACTCCTGCAGACTGTAATATTCTAAAACTTATATTTTAAATTTAAATTGATACATATTAAAGGATAAATATGCCTTTCTAACGTTGTCATCCACTAGACAAACTGAATTAAAATTTATTATTGAGATACAGTACAATATAAGAAGCATTGAACAAGTATATTGTTCAATGCTTCATCTTCGATTCACAACGCTCGACAGCATACTCGTAATATTGGGTTAAATTGTTTTTATCGTGATGGGTCATAATATGTATTTTTCAATATAATTTGGTACTTTGTTCATTTATAAGTCATTGTTAACTCTCAAAAAGGCGTCATTTTCTTTCCAGACATGCACACGAAAGTGAAAGTATTTTGTGGTCTCTAGGCAAGCAAATACATTTTAAGCATGTAATGCGCTTGTCTTCGGAAATATGTGTTTTTTATCTCTAGGCTGGAAACTCGCGCACATTCTGAGTATAATGCGACACTGAGTGAGTTGCCCCTCACACCCAGTCGTTGTATTCTCCAGAAAACGCATTAGTTCTCCATGTTAGAGGCACCCCAAGTCGTTTTTTTGGCTCTCAGGCGAATGGACGCTGATAGGAATCGATAGAAACGTCTACATAATCACGAAGATTTCTGAGATGTGGAGGTCAAATCTTCAGATCGTTGCTTTCTTTCTTAGAAATTCGTATAATCTTGATTCTAAGTTTAAAATTAATTTTTGCAGCGCGCTCGTCATGATTTTGTTGTCGTTACATTTAGAGTAAATTCCAATTAACATTTACAAATGCCATTCCACAGTTTATTTGAATTAAAATGTTAAAATGAAAACTAATTAATCTTGATTACACTATCATAATTGTTAAGCTTGATATAATCTTGGTTATACTATCATTGTAATTGTTAATCAATCGGATAGAAATATATTTTCGTTTTCTATGATGCTAGGCTCCTGGAAGTCTCATGATCATTGACATTATAATTTCCTTCAGATGTTTTAAGTAGATCTAATGCCATGACATACGATACGGTTCTGATCCTGAAATTTGTTCATGATTGAGATGAGACTTCACTACATGACAGATATTCCTTATTTATTCATTTTATCATTTATTATTTTTAATTCATTTTCATTTCCATTACTGCGATGGTTTCTGATCTCTGCATGGATGAATACAAATTAACTACAACTACTTGAACTTCATCATTTGTTCTCTAAAGTTAAAACTGAATTTTGTTTATCTTGTTATAGAATTTACTAAACATCGTGTGCTTTATATATTGAAATTCAAAATGTACCAATTTTATCTTCGTAATGTGATATGTTCTTATTATGCGTTAAATTAGTAAAGAATCTACAAAGTGTTGGTTGACATTGTCACGTTTATCAATATAGTGACTATCTCTTAATACCTTTGACCTTTAAGATAAAATTTACAAGGAAGTGTTGAATCTGTGCAATATATCCCCTGACAATTTGACAAATGATTTGATAATCTGCAAAGAATGGGCGTGTGCATATTCTCGAGATAACATCTTAAATTGAACTAGAATCTGTGAATAATGCTGTTTGATTGCTGGGGTGTTGTTTTGATAAGCACACACCTCCAAGGAAACCAGAACCAGTTCTGCAACCATACATCAGTCACACTGTATCGCTGCACCGAGAAACGTGATACCTACCCACAACCGTAAAATTGTAACAGTCCTTCTTCGTGGTTCTAAATAAAACAAACCTCTTTGATAAACATTGCTTTCGGTGTAAAAGGTCAGAGCAAGACATCACGGAAACGTGATAACTTCTTCCACAGAGAACAAATAAACATACACAGTGTCAGTTCTTATACGCTTTTGAACTTCCTTGTAACTCCAGCGTCTCACTAGAGTCGAACTCTAAGGTACATAAATCGTTTTGTAAAATTATTGTTTTCAATCCAACGTATATAACATTCCATTATTTATATTATATTTGTTAAGAAAATTATAATTTGTAATTTCTTAAGTAGCTTTAAGTGCCAAAAAGTCTGAGCAACTATACCTCTTGTATAAATATATTACTTACCAACAATATATACGAGTGTTGTATTAATTTTTGTAATATACCTTTATATACACCTTTTCCGTATGCCATAAAAAACTTCAATTATGCTAGTGTCAGGTACCAACAAATTTGAAAGACCTCTCTAGAGTTTTGAAATTACACTACTAGGGATTGGCTGAGACATGTGTAAGCCTAATAAGAGAAACGAATATTTGAAAAATATTTTTCATCTCCACCAGTTCATGTATTTGGGTTGTTAATGTATAAACTTCTATTATTGAATCCACAAAGAACTCTCGCGTATTGCCTCGATTTATTAACTTAACGTCTGTTATTTGCTATTCATCAACCTTTACAAACAATGTTAATACAAAATGTGTAAAAAAAATTATCCGGGCTCCTGTCAAGTGGAGGCTGTGGGCACGTGCTTCATTTGCTTATGCATTAACCCGCCCTTGGCATTAACAGAAGTGCTACTAAGCGCGAAATCGGTATAGTGCACGCAGCGGCGCCTCATTGCCGGCGTGTCGGGCCCATTTCGTCGCCCGTGAGTGACAGGACGTCTGCGCCTGGCAATGGTCTCCTGCGCGGACGAGCGGAACCGATTCGCGGCGAGCACCCCGCGGAGAACTATCTGTGCACCGCCGCCGCCGGTCGACATAAAAAGAGCACGTGCGCCCACGCCCTGTTGCCTTCGCGTCTCACGCCCTTCTCGGCAGCCCGAGTGCGGCCTCTGCACCCGCCAGCCAGGGGGTCCGCCGCTGTTTACGTAGAGCCAGGCGTGGGATGATTGTATGATTCATTTGTTTTAGTGAGTCATTAATAATTCTCTGTAATGAAAAGATGAATGATAGTGTTTCATGTTTAGGGTGCAGAAAAAAGTTGTTCTGTAATTTATTTCATTCCGTGTGGATGTTTGCGCAATTCAAATTTTTGAAATTTCATATTTTTACTTTACATTTTCCATTCTGATATTGCCTTCGCCTCTCTATAGTTGGTTTTAATATGGCCAACACTTTGAGTGCGTTTAGAATTAAGATTTTGAGTTTTGTTCTTACGACACAAAGCTTAAGTGTTTGCAAAGATTCATGGTGCTATAACTGTAAAGTCATTCCTTTTTTCTCATCTCAAGGAGAAGTACCAAAATTCTAATTGCAAAATAAAGTTGTTTTGTTTCCCGAACATATTTGACATTTTGATAGTTTTGAATAGCGTGGTTTCAGATGTCAAAACGTAAGCTTACTGTGAAATCTATTAGGAAGCGTTCAAGCAGAAGGCCCAGCTTGTGTAAGGGATGTATTGAAAGACCTAAAGATGGGGGAGATCTGGTCCTATGGATGAGGGAAGTGTATAAGAAAATTGAGTGGTTACTAATGTGTCACATATTGATGAGAATTGTCCAAAAAATATTTAAGATTTTCTCTTAGCGTTTCCGGAATTTACTTTTTCCATCAAAAGTCAGAAAAATGTTAACTTTTTGAACATTTAAAAATATATAACATTTGAAAATAATTATGGTATATTGTAGTGTGAAATGAGATTATTTTTTACTCACTTGTTAACTAACGTAGTCTTATTTAAGAATAATGGTTTTTTTTTAATTGGATTTGTTGCACCAACAAATGAAATGACGGTTTCTTATTTTCATTAACGCATTAAATTAAATTATCAACTGAATTTAAAAAAGAATTGAATTCTATCAGTCCTTAAAAAGAAAACTTTCGAAGCGTTAGGCGTTCCATCTTGAAATTTCTGATGATAAACGTCGTTAGTAGGGGGAACATTATAGTTTTGTAGCCGCAGTACTTCATTATGGGATGTCCATGAAGTTAATGTCTTGAAATAACCTCACAGCTCAGCACAATAATATGTGCGCATGTGTTCTTGAGCATCGGAATCCTTACTTTCTCACCCTTGCCAACATTTTTTAAGAACGAACAAAAGTTTATAGTAACGCATGAACGTTGTTGGGAACATTAGATAAGATACACTTTTCCCTCCCCGATAATGGAAACTATTTGCATCAACTATCATGATATACATTTGATTTGTTGCTTCTACCACCGATTATCCTCCGCACTCCTTTCGCAATTACGGAAATAAGAGATGAAGAAAACGTGGGCGGATTATACTCGCGTTTAGAAGTTGGTATTATCTGCGCACGTTTTCTTGAGCTCTCGCTTTGCTAGTGGCGAGAGGAGTTGGAGTTTGGTTGTTTTGACAAAAGCAATTTTATATCGAATTTTTGGTTCGTTTTAGGTGCAAAATAGCTTCTATTACACGGGAGCAAACATTTTTGGTTATCAGATTTTGTCTATAACGCTCGTTACTATCATTTATTCTTAATTCAACTAATTTTGCGAAGGAGTGGGGGTAGGTATTCCGGGGCTCAAGAAAACGTGCGCATATAATATTATGCTATTTGCAGGGTCCCCAGCCCAGGAGGACTTCCGGCAGCCCGGACGTGCCACGTGCCCGGCGGGGGCGCCGCGACCTCGGGGTCGGTCCACTTTCGTTGTCGCGCTGCCCTGTCCGGTGGGCCAAGTGGCGGATCACTTTCGGCTGAGGCATCATAAATTACCCAATGCAAATTCCTTATAAAACGTAATGAGAAATCGCGCCCCGACCTTCGAATTCCTGAGACGGAGGGCCCAAGGCCTCCGCCCAAAGTCACATCCGCACCATACAGCTGGCCGCGGGCGGCGGCGGCGATGGCGGCGGTGGCAGGGACGTGGGCGGCAGCGGCACCGCCATGGCGCTTTTTGAAGTGAAGTCGGTGATGCAAGGCTGACATTTCCGTGTTCTTGAAAGAATTATTAAATGTGCGCGTAGATTTGAAGTACGATTATGAAAAGAGAAAGCGAAATTCAAAGGCATTTCAAACATTGAAAATACTTTTGGTGTTTCTCGAATATAATTAAATGATAGACACGAGTATAAGACTGCATCATTGACGCTTTAGCGACGCTAGATGCATATAATTTAAATCTTGTTTAAAAAGTGAATTACATGCGTTGACTTGAACGACTATATCAAAAATTACTGTAGCTGACTTTAGAAGCAGTTTTCATATTGTTTAAAAGAGCTTGGGGCCACAGCTCATCAATTAATACAACAAACTTTTCAAAACTATCCAAAAATTAAATAGTGCTCTTTCCTTAGTGCAAATATAATAAAATAGCACGAAGAGAGCGTTACTATTTTGCATATTTGCAATGAGAAATAATTCAAATTATTTGACAGCTTTTCCTTTCTGGTCACACAATTGTTGTAAAATACTGCGTTTTTATGATGTATTACTTGACTATTGTGTAATATCTGCCGTTCATACCCATCCGAAACCTCTAGCGTGACAGTCGCTGCTGGGGAGGGGGAGTCTTTGAGAGCTTTAACGTGTGTTCTTATTTTTTCTTATTCACTCCTTCACTATTTACTATTGTTATTAAAAATCTTCTCGCCATTTAATGACGGAATATAGTTTGAAAGGGTAGTAGCTTTCATTTGTAAAACTATCGGTTTAATCAAACCTCAGTTTGAATTCTTAATTAATACTAGTGTAAACTGTTATAAAAGTATTTTCATGTGCTGACAATTTCTTACACATTCTTTATTTCTTTCATTCCTAGCTTTGTTCAAATATGTTCTTACAGTATCTAGCATTGGACTTACGAATGAATCGTAGTAGCTGTAAATGTTATACTTCCGTTTAAAAATTTCCAACACCCAATGGCCTTGTATATTACCTCCATACGGGATATGAAGGGGTGACATTGCAATTTTGAAATTATAATGGCCGTAAAAAATACTTGCAGGTATGAATAATGCGAATAGTTAGAATTTAGCGCAGCTATACTTTTACGTTGTTTTCTAACATGAACATAAATGATCATCTGTAAGCTGCTGTTCTGCGTTATTCTCTATTCCTAATATAGTAAGATCATTCTCAATTAGTTCGGACAATTCTGACGCAAAAGCTTCTACAACTACATTTGGATTCCCCTGAGTTTCTTAACGCATCCATTTTTGTCCTCTAATTTTTAGGATTTTAAAACTCCACAAACTCAGAACATTAATTCAGATTAATTTAACATTAATTCAGATATTAATTTAAACATTAATTCAAAACATAAGAATTAATAGGTTACTATTTTTATGTTTATATGAATAAGGTGAATAAGTTTGATGTCACATTAATTTGAAAATCGACCTTTGCACTTGTAAGATATGTATTCTTTAGTATTATACTTTCTCGTTCTCTTTTTATTTACTTTATATTCTTCAAATTCAATGTTACAAGGCAATTTTCAAATTTAATATAAAAAATACCCATGAAATACTTGGAATTTTTCAAATTCACACCAGATTTTGCCGCGCGATTTTCGTTTCATATTGCTGGTTTGAAAAAAGACAAGATGCCAATCTGATGGAAGAAAATAATGATGATGCCGTGGACTGAAAATAACCACGGGGTACTGGGGTATAATCAACGCCTCCTACATAGATCTATTTAGGTGGTATTGGCTTAATTCACCATCTACACTCTAAGATCGCAGCGCTAAAACACGGATAGCACGTTTTTTGAAATTCCTTTCAATCTTCTGGCCGAATCCGAAATCAAATTATCTGTTCCCCATCAGGAGACAGAGACGCGTCGAATGTCACCTCATATGTCTCGATTGGTGCATGGTAAATGATCTAGAAGTGCGTGACGGACCTGCATATCCGAACATACGCATACTCGGGAGTTACTCAGATACTGTATAGAGATACTTATTACTGCTTTACTTATCAGGAAAAATTAATTTGATTTACAGATGTTGGAACGTCTTGACCCAAATTAAAAGACTATTGATTACATGATGAATTAATATGATTAAATTGAGATTTATCTATGGTTTTAGTTTCACATTGTGTTTCTGTACTTTCGATCATAAATTATAACTTTCGTTTCTCTCTCCTGAGGCAAATGTCTCTAACAAGCACAAGCTATCAAAAAATATTTTAAAGTAAAAATTGTACTTTGTTATCAAGATGAATTTTCATTAACCTTCTGATTACATTATGTATATATTTTTGTAAATGAAAAATTTTAAAACAGTACAGTTGCGATAAGAACGATTTTGTAGCCCTCCAAAATCAAAACTTCAAAATATGTTTGTGGTTAGTTACTATCCCTTATGATTATCATACTGTGTCATACATTACATTGATGAGTGATGAGCTATCTTAATGGTTTTAGAAGTGGACAATTCGTCCTTTTCATATAATCCCTAGGACTAATGTTTGAAAGGAGAGTTCAAAAAAATAAGACATTAAATTACAATAAAGAAAAATCGTAGTCGAGAAAAGTCATAACAGAGACGTGACAGTAAAACGAGTCCCTATGACAAATCTTACGGAAACACATTCTGTTTGTTAAACACGCGAAAACATTTCACAACTTCATCAGTCCGCGACACCAAATCAGGCGCGCACGGGCGGCTTAATGGGGAGTACGAGCGTTTCGTGCCTCGTGCCGATTCTTTTTGTGGCGCGGTACACGTCCATATGTCTATAAATAACGGCGGCGGTACCGCATACGGTTATTTATGCGCGTTCAATTGCGTGTGAACTATGCCGTCGTGTGGGGACTGCGCCTTTGACGCATTGCCGCCAAGCTCCTCGGGACACAGCCCGCTCTATTATTTGCCGTTCGCACTGCTACAAATGTGACGAATAAACATGCCAAAAAAAAGTAATAATAGTTTTTATCATTTCCGTTAAACGTTAAACGAAACATATACAGAATTGGATCTTAAGCAGCTTAGCGCTGCATCTTGATTCTTACACACATTTGAAAAAGGAGGTTCAGTAAATATTTCGAGCCTGAAGATGAGTGTGAGGACAGGACGAGAGGAAGAATAGCTCGCGATCCGCAGTCCTTTGTTTAATGGCCTCGTCCGGCGGACGTTTGTCTGAGAATTGTTCGGAGGAAATGATCGATCAGAGCAACTGACCTCTGACTTTCCCATCCACAAGCTGTCGGCATCTATGCAGCTGAGTTCCAAATCCGCTGATCGTCAAGATCGAAACTACGACTTCCAGGTCTACGAGGCTTCAATTGTGGTCTAGGAACTACGTATACTGTTAAAGGAATATTACTGTTAGAAGGAACAGCTTTGACAGATACTACTTGGCTGTAGCTAGCCACAAAACTGTAAGTTATGTCCATGCTCTGAATTCGTCAATGGTTCGTTTGCGTTTGCTCACTTGTACGAGTAAGTGGTTTCGTCAGTGCAATGACATCATACAACATGTCGTTCGTTTGTTTCCCGACATGTGAAACTGGTCCCTTCTTCGAGTAACTCCTATATATTGCCATAAAAATAATGCATATATTAATTAATTAATGTGTTTTTATTTTGCAATTAAATTATTAGAATATTTCATTGCTCTCAGCTTAACGATTAGGTGGTTAAGGAGTGTGATCTATCTATATTGAGAGCTGAGATGAACGTTTGTAATTTTATGCTCCCTCTAAAGAGAATGTAGAAGTTAACGATTAGTGAGTGGGTTCTTTCACGTGCTACATGAGACATTTGTTACATCAAATGTGCAAACATTTGTTGTTGTTTATTAAATAGTTATTATTTTTATATAATAATATGCATATTTATAATATAATACATTAACATTATTACATAATTATATATTTATTTTATCATTGTGTAACTTTGTATTATATATTAAAATCCTTAAGATAATTTCAGAAAATATCGAATGCGCTCATTATAGGTCGACTTTCTTAACGATGTTCGAGTACATTCCCAACAGAGATGCTTGGAACTTATTTCCTCACATATTATATTTTTGGTTAAAATGCTCATTTCTTTAGTACGGAAAAGAATCTCTGCGCACTTTTCATATTTTAGTACGCATTTGGGAAATGTCAAAAGCATTGCGGCCAGAATGAACGAGCATTTTTGCTGCTTAAGGTCACTTGTAAGTTGTGTGAATTGGCACGCAGCAGTAAAAGGCGAGCCACAGTTAGTATTTTACATTATCTGTTTACATACGAGTATATACCCGTACAATCACACGAAACAAGATCTAAACTAAAGGATCTACATTGAGAGTCATAACATAAAATAAAAACAGTAATTTGGTTTTATTTAACTTTAATATATTTTGTAATCGTACAAATCTAAAAAGTTTAAAATCATTTTGGCCCGATTATGGTCGCAAAAGCAGTTTTTTCCCTGTACATCAAAGAGGCCAAAGCCTACATGTATTGGATAGAAAGCAGTTAATCTGGTTTATTTACATTTACGTTTTCATGAAAAACTTGAAATAAAATTGAAAAACGTTTGATTATTTTTAATATTCGTATGAAAAAAGGGATCTTTCTGAATAATACGAATTAATAGAATTATTGGTTTTCAAAATACAGGTTTAGAATTTATACATTTCAGTGGGTAGACCGAGAACAAAATTAGTTACCTCAATGGTAGAGGAAGAGGTTTTCGTCATTGTAAACAAAGTAAAAAAACGCTTATTCCAAAATCTTGAAGAATGCTTCCTGTTTGTTCAAGTTCATTTAATTTAGGAATCAACGTTTGAATCATTAATTACTGCTTAGTTACTTCTTTCTCCGAGAACTCTACCGCAGCTGGTTCGGGTGCACTGAGAAAGGAGGGAATGATGGCGAATTTTTCAGCATTTAAGAGTTTTGCAAAGCTTCATCCCTCCGTGCTTAATCCGGATCTGGATTTCTTAAAAACCCTCATTCGGGGTTACCGACCTAGTTTGAAATGCATGCGGTAATTTTAAGTGCGGGATTGGTGAATAATTGACGAATGATGTTAGGAAAATGGTGGATTGAGTACCAGGGAATACTTTAGATTTCTGAGGAAATTATTGCAACCTTCTTTGTCCCCCACAAATTCCATATGAACCGACCGGAAATTAATTCTTGGTACCAGTAAAGGTAGGCGAGTGGGTCTGATCACACCATGGTAATTACCTTCCCGTTTCCTTTTATTTGGGCCCACTGGGCGTCGACCGCAGGGGATTTACAGCACCTCTGTTCATTTGCGGGCGGCTACGACGCGACGCCCCGTGCCGCGTGCGATATCCACGACTCCGCCCCGCATAACTCCGCCACGAACTCAGAGTCATTGACAGAATTTATGAAATGCGGCGCTGTCAAGAGGGAATTTTGTAACTGTTACGAAGGGTGCGATGTATTTCTACATCAGTAGGCGTAATTATAATGCGAATCTAATGACAGAGGAACGGAGTCAGACACGACTTTATTTGACAAAGAAAAAATATTTCGGTTCTTGCTTTCTGTTGTGGGTAGATGTTCTGTTATATTTATGTCAACCTTTCATGAAAGGATATCTTTGAGACAGATTTTATCTTGAGAAATATTTATTTTCTCATATTTAACGATTTTTACTTTGTCGCCTACTTCGTACTTACAAAGTGAAGATAAACTATTCTAAGCTGCAGCGGGAAGAGGCAATTGTTCGTTAGAAAAGCTCGAATTGTAAGGATCTGTATCGAAAAAGTGGAAAAATCTTTTAACTGCGGTAAATTACTTCCTGTAGTACAAGTCGTCGGAATCCACGTTTCGTGGGTTCTACGTTAAAAAATTGGTTTCATCAATATGTTTGGTCTGTCCCTCCGTGTTCAACCTTAGCGCCTAAACCGTTCACACGATTTTCTCCGAATTGATATTCTCCGATTGGTCTGGTCGAACTTAAGACACTGCAAATTTGAAACGGACATTGTAATTTTTGTTGTTACAAATTTTAATTAATTTTTTTTTTCTTGAAGAAAGTTCGGTCATAAAATTGCGTAGGTTTTACAAGCATTTGCGTTTAACTGTCTGAATTTTTCAAAGTTACATACATTACAGATAATGCGAGAAAATACTATGTCGTATTCTGGCATCACTAATTTGGTTGGGAAACATTGTAGACACATTCTCAACAGGGTACCAACTCGCATAATTCGAAAGTAGATAATGGTATCTTGGCACATACAAATTTTGCTTTAAAGAATTTTGTGGAATGGTAAAACGATAGTGAGTGTCTGCAGGGAAATATAAATACCAATTCTATGATATACATATAGGGATAATTGTGTTTCAAAAAGGGTATTTATCCAAAACAAATGAAATTTTGGTACATAAGTAATATTTTTAATATTTAACTTACTAAAATTAGCTAATTCTTTAAAAATGAGAATATTAATATTAATTCTATAAAATCATATTTTTCAGTATTTTTCCAAGTAACAGTTATTATTATTGTTATTAAATGAATTATGATTGAACATTAGAATTAGAATGGATTAATATGGAACGTTCAGATATAGCATTATATGTTTCAAAATTTGGAGATTTTGTTTTTAATATATTCCCTCTGATTCGATACTTTAGATATTTGCTGGTAGTATTTTCTCTTGAGAAGGTCGTCTGAACTTTTGTATGAATTAAAGTTACGTGCGCATCAAATTTCTCTAACATGTGACATTGAAATATGTTGAAGAAATAGTCGAATACGGAAATAACGAAAATCAATGAATGAAACTTCCATAACAGTGGGAAAAGAAAATATTCACTTAAATTGGATTGATAATGTTTGATGTCTTTATTTTTCATACTGTTCAGTTGACATAAGCTGTACGTTACAGAAAATTATATTTTATTGAGACTCCTTTTGAACATTCAATATGTTGCAAAACATTTTTCCTAACATAAAGCGATAGTTTTTTAAAGAATGTATTATTGCTTTAGGATCGTCAGTCATACATATTTGTTATTCATTCATTCGTTCGGCCACCTAATACATTTTGGGGTTGACCATAGTTTTATGTACGTAGTTGTTTAAGATGTATGAATAAATTAATTCTTATTCATTGGCATTTGGAACAATGGCATTTGCATATTTTTAAAGGTGGAATCGGTTGTTTATACCTACCATTTGAAATGTTTATGCTATTCAAAAGTTGTTACAGCTGCGATAAAAATATTGAGAATAATTTTGTCCCCAGGAGAACATTGCTACTAGAATCTTAACTCATCTTTAGAAGTTGAAACATATGCAGGATATACAATAAAATATGTATATACCGTGACACTCCAAATAGCGGCCATATCAACATTTCGACATTTGCGGTGGGTGAGTTCGCAGGAATATCCTTATAAAGGTTATAGTACCGGTGCGAATATTAAATATTACATGACCAGGCGTAATTATTTACGTTAAACATATATCGAAAATCTGCAGCTTACCGGAAGATGTAGTTTCTAGATAAACAAACCAATACATGCGTAACAGTACGAAATCCAACTGAGATATATTTGTTTCCAAGGAGATGGATTGTTTGAGTATGCTTAGAAAATTACATAATTTTGATAGTAATTTTGATTATAATTATGATTTCTTTATGCACAACTACAATTATTCGTAATGCCTTTAAAATTTTTAAAAAAATTCAAATTAGGACCAACTCATCTCAGTCTCTCCTGAAACACAAGGATTCATTTCATATCGTTCAATACTCCTCCAAATTAATTGTTTATATTATTAAAAATAATTCACTCACACGTACGTCTACTCTCTTCGACGTCGAGTACAGATCTTCCCAACATCATCTTCCTCTCGAAAAAATGTTACACGCTACTCTACTGCCGACTATTTCTCTACTTCCCTTATTTATCTATCAACCACATTTTATTTTAAAAAGAAAAAAAATAGTCCCGGAAAGTTCGTTACAGTACTTTTACGTATTAATTTAATTAATTTATTAAACAACCGGTCCTTATATTCATGAAACCTCTAAAATCCTTATCATTTTAAAAATGACAATTCCCCGATTCTGTCCACAAAGCACGTTTATACATCTTCGTGGTTTCAGCCAAGATCTTGTGGTAATTCAAAATTCATATGTATGATTAGAGGTAATCAGACCACAATGAATAACTTTCAAATAGTGTATTTAACACTTGTAACACCAAACTAGTCTCGGGGTACTTTCCCCATCTCCACTAGTACAACACAAGCAGCATTAACTAGGTTAACAATTTCAAAGTTAGATATTATTCAATCTGTGTAATATTTTAATGGCCTCTCAAAAACTCGAGGATTTTCCGGATGCTGAAATGACTGTTCTTTAATTTGATAATATTGAATGAAGTCTAAAGATATATAAAACTCATGAAAACTTTTGATACCTATGCATATGTACGTAGTGGGTGGACTCAGAAGTAAAATTAGGAATACAATCTTAGAAATCATTCTCATGCGACTCACACTGCAATCTTCGAACAATCTTGATTAAAAAGTGTTGATACAGGTGATTGCGTTAAGAGCTTTAATACGTTCTCTTGTCCATTCCAGAGGTACACCTTACAATTCACCAACAACTACCATTTTCCCTTCTATTTATTTACAGCATCTTCTTCACTTTTTTATCTACTAATCATATTCTCAATATTCCGGTAGAGCTGCAGTTCAGCCATCCCTCGTCTTTTGAAGACCAAAGACTTATATTGAGTTTGCACACGCAAATTTCTAACAAGTCTTGAATAGAACCCATGAATAATATTTACTGGTTGCGAATTAACAAGTCCGGAATATTGCTAAATTATCTCCTCACATTTCTCCGTGGTGGATGGAGAGCTGCAAAATGTGACTTTTATTGGGAATGGAAGAAAATGTACGTGATGATAGAGCGGCAAGGTAACACAGGTCAGCCCTGAACAAGCAATGATTTATCTTCCTCCGATGCCCATTTTCTCGCGCTGCATGCCGTGTGCAGCCTGCGCCTCTTCTCAGGGTGCCTGAGGCGACGGTCGGAGACGCTAGTTGCGCGGGCTAGGTGGATTTATCGCCTGGCTATCTTCATGATACCTTGGTAACAACACTGGCTGTACTCAATTGAAGACTGACTCTCCCTTGCATGCACTCCCTGCTTTCAAACGTACTGCAGTCTCAATCCGCTCTATCTTATTTTATCATTGTCAGTGGGTAGTGTTGCTTGTGCTTTATGTTTCCTCATGGGCATGAATACGCGCGAAGAAGACTTCCATCTCTGGATGACCTTTTCAACGCTAGTACGTATGTTTCTCTAGGTCAAACAGGAAAGGGTAGGCCGTAATTCAAAAATATTCAGAGCTTTATCATAGACCGTAGCATATTAGTACTTGAATGTGTGTAAAAACAAACCTTCGGTTATTTTAGTTATAAACGAAAGCTTCGAAAGAACGAATCGGCTAGGTATTATTTTGAGAAACGGATGAAAGAAATATATAAAAATACAGAAATTGCCTCAGAGTTATAGTAATTCTGCAGAATATTTTGATATACGTAACGAGATTTCAATATTTTTAATGTACTTACATTACAATCTCTATCACCTTTTGTTTGTCTTTGTCTACACACATCAATACCGAAAAACAGCATCGCCAGGTTGCGCAGTTGTCGCAAAACGAGTCATGGAATATTTCAATCTCACAATCTCTTTGTGTATCAGCTAATATTTCATCCCTTTCAGCTTTTAATTCGAGCAATAAATGAAGTGCGACATAACGATCGCGGCGTGACCTGCCAGCGCGGGTGCTTGACCCTCGCGCGGTCCTCCCAAGGCGTTCTGCACCGCTAACGATAACCCCAGGTTCCTTAATGCTCCCGTTATCTCCGCATCTGCAGATCATGAGTAATTGCACGCTTTCAGGCATTTAATAAGCGTCACGTTTTGGAGGACTTCGCCCCTTTGCTGCACAGTGATCCGAAATTTTATAAAACAGGGCGATAACGTACTTTTTGTTCTTTGGAGCAAGTTCTTGAATCAATGTGCTAATAATAGTAATGTGTTTATAAACAGAATCAAATTCAACGACATGACTCTGTTTTTAATTGCCTTTTTTATAAAAATGTATTAAATTTCAAAATGAAAGATATCTGAATGACACTTGGACTCTACCTAGGCCTGTTGTTCCCCACACATAAAGACAAAATATTAGGAACTGATTCGTTTTTTTTAATAGTTCTGCAATTCCATGACGAAACAGAGTTTTATTCTGCAAAATTTCAATTTCTTGATTCGATATCCCTTCCGTAATTGATAACAGTTGATAATTGCAATTTCTTCAAAGATACACCTCCACAAAATTACTTCCACTTTTCAAAAAAAAATCCTAAGCATTTCTATGATCAATTGTTACGAAACGGAGGGTGCTTGTATAAAATATATGTTCTTTCTTCGGGTAGCTCTAAGCATTTCGCAATTGCCAATTGTATCAACATTTCAATATTTCATCTTCTTTTCATTAAGATCTCATTCGTAAGTATGATTTCATTACTTATTCCATCAATATTTCATTATTTGCATTAGAAATATTTCATTAAACTCTACATTTTCCTGAGTAATTGAAATTAAGTTGCAGCATAATCTAACTATCTTTATTGGTAAAACTTGAAATATATATGATCATAAACAAAGGTAAAGAAGTGATTATTATGTAACATATTTCCAATTGGGGTAGAAATATGGATTTCATTCGTTGCGTTCTTAGAATTTTTCATGGCCATCTTTTTCAATGGTCCGTGAGGACTCATATGTTGGTCATATCTCTCTTGGTATTGATTGCATATCCAGAGTCTTGAGGTTATGATCAAACCGATCGTATTTCTCGGCATCGGCTTCTCCCAAGTACACAGGGCATCTACGAGGATGACTGGTACTCACGTTATAGCCCAGACTATGAAATGCTAATAACATAAACGCTACAATACATTCATAGTAGGCAGCCTTTTTATTATTGAGAACGTTTTTCATTACTGTCTTGAATGAAACCCGTACATCTCTTTCCTTGCTGAACATGTGTCTGGCAAATTCTTGATTACATAATAGTGCACAAAAACAGGGTCGATCAAGTTCACCTACTTTCTTCTTCTCGCCTCTCAAAGGAGGAAGAGCCTTTACTATCGTCAAAAACTGTGTTTAATGTCTTCACAAACTGTTTCATTAAATCCAGTTTGATATGGAGCAGATGAGAATAAAACATGTTATTTGTCATCTGAAGCTTCCCACCAATTTATTACTTTACTCATGAAATGACATATATACTGTTTTGTACAACTGCCTACTCATGAAATCCCATGTATACCGTTTTGTATTTCTTATTATTTCTATTTCTTATTTTTCTGTTCTATCTATTTATTTATGCATTTAAGAAGTTAATTTTCGGTGAACGTAGGTGTCAAAAAGCAAGTAGTAGCGCCCATACGGTGCCAAATTTGAAAATGGCCAATAATGCTGTCCTTTCTGGGGCTAGGCAATGGGCAAATATCCAGAGCTCGGACTTAAAAACAACAATATCAGTACCTAATGTCTTAATGTGTTTATTCATTTACGTAATTATCTGCACACACATTTATAAACTTTTTTATTTTCGACTTATGGATTAATTTTCTTATTTATCTACTTCCATCCTCCTCCGCTCCTTCGTGCGGCGCACGCCTTTGGGCCCTTTCGGAGCAGTGTGCGCCGAGGGCGTGCCGGCGCGGAGGCACCGCCTCGCCCCACGGGAGCGCTGCGAGCGGAAGTCGCTCGTCATAATGGTGATTAATCACCGGCGTGCCGAGTTTTCCGAAGCAATCTCGGTGCATCTCGTACCCAGTGGAGCGTGTTGGGACCTTTAATGATTGAATACTCACGAGCCATCGCATAATGTTTAATCGTTCTGACGTCTAACTCGTGTTTCGCTGCGAATGGGCTGAACTTGCTTTTTAATGATTTGCGTTACAATATTTTGTGCTGGTCAAAAAATAAATGTTATGCGAACATGAATTTTATTATGCATTCCTTGTTAACGATAGTTTGCGAGGTATTCCTTAATGTTATCATGATCACTAAATTCCCTAACTTTTGGGGGGGGGGGGCTATCAGGAAAAATTCGCAAATGTCAGTGCAATTTAGGTATGCCCCGACGTGCGGCATCATAATAAATTTATTTTTCAACGGGTTTTCAAAAATGTTGAATGTAGGAATTTATTCACAAGTATCTACGAAAGTGGAAAGAAGAAACACAAAATATTATGATCATTTATTTTATTGAATATTGTGAGCATTAGTTGAACACTGGAAAAAAAAATTATTTCTAATGAGAATAATTTTGAATCTGTTTTAGAAGTATTCAGTTCATTTTGGAGCCTTGAGATTTCTAGATGCTTCCCGATGATACGGATTTTTTCCCTGCGTAACTTTATCCGCGAACGTACCATCAGGAACCGGACTTGCATTCTACACCCCGAGTTGTGGAATGCTGGGCAAAGGACCGCATGTGGAGTGAGTTGCCGCCACGCTGTCACCTAGACGGATCGCCTGCCGCCGCCCGCTGCCTTCGCCTTTGCCGCCAGTCCCGCCACTTTCCTCTGCTTCCCGCTACCCACCAGCACCTGACTGCGCACATCTGCCGATATCCACTTGCCGACAACCCCACACTGGCATTTCCACTCCAACATCTCCACTCCAACATCTCCGCTCCAACATCTCCGCTCCAACATCTCCGCTCCAACATCTCCGCTCCAACATCTCCGCTCCAACATCTCCGCTCCAACATCTCCGCTCCAACATCTCCGCTCCAACATCTCCGCTCCAACATCTCCGCTCCAACATCTCCGCCCAACATCTCTCCAACATCTCCTCTCCAACATCTCCGCTCCAACATCTCTCCCTCTCCAACATATCTCCACAACAACATCATCTCCCCCACCGACCTTGCCACACCGTCAAATCCGCACTGTCGTTCACGCACTGACTTTCACGCTCTTTACTCACTAAGCTCTTAAACCCGTCCACTTCACCCATCCCTTCACCTTCTTCCGTTACCTCCGCTCGCTCCCTAAGCCTATCCTCGACTCTCGCCCTTACAGCTATCACCTACTTCTAGATCACCTACCTCTTATTGACATCTCTCCGTCCGGAGCCACCCAACACGTGCAAACTGTCAACATTTTCATCACAACAGTCGACAAAACCAACGCAACCGCCCGCCTCCGCATCACAGGATAGCTGCGGCGACGACGGACTCTGATGCATCGGCGCGTCGGCTCTGGTGACGTGGCGCCGCCGAACAAATAGCCGTCGCGGTGGCACCTGCCGGCAAGTCAGTTCCGTTGAAGGCTCCTCAAGAATTCTCGCCGCAGGCTGGCATGTGCGTTGGGTCCGCAACAGCTCCGAGTGTTCGTCTGTTGAGAATGAAAAAAAATCACTCGTAAGGTTTGTTATGACGGCGGAATGTTCCGGTATTTGAATAAGGAACATTTTCTCAGATCGAAATGGAATCTCAAAAATTTCAGATTTTTCAATTGAAAAAATTTCAGTGTTTAATAAAATATGCACAGAAACGTATGGGTAATTGCCTTGCATTGAATGTGATTCCTTCGCGCATTTCCATTCAACGAACCTTAAAAGAAACGCCTTGTTCTAATGTCCCGATAACAATATTAAAATATTTCATCTTCTTTTTTTAAAATTTATTTTATCCTTTTTCGATTACAGGAAGAATCTTTCAAGGTATTCAAGACATAAATGTAACTAATTCAAATAATAAATAATTGATATATAAATGAACTAAAGGATACAATTTAACTTGTGTACTTTCATCTTCTACGATGCAATAATCTTCGATTAACACATTCATAGGAATGCTGTAAGAAGCTTCATTATAGCCCTAGGGCTTTCATGAGTTTATTACCACAGTAGTTGCATTAGGGCTTCATCATAACTTTTCCGCTGTTTGAAACATATTAATAATATTACTTTTAGTCCTGTAAAACTATCATAGAAATAAATAGCAACTGCCCATCAACATTGCCCATTTGTCCTCCTCGTTCTCAACCTGTTCTCATTGCCCGTCTAGGGCGTTTTGCTATGAAATCATTCACGAATATGGTGCAATGTTTTGATGAAACTACGAAGGCAGCAATGAAACAAATCATGATTCGTGATTTAAGCATGTTTTTACAATCGTCGAAAAAATACTTATATCGCATGAGCGAAATGATTATTTCTTGCACGATCTTCATTGTTTTATTTCCGCGAACTATAGCGCTTGGCAAAAACACCCACAAACCCGATTGTGCAAATAACATTAAATTTACAATATAAAATAACTATTTTAATCGTGGAAGATATACGTGTAAAAATACACGTTTGATATAATATGCTAATTCCACTCGTATAGCTTGCTTCACATCAAGTTTGTTTAATTAATTACTGTTATAATGCTAACTCGTTACCTTACTCTGAGTCTGCACCAGAAGAATTACAAAAAGTGCTTGGAAAGCATGTTAAAAATACTATCATTTTTTTCGTTCTTCGGTACCAATAAGCCATTATTGCAATGGCATGCCAGCAGTATAACTTTAATGGTATCAAAATTTAGTGGTACTTTTCGAGCGGTGGGATGATGGAGCTGAGTGACGTCATGTGGCCTAGCAAAGCACAGTTAAGGCTTCCCCGTCATTGCTTATTAATGAGATGTGTTCAATTATTCATTGAAATTGCCAGGAACTTTATGTGAACATAAATTATTAATATCCCAATATGTGTAAAAAGCATGACCACCCGGAACAGTATGGCGTTCTTTTAATATTCCACTCCAACACGTTTTGATTTATTCGTAAGTCGTAATTTCTAAATTTATGTTAAATGTGTTTGCTTCGAGGGAATATATAAGACAAGTCGCTGCCATTTATTATTTGGTTGTCTTGGTACACAATTGAAGTATCGGTTTCTTTCCTAAGACCCTAACAAAAATGCAGGTTGTTGCGGAACAGAATGTTTCATGGAAGACTATATATTTTTTTACTCTCTAATTAAAACGTACATGTAAAATAGAATGTCATTGTCGCAGAAAGAAATATCGTGGAATTATGTCCATAAAACAGGAACCACGAAAAAATATAAAACTGTTATTTTTCATCATAAAAAATGAAGCCTTCGGCATCTACTACACTATGAGAGCCAACTAGAAGAGAGCCCGCCGCTGTGAGGTTCCCGATAGCTTGATTTAACCGCCCGTGAGAGCATGTTCGGCAGCATGTCCGATAGTCTGTGGAACGTGCGCGATATGAACGAGGCAGGCGCTCTCGTAAAACTGACGAAAGCTGCCCAGACAGCGCTCCCACACGGCCGGGCCCGGCGGCGGTCTCAATTTGCTCGGCGCTCGACTGCGGAATGTATCGATATCGGAGCGGAGCAACTCCTCAAAAATCAAGGACGCCGCGCACGTCGTTGCGCCACGTGAGATACGACTTTCGGATTTATGCGCGATTCGCCGCGTATATCTGTCCGTTGGCGGACGATTTCCATGGGAGTTAGCTCCCGGCGCGGTCGCTCGTTCGATAGGTGCCCTCCGTACGTTATAGCAGTTTGCTACTGCCAGCCGCATTTTGCCCCGCCCCTCGCCACTCTCGTTCTCATCTCTGCCGCTTTTGCCCACAGCTCCCATGTCAGTCAACTCATGCGTGTGCTCTCTGATCCCTATCCAACGCAGGATGTCTCTAACCCATTACCTATTGCTTATCACTCGATCGTCAGCCCCATCAACCTCATTACACTATTCTCATCACACCAACTCAATTTTCGTGCTTTCATGTTAATCCTTCCATCATTCCGTGCTCGTCCTTTCATGTTCGTCCTTCTGGGCTTGCTAGTCCGGGCTCGCTAATCCGTGCTCGCCACTCCGTGCTCATCAGTACATGCTCGCCAGTCCGTGCTCCATCCCATGCAAGTCAGTTTTATCTCATCCATACCACTATTCATCTTCTACACACTTTATTCTTTACTAGGTTGTTTCCGAGCCCGTCAGCCCAATCCCATTACTCCATGCTACGCGCATGATAATGTGGTAGGAAACCAAAACATTTGGATATATATTAAAGAATTCAAAAACCTGGTCCTAATATCTTGAGTTGTGTATATTAAATGTGGGCCACATGACGGAGTTAATTATACAACGTGATCTGACAACACTCAGAATACTCTGGACTACTACTGTGAACTGTCTGCTCAAATGCGACCTGAAAGGACAGGCGCTTTCTTTTTGTATAGTGTCGTGGAAGTTTGTAGCTAGCACATTTATCATTCAAATTGCACAAATCTCCATATCATAAGTCCTCCAAGTATAGAGGGAAACGAGCACTCACCAATCTATTTACGGAGAGGGAGATTAGAGAAAATTACAGTCACAAAGAGGATTACTTTATAGTATTATTAGATGAGGATATATTGTAATTTATCGCTGAACATGAAGTATTATATTGTAATAAAATATTAGTTTTATTTCTAAAATTTGAATGAAATGTCGGAAGAACAGTGCTTGTTCTAGCTGTAGCAGTGCCCTGGTGGGTGGAGATGCCTAGAGGAGGAAATCCCCGGCAAGTCATCACCGGATCTCATTACCCAGAGGGGGACGAACACAGTCAACTGCTGAGATAGTGAGATAAAACATTCACTATATAAACAGGGCTACTGACGAAAGCAATTGGCGTGCCCGGAAACATCAATAAAGTAAATTAATCAATCAAATTCCATGAAAACCTGGATTTAAAAATAATAAATAATTAAAAATATACTAAGATGTATCAATAATTGATACATTAGAATTATTCTAAATATATTTTATTCTATAAACAGTTAATTTATTTTCAAAATATAATATTTTTAACTGTATCGCACAGATGAAATTCAAAATATTTTGAGAGAAAATTGCACTAGTATAATACAGTTACATTGAGCATTAAATATAAAAACAAAATACGAAAAACAACTGTCAAAAGTTAAAATACAATTAGCTTCTTCATTCATTTTAATCTACTAAAAGAAGAAAAATTGTATGATGTCGATTTTTATAAAAGTTACAGATATGTTATTGAAATTTTTGAGTTTTTTAAATTCTTATTTACATAGTTCTTTCTGCGGTACGTATTACTCCAAACACCTTATAGACTGTATTTACTAGGAGTGCAATTTTACAAATGAATGATCACTGTTCATGGAATACGGCAGTTATTCATATCCTTCCCACCTTTTCCTTTTTACCACTCTGTAAACGTGTTAGGTGGGCACACACTAGAGACACTACATGCGGGCGGTAGGAACAGAACACAACTTTGTGCGACTTTGTGAGGCGTCCAATATTCAACCGCAGCAGTCAAGATGTCAATTACTGGGTAACAAGAAGTTTTGTATAGTACCATGAATATACGAGTAAAACGGTCTCTCTTGTTTCAAACGGGCTTAACGAGTGTGAAAGTAGTTTCTTAATCTAAAATCTACATCAGTATGCTGCCGTTGTCATATATCTTCTTTTTACTGTTCCAGTCTTGAAATTTCTGGTCTGAGAACATAAAAGTTTAATGTGGTATGTTTTCATATGTGAACATAGTCTTATGCAATCCGATGTAGAGCCACATAGAGTATATAATCGTATACTTTTCAATAGTAATTTTGTTTTCAATATTTATCATTTTCCATAATTTTGTTAGCAAATGTTCAAGGATCTCTGGAAACAAATCGATTAGATCCGTCACAAATTCCGTTACAAATTATAATGCCAGTTTTTGTAATACACGTAGGAAAAAATGCAAGTATCAGTAAGAAATAACACATATTTACTCTTCTAGTAGTATATACGCCAACCTGGATGGCAGAGGTGTCTAAGAGTGTGTGCCGACTCCGCTTCGGTTCGAAGGGTCGCGGGTTCGAGTTTCACCTTGGGCATGGCTGTTTGTCCATTGACTCTCATATGTGTGTTGTCGCTGAGGGCCTCGCGTTCTCCTGTCTCCTGATCCCAGGTATTGTTCAAAATGTTTGCCGTTTTGGCGAACGGAGTCTTTCTTCGCTCTGGTGAGGCAATAAATAAATTATTCAGGATCTTCATGAGAAATAGGCAAATTCACCTTCAGAACTGACTTTTAACTCTGCTGCATTGACCATTTTCTGAAACTAATCTTAATTTTCTTAACAATTCTTTAACTGTCCTTTTCCACAATTATTAAACTAAGAAATCTATATTTCCGCAGTATAATGGCCCCTCGGTAACAGATAGGACCGACATATGTTCCCGCAACGATTGTTTAAAATTATCTTGGTCGGATGAATTGGAACAGAATACATTTGGTTACTCCAGTTCTGCCAATACTGCCCAATTCACAAGCATATGAATATGTCCCATCAATTTCCAAATTATGCTGCAACTCTTACCAGGAATTCTCAACCTTTTTCTTTTATCGATCCTTTTGAAAGAACTATTTGCTTCATCGACCCCATTACATTTTCATCTACACAACATAGTAATAACACAAATAATGACTAACATAATTTTACAAAGAACATGAACAAACGTTTTTGAAATTTTTTTTCCAGATTTACGCTTTATTATTTTTCATACTGTTATGTTTAAAATTAAATTTGTTAAAAGTATATCAATAAATGTTTGTTTTTATTCCAAAGGTTTTCCTAAACAAAATCACATATTTTAATCGCCAAATAATTATATTTTTATTCACGTGAACGAGGCAAAATTCCAAAAGATGACCAAATTATAATTTTCCGTTAAATGAAAACATACGTTAGGATCAAATAAATTTCAGAAAACATATAATTATCAACGTTATTAATATATTTTCTATTAATAGTATCTTTACCTACATAATACAGGTGAGCCGCCAGCGCAAACTGGACTATCGACCCCTTGATAATTTTCCAATCATCAATTTTCTCACTGTTGGCAATCAATCATGTTTACTTCGATGACTGTATTTCTGTTGTGTTTGTATTTTCGTGTTTTGCTGCAAGTAACGTATCAATTAACTACAGCCTTTTTTATACTTTTAAAGTTCGTATGTAATTGTAAGTAGCATATGATTCCAATGCTAATATTTACCCGTCAATATCATCTTAAGTACTTATTGTTTTGTAATATATTCAGTTCCTTAAACCCAAATTCAGTTCCTTGAATCATGATTTTGGCATGCTTTTGGCTTGATGATTATTTTGTAATAATAGTTGATGCATGTTTTTAACGAGTATGGGAAAATTTCTCCAGTTGAAAGAAGGTAACTTATAGACAAGCATGTCAGAGAGAAACGCACAATTCAAATCACCTCTAAATAACTTGCGCAAAAATATCAGATCATTCAGAAAACATTGAGATTTAAGAGAAGGAATGTCAAACTTTGACACAATGTGTGCATAATTGTGGTTTATGAAAGGATCATGTACCTCGCTCCATCGAGCGGCAATCCTGAATAATTTATGTTGCACTGTCTCTATACTTGATACATGGTAGTCAGAAAAGAGAGACCTTACAACAGAGGAGAACATCAAAATGAGTTACATAAGAACACAAAAAAGAGCAATTTTAATGTCGACATTGAATGAAATTCATAACGGGTGAGCTTTATAAAATCCATTATCTTGTTAGATTTACTGACAGTGCTCTAGATATGTTCATTAAATGTCATACCAAATCAAATATCACATCCAGATCTCTCACGGATATGACTCTAACTCAATGGAGTTAAGTTTGTATTAAAAAATCTGTGCCGATATAGCTCTAGTATAAGTTATCGACTTATATTTCTTGACATTGAGAAGGTCGTTTATAACGTACCAATCAGAGCATTCAAAACTCGCAGGAAGAGAATGCTGTCTTCGATTGACTGAATTCTCAAGAAAAGCTTAAGATCGTCTGCGAATAGTAGATATTCAACTTCGTTTATCACACAAATGTCATTAATAAAAATATTAAACAATATGGGATCCAAATGAGTGTCATTTGAAACGCCTGATGAAGCTGCAATAGGGTCAGAGATAACACCATATGAGACCAACTGTATGCGATCGACTAAATAACTGCGGAACCAATTTAAAATTGGTCCACGTATTCCCAGGCGTTCCAGCTTGTGCTACAAATTGACACGGTTAAAGGAATGCCTTTTTAAAATCAATATAAATACATTCAGCCTGACAATTACATTACATTTCATCGAGAATGTAGGTAGAATAGTACACAAGATTCAATTCAATATTTGTTCTTGGCATGAAGCCACCCTCTCAGACAAAAGTGGGTTAATACTTTGGCAACCTTGTTAGCAATCAAATATTCGATGAGCTTCGGTATCAAAGTCAAAATTGAGATTGGTATATCGTTAGTTACATCAAGTTTGTTACCTGACTTAAAAATAGGTGAGATAAAAGATGATTTCCACATTCTGGGAAATGCTTCCGCAGCCAGAGATAGGTCGAATAACACTTTCAAAAAACTGTTAGATGATAAATTTACAATTCTTTAAGAAAACAGATAAAATTCCATCTGGTCCAGTACTAGACTTCGGTACGGTCTAAGAGTTCAATCTTGAGTAATCAGATATGAGATAATTTAATTTCTATGTCAAATTCTCTTAGACACTGCACATCAAAGTCTTCACAATTAAAATCCGAGTTCGAATTATGATTATAAAACGACGAAAAGTAATCAGCAAAACCTTTTACAATAGAATTGAGGTCATTGAACGTAGAAGAATTACAATACATAACACCAGATAAACCTCTACTATCCCTTTTAGAATTAACGTTGCAACAAAAAATGTTTGGATCGGACGTGATAAACATACTTAAGTTGTTGTTAAAAATAGAAAAATCTCTCGCATCAATGCTTTTACAACCTGTCCTCAATTTACAAAACTGTGTGTAATAAACAGAAGAATTATATTTCTTATAAAGGGAATGAACCGATTTCTGGTCAATTATTGTTTTTTTTAATTCACCACAAAACCACTTCGGGAAATTTAGAGTTGACAACTTTTCTTTTGAGTGCTAAATGATCAAAACACATAAATATTAGAATAAAATGAAGAAACAGCTACATTTCAGTCACAAATATTGGACAAGATTTGGCGTAAAAATCACCCTAATATAACAATATCGAATGATAGTCTGCCTTTGAAAAGTCGTAATCACATATTTCACAATCAATAATGGTAGGATACATTAAGAAAGTACAGTCAATAAAAAGCGGTGGGTGATAAACATCAGCTGACACAACCAACTCATGAAGACACGTAACCGAATTATCTTCGAAATCAATGAAAAATAAGTCCGAGTAACTTGACTGTTTATTACACTCCCATCTCACGTGTGGAAGGTTGAAATTGCCAAAATTCATCCAATTAGACTCTGGGTCCTTTAGAGCCAAGGTCTCTATTGTAGAAAGATGTGGCAAAACATTTAATCAGTAGATAAAGGTGGAAAATACACATTTTAAACTATAACGTTAATATCTTTCATACGCAAATGAACAAAAAGGTGTTCTACATCATTGAAATCTTCAAGTAACACATTGTGATACACGCTTTTTACTCCAATGAGAACCCCACCATCTCTACTGAACACTCTATTGATACAAATTCGGTAATTTCTATAAATTATAAAATCTTTCAAATTAAATTCTGAACCCAAAATCTCTTGTACCAACCACGTCTCTGTAAACACACTTATATCATTATAGTCTAGTATATAGCTTAATTTTTCAATCTCTCTAATTTTGGTTCTCAATCCTCTAACATTTTGGTAGTAAATTTTCAAATTGTCCTGAGTTAGATGCTTTTTTTTTCTTTGACTTTGATCCTTTCGAGGCGACTAGATCAACAGTTCTTGGCTGTTCATTGATGTATTTTATGGTTTTCACTCTACCATTTTTTTTCACAACATGCAACTCTTCTCTCAATTTCTTAAGATGACTTCTTTGAAATAAAGTTAAGTCACCATTAATCTTAAAAGGATTATCTCATTTATTCCTACTCTTTATCAACCAAATCCGGATTTTAAAAAATGACTTTAACATCATGGTTCTTACCTAAACAAAACTTACCCAGTCTCAAAACTACGATATCACCTCTATCAACTTTACAGATATCATTAAAAAATTTGAAGTTACAATTAAAGTCGTAATTCCTACGCGTAGTCTCCTTGGCGGCAGTACATTCTTCCACGTTGAAAATTAACGGATTGTTTTTGCGAATCAATGTATCAGTGACTTCATCACTGCTCAACGGTGACTGCAACACAAAGATTACAATCAGCTTTTGGTGAAAGTTCATCCACTTTAGCTGACAATTTGGCCAGGTCAGTGACCATTTTCGATAGACATAGCAAGCCCCCGTGACAATCGATGCATAAATATTTAAGTGTGTGCTTTCTTAACTCATGGCATCGAACTTCAGATGACGTACGTTTGGTAGTTTTGTACAGATGACGTAGAAATGACGTTTACAGTTGTCACAATAAAAAATCTTCTTGTTGCCATCAACTATACACTTCTATTGACATGCAGCCCAATTTCCAGGCATAACCTGCTCAAACATGATGAATATAAAGCAGATTGTACTCCTGAATCAAAGCAGTATATAGCAATAAAAAGGCTCTCCAGTTTATCCAGTTGTAGAAACACTTAGTATCATAGAGTAATTTCGCCACAAGGAATCCAAGACGGACAATCCCCAGTAGGCGTTTAATGTTAGCTTGACAAGTACACAGAAAAACTCAGAATCTAGCTTCTAAATTTTTCAATACAATGCAACCAAATTGCACCCTGTAACAGTGAATAAAACATCGCGAAGAAAAACTTCATAAAATAATCAAAGAAAAGTAGGAGCTAAATAACAACGTGAACTGAATTACTTAAGTCGCGCATTTGATTATAGTTCAATCAGACTATTTAATGTGTACCATAAGAACGTAATAATTATATTGTTTCTGCTGAAGTCCCTTATTTTGACACATTACCCCTTTTTAACTATTCATGCCGCTTTACCAACAGCATTTGAACAGCGCCACGAAGTGTGTACCATAGAGAAATTTTTTCAATTTCCTCGTAAATCACATTTACGCTCAGTGCAGCATGATCAAGAATCATGAATTTCAGATACTTCTTCTAGAAAGATGATTCCTCCAATGTTTTAAATGTAGTGTTATTTAAAGCGGTGGTAAAGAGATATTCATTATATAAAGCCTAGGAGTGCCTTCTAAACAGAGTTGTCTATGCATCTACATCACTAAATTAATCTAACATCTAACAATCTCGTTAGAAGTGTAGGTATAAATCGAGGAGATAGCGCCGAAAAAATGCCCCGTGTTTGATAAAATGGAACATGGCTCTCGTGCACGGGGGCCGTAAGTAAGCGTGTGGCAGGGGTCGAGGCGGCTTGGGCGGAACGGTGAGGGGCGGGGAGGCGCGAGCGCTTAACGCCGCGCAGCGGGGAGCCCCCGATGCTGGCGGCCAGGAAGCGGCCGCGTCCCCGGAGAACCTGTCCCGTCCTGTCCTGTCGCCCGCCGCTGTCCCCAAGGCTGCCGTTCCCGCCCACCGCGCCGCAGCCGACGCCTTGTGCCTCGCTTTTGCCTTCTGCTGCGTCTGCCTTTTCAGCTTTCTCGAGCGCTCCTTTCGCGGTTCTTCTAGTACCATATCACCCATGAGGTGTTGGCGACATGGGATCAGAAAAGTGATGGGTGTGTTTTCTACGCCACTACGCCTTCCACCTTCTGCTGCGTCTACCTTTTCAGCTTTCTCGAGCGCTTCTTTCGCGGTTCTTCTAGTACCATATCACCCATGAGGTGTTGGCGACGACATGGGATCAGAAAAGTGATGGGTGTGTTTTCTACGCCACTACGCCTTCCACCTTCTGCTGTGTCTGCCTTTTCAGCTTTCTCGAGCGCTTCTTTCGCGGTTCTTCTAGTACCAAATCGTCCATGAGGTGTTGGCGACATGGGATCAGAAAAGTGATGGGTGTGTTTTCTACGCCACTACGCCTTCCGCCTGCTGCTGCGTCTGCCTTTTCAGCTTTCTCGAGCGCTCCTTTCGCGGTTCTTCTAGTAATGCCATATAACCCATGAGATGTTGGCGACACGGGATCAGAAAAGTGATAGATGTTTTTTATACGCATACCGCCTAGTTTTCACTACGCATACCGCCTAGTTTTTGTCTTCTGCTGCTTCTGCCTTTTCGGCTACGCAAACGCTCCTGTTATGGTTTTTCTAGTAGTATCATATCACCCATGAGATCTTAACGACCCCAGTTTAGGAAAGTAATAGGAGGTGTTTCTACGACACACCTTGCGCCTCGTTTTTGTTTTCTGCTGCTTCTGCGTTTTCGGCTTTCTCGAGAGCTTCTTTCATAGTTCTTCTAGTGCCATGATGTAGGCAACACGGGATCAGAAAAGTGATAGGTGGTTTTTCTACGTCACTTCGCCTTGCATTTTGTCTCTCTCTTTGGCTGCTTCTGACTTTTCGGCTTCCTCGTAAGCTCGTTTCCTACGTCTTCGAGTACCACTTTCAGATGGGATATAGGCGACTCGAGTCTAGAAAACTGATATTTGGCTTTTCTACGTCACTCCGCTCGCAGTTCGTCTCCGATTTCATCTGATAATTCTTCCTCTCCTCTTCCTGCTTTTTGATTCTCTAACTAAATGATTTCGTATCGTGTCGCTATGTTTCTGGTAGCCTTCACCAACTATTTAATGCTACATAATCGTTCTGAAATTCTATTCGTAAGATATTCGTTTTCTGTTAATTTCTTCGTGTATATTGCTAGTGATGGAATCTGCGTAGGTTTGGTTACTTACACTCCCTTATCTCCTGTACTGTTCTAAATTATCTTCATATTCTCTTATATTACATATTTTTAGAGATCGTTTCTTTAATAAATTACACATCCTTCCTCCTCGCAGTCATCACACCCTATTTTATGCCGCGTCACACCACATACGACGGTTCTCACTTTGTACGTCGTACTATTTCTAAGTAATGTTTGTAATTGCTTCATCTCTTACTTGTGCAATAAGATTTATTTTAATTTGCTGCACTTGGAGCATATTACTCGCGACGCTATTCACATAGTTCGTGTCACTAGTTATTTCTTGCTTTTTAATTTTCCGTACTATCCGTACCTGCCTTGATATTAGCTTGTATACTAGTTTTTCTTGATACTTATTTTTAAGGCTCACGTAGTCTCTTTTATCATAGTTATGAACGTCATCCAACATTACTTCATGCGGCCACTCATTCACTTTTACAATGGTAGTTATTGTTCTGCTTCGTTTCCGTTGGGTTCCTTTTTCAGTTGCTTTAAACTATCTTCTTATTAAAATCCCCGTACTTCTGTCAGTTTTTATTCCTTTCCACTTCTTTCGTTTGTATTTAATTGTTTTAATAGTCTCCTTAATTGTGGGTTTTCACTTGTCACTTCATATCAATTCTAAGCCTCGAGTCGTCTCACTGAAGATAAAACCTTACATGCACCATATCATGTCGTCTGTCAGTGCTTATGTTGTCTAACGTTCTCATGTCCTTTGTGATTTACAATCTTCCTTGCTTGAGTTCTTGATTTTTTCTTTTGCTTAAATTACTTCATTATTTCTTCACAGTGCTTATTAACTTTCGAAAATATTAGTAAAACAACCAGCGTACTCGCCTCTTTTATCGTATCATCATTCCATTCCTTGTATTACGATTACTTGTCTCCTAATTGTTCATACGCTTGCTTTTTTTATCATTCTGTTCGAATTTTCTTGATTATCCATCACTATGTCTTCTCTTACGTAATTTTTCCATCCACATCACGCTACTACGTACCGAATAGTCTGTTTACCTGGCTCCTTTATGCCCTTCCTTATTTGATGCTCATGTTCTGGAGTAAGAATACCAATTATTCGTGCCTCATGCTCAGCCATCGTCGCTGCATTCATTCGCGGTTCTTTTCATCGGTACGAGTACTCGTGCTTTTATTCTCGACCTGTCTTGTTTACATCAAATTTTTTATTTTTATTTTGCGAAGCTGAGGCGAAATATAGTATATCAATATCATATACATTTTTAATTAATAAAATTCATGATTGGATGACATTTTTATTAATAGTAAAATATATCTCGTTAGTAAAATCAAATCGTATGTAAACGCATCAATTATAATTTGTGATTATTTTGAATAATTTATTAGTTTTCTATTTGTCATGAATAAACTTTTATCAGATCGATAATAAAGTACTAATTGAGATTAGCTTTATTTTGAATGCTCTTCGAAAAAAATGCTGTTGATTTTAATACCAAGCGTTCGATAAAAAAGGATTTATTATTCCAATCGTATTGAACATGTGTTTGAGGAAGAACGTAAAAGAACATTTAATCCACTTTTTATCATAAAGATTCATTACAAAGGAAGCAAAACACCTAGCTGGGAACTGAGCCTTGATGGGAACGCAGTCGCGGCCTCCGTTAGTGCGGGTCAGCTCTTCTCCTAAATTCTCGATGATTTGTTGAGCTTAAGTTAAGCTTCTTTAGAGGAACCTCCGTCGATTCCCCAAACACGTGCTTAGATCTGACTTACGAGGGTCACTGGGACTGTTCATATATTCATCTTAGCGTTCACAAGTGGTGAAGGAATATCGATGGCCACCATTGATTAAATGACAACTGAAAGTATTCAAAACTGTTCTGAGGCCCCTCAAGAGAAAGCACTTGCTGTCTGCCCCTTTTGTTGAATTTTTTTAGAGGTTTCACCAATGACACGCACTACACGTAATACTCTTATGTAAACGCATCGAAAGCATGAAATCATTCCCCGAAAAACATGTATAAAAATATTTTACTGATGGGGGGGAGTAGTGTTCGGGTTCATTAAGTACGACTTCCTGATGATGAGTTAGTTCTCAAGAGCGTTTGACACTAGAATACTACATGAAGTACTAATCGTACACCTTATTTTAAGTACATTTTGTATAATCACTTTTCTTTACTGTTTATTAAACTGTTCAATAAACACTGTTTATGTAATTACTGTTCCCTTAATATCAATTCATTTAGTCACTATTCATTTAATAAATGTTTATATTAATAACTAATAATTTATTCTTTGTTCATTTTATTCTATAAAATGTTATACACATTTAAGGTACTGACTACTATATCGTTGCCTCATGTCTGAACTTCACTATTGTTGTCCATAAATTACCAGCACCTGCCCCAAATTCGTCTCACCAGCGGGTTTTTTGTCGTCCAATATTTCTTCTTCCGGCCCAAGAATCTCATTTTGTTATCCTGTATGTCCATTTCAAGGGTCCAATCGGCATGAGTTATTGTAACGATCTCCATTATTTTCTTCTTGCTAGTAGTTCATTAGTTTCATTTTATTCCTAAGATCATTTCTTATTTTCGGCCAGGAGCGTTAAGCCCAAGTATTTTCTTTGTTATCTTAAATAATTACTTGTAGCTTTGGCATTGAGTGACCATACCTTGAGCCTTGTAGAGTAAAAAAACGGAAGTATGCGTGAATCAAAACATTCTAGATTTCCATTATTCCCTTTTTATTCGCCAGAGTAGATCTTAAAACTCCAAAATTGTTTCCAATATAATTTCTAATTATTTTTATTATCTATTTGTAGAAGATACTGACTGCTCCAAGAATGAATATTCATTAACATTGAAGTATTGTCAATTATTACAGGAATGTAAGCACTGTTAGTAATAATTTTTGTCTGTATGAATCATTGTGAGACCAAATTAATGAATTTCTGGAACAAATTCTTCAGTTTACTTTCTAATTCTATAGAGAACTTGGCAAATACAACTGCGTCAACTGTAAACCTACCATTTCTCAGTTTCCTCTCTTTTTTGGATTACAAACTAAGGATTACAAACTCTTTCTTCGAAAGATTTCATCTAATTTGTTTAAGAAGAGCGGAGGCAACGTTGGGTGCCCTTGACAAGCTCTACGGTATTGCTTATTTTCTCCTCTTCTTCCTGTTTGCAATAGATATACGTTTGATTATATTTTACTTTTCCGCAATTTTTCAGCCCTAAAAATATTATAGGTCCCTAATAACAAAGAGAGGTTAATTCGCGTTCCTATATACAGTAAATTACTTGATTGATGTTTCAGGGGGTGTCAAGGGCTATGGTCATTTATCCCGCAAGTGTAGTGTATGTTTTAACGCGAAATGTGGTGGATATCTTCCCCCACTGCATGATGACATCCGGCGCCGACCTACATGTCAGCTCGCAAGTTTTTCTCAACCACGAATCGTTTATCAGCGGTGCTTAGCCTGAACCGGGACAAGCTCTGTTGTCTAGTTTCCCGACATTTGTGTGATAAGAGGACAAGGGAGAGGACGGAAAGATCGCGTTCGGGGTATAGCCCGTTTGTTAGAGTACTGCTCAGGTGTTCGCCAGGTGTTGATCTTAAAACTGCAGAAAACTACCGATCAGAGCAACCGACAGCTAGAATTCTCCAAACAGTGGCTGAACTCCACCTAGCTATCTAGCTAATGTCGAAAAATGCCACCGTTGTCGGGACTCGAACCCAAAGAGCTCTCGGTCAGCGACACATCAGTGACATCGGGTGACATTCTTAGCAACCTATGCCGATAGAGTAGTAAATTACTTCCTCTAACACGTTTTTTTATTTGATGTATTTAAAGCCTGTTTTACACCTAATGGTCAGCGATTTCTTGTCTAAAATAGATTACTCATACACTACATTATAAAAAATATCATTTCAAAGGATTACAACAGTATTAATGTCTTTTTCAAGGCACTCCTTCTACTCTTCTACTAATTTTTCACACTACCAGTTTCCTTGTATACTGTCTTCAAATCAACATATACAATCCGACACATTTTATAAATGGTATGCTCTTCACGCAGCTTCATACGTTGTGTAGTCAAAATTCATGATTTGTGGGACCTTAATACCTAAAAATTGTGTTTAGGACAAAAGGTACGTCTTACGATTAGGTGTAGTGTAATACGCGGACGATTAGGTGTATATTTAATTGAACAACACTAATGGATAAACTGTAGGCAGGATTTTCACCAAAATTGATATTCCAAGATCTATCTCGATGACACGACTCCTGTAACTTGAAACATATATTTTGTTTTTTGGGGATACTTTACACGAATCTCAAATGACATTTTCAAAAACGTCTGAGAAATAGCTCCAATTTTCTTTTTTATTCCTTCTCTCAAATAGAGCAAAATCCACTTATAAAAATGGAGTATAACCTACTTACATTGAAATCTCTAAATTTTCGAAAATTACAAACCGTTCATCATTATGGCGTCTTCCTACAACTGGAATATTGAAGTTATAGATCTTTCTGCGCAATGAAAACTATTCTTATTAATTATGTTATTAAAGGTTTAATCACAATGTTTTCAAAATACGAGTAATTTCGCGTAATTATGCTTAAGGCAATTTTAATAGCAGATTATTTAATAGAGATAATTTTAATAAAGACAATTTTAAAAGTAATATTTCCTCAAAATCTGCTCTGAACATTTTCTGTGATCTTTTGGAATTAAGAGAGCTAAATACACTGAACAATATGTCATAAGCATTATTTTAATGTAATTTTTTAGGTTTTCAAAACGTTCACGTGCTTGTTAAACTCAGGATCTTCTCCAATATTTTGTATGAACATCTGAAACAGTTCACTGAAATCGAAAATTACAAAGGTGGTTTCAGGGAGAAGAAATCAACAACCGATCACATCGATACGATAAGACAAATCATCGAAAAAAAACAGGGAATATAGTTAGAGCACCTTTTATTTATTTATTGATTTCAAAGCAGCATAAGATACTATTAATAGGGAGAAACTAATTGAGGCATGGAAGAGTCTGACATCTCAAAAAACTTATCACACAGGTAAAGGCAAGTATATGATAAGTACAGTACTGAGTGAAAATAACCAAATGGATATCCGATCCTTTTGACACCGCACAGGGATTGAAACAGGGGGATGAATTGTCATGCTTACTCTTTAACGTAGCTTTAGAAAAAGCAATACGTGTTCCTGGTATCGTAGTTACAGATACAATAATGAGGAAATCGGTACAACTCTTGACCTATGCGGATGATACAGTGATAGTGGGGAGAACTATAACGGCGTTTCGGGACGCGACTTGAAGTATGATTAATGCGGCAAAAGAGATCGGACTAGGTGTCAATAGTAGAAAAACCAAATATATGGAATTAACCAAAAAGAAAACTAATACGAAATCAATTGAAACAGGGGAATATTACTTTGAAAGCGTAAACTCTTTTTAAATATCATGGAACACTCCTGACGCATGATAACTCTTCGACAGCTGAAATTAAGGCAAGGATAAGTATGGTAAAGAGAAGCTACTTTGAACTAAAAGAACGTTTGGCTCGCGGTCCCTACGACATAAATATAAGCTAAAATTATATAAGACTTTGTTAAAACCTATAGTGATGTATGGAACTGAATGTTTAGCCTTAAATAAAAACGATATAAATTTACTTGGTGTATTTGAGAGAAAAATCTTGAAGAATCTTTGGGTCAGTGCAGGACAGCGGCAAATGGAGAATCCGACACAACAGAGTTTTACAATAGCAACAATATAGTTAAAGAAATCAATCTGGCTAGACTAAGATGGCTTGACCATATCTGTCGCTTGTCTTAATCAACTGTATGTAAACAATTGACTTTTAAGCTACCTGTTGGCGCCCGCGGAGTTGGAGGACCACCCCTAAGATAACTGGACGATGTCCAGGAAGACCTGAAACGCATAGGAGTGAAAAATTGGAGTAAGGAACGGGAAAGAGATACATGGAACGAAATCCTGAAGGAGGCCTAAGTCAACTTACGGACTCTTGCGTCCTAATAAGAAAAAGAAGAAGAAGAAAATGTACATAGTCTATGGTCAAGTAGTAATATATTGTTACATAAACATTACAATTAATGCGGGGAAGTACGAGCTGGTGTAACACCAATTTTTTTCTCTTTTTTTTTGTTTTTACTTCTTGTTTGAGTAGGTTTTTCTGCACACGTACATGTCCCACAGAGTCAAACTGTGTTAGTAGTGTGTCATAGCCTTTGTTAAAATTTACGAAGACTATGTAAACCGTAAGATTCAATAATTGTGCTTCTATTGGTATTTGATTGAAGACTTGTGGATAGTCGGCGCTTGGTAAGCTTGAGTCGAATCCTGAGTGTTCAATCGATTGCTGACATTCAATTATATTTTTTCGATTTCTCGAGATAAATTCGGAGATCACATTGCAGATATCGGAGTGTAGACTTATAGTCCTGTAATTATTAATGTGTGGTGTATTTGTCATTTATTATAGTTTTGACAAATTAACTTTTTAAAATTGATTTATTTTTATACCAAACTTCATATAGTTGTATGCAAGTAAAGGAAATGTCTTTTTTCTTAAATTTTTTGATCATAATCCTATTTTTAGACGACGTTTCACTGGATGAAACTAAGCTGCTATTGATTACCATACACTGTATTAGAACTCAGTGTTATCGATATTGCGAGAAATGTGTGTGTATTGTATTTTAACTGAATACGTGACTGAGTAATAACTTTTAATTAGTAGACATAAAAATTGTCATTATGTAGGAAATACTCTCGAAGAATTGCATGGAATGTAAAAAAGTTGTCTCGTTGGCAATAAGCTCACTCGCAACGAGCAATTTGCAGCGCTTTAGCGGAGAGCGGGGAAAGTGATTTCTTGCTCGAGCATAACCAGTTGGCAGAATGGCTCACCCGTTTGACGGGACTCTCCAATTTACGCCTTTGAAACCCGTGAGGAATATTGCAAAACGAATAATGACACGCATTTAAGAATTATTTCAAACCAATACATTTTCATTAGAGTTAATAATGGAAATTTAGTTTCCTTTTAATTATAAAAACAATGAGAATGATGTAAAGTAACACACAGTTACGTTATAAAATGTCAGACCTGTTTTCTTTGTTGACAAAATTCACAGACATTCAAAAACATAAAATATTTCTTATTAAATCGGGATCGCGTACTGCTTTTGAGGCTCAGAGAAGTTAATTTGTAACTTCTCACTAATCGCCTTGCTTTTATGTGTTTGGTTAATACTTGAAAGAAAATATGCAAGAATTTTATAACGTGATCCAAAAGAAACTGTCTGCTCATTCTATAATCGAGTGTTATATTACGTTTTTAAGACAAGACACGTATTGTGTTTTTCGTTTTACCCTTCATTTAGACAAGAAAATTAATTACTATATTCTGTAATAAATTAGCAAAAAACTCTATATTCAGATTTGAATCGATTTTTCATACAAATTGGAATGTATCCTGATTTAGTCATCAGCATTAATTACACGAGAATCCCGTACTTCACGTATTAAGAGATCACCACATTAATGAAGGTGTCACAGAAAGGGACTCACGCTGCGAAAATCAGAATGAAAGCCAGCCACCGACCTTCGCATCATAAACACACTGTAGCCGATTGTCTAACAATGAGCGATGGAGCTCTGCGCAGCGGCGCGCCTACCCCCGCGTTGCCAGGCGGCCGGCCAGCCTGCCGGCTCGCCAGTTGCCCAAGCACCCGGGCGGCCAGTTGGGCAGCGGAGCAACGCGTTGGGCAACGCGCGCAGCCACTGGGCGACGCCAGCCACCGCCCTGCTCCGGGCCCGGGGCCGGCCCGCCCGCCAGCGCTGACGGATCCAGGTCAGGCGCCATTGCCGCCGCGCCGCGCCGCGCCACGGCACGCCACGCCACGCCACGCCACGCCACGCCACGCCACGCCACACCATGCTGCGCCACGCCACGCCACGACGCTTGCGGCACTGGCACTGCGCATCGCCGTTCGCAGGGCTCCTCTTTTTTTTCAATTTATTCTTCGATATTATGATAAACAGTTGGATTTAAAATTCTGTTCATGCCTATAGAATATTTTGTTATCATTTGTTTTATACGAACAGCTACCGGGAGAGGTGGCTCAGTGCTAAATTGATGTTACTGCAAAGCCTCTGACCGGGAGGTACTACGTTCGAGACCCGATGGTGGTAGGATTTTCGACACTAGCCAGATAGCTGTGTCGAGTTCTTCTGCAGCTGTTTGGAGAAGAACTCTAGCGATCGGCTGCTCTAGTTGGTAGTTTCCCGTGGTTTCACCAATCAACACCAAGCGAATGCCGGAGATGTACCTGGGTTCCGGGTACTTCTCCTTGAACTCCCTGCTCTTGTTAGCGTTTTCAATTACTGTAGTTTGTTCGATTTTTATATCAGTATTTCCAGTTGATTTTGGTGTCAATGTGCAGTCCCAAGTATTTGATTTTTTTTTCTTTTTCACGAGGGTCCATTTTGATGGTAAATGTTCCTTGATGCCTTTGACATTTAGAGAATATTGTTTGCAGACTCTTATCTCTATAACTAGAAAAATATTTCTTTGAGGTCGTTTGTTTGCAAGGTTTTGTTATTTCTCTTTGGTTCTTTGAACAAAATCACATTACTGAGAAACCTCATTATAATTTGACTGCCACATTTTTAAAAGTACCACGATGGTCAGGTAGTAATCGCCAGAAAAATCAATATTTTGAAATAAATGTCATAGCAATAGTAGAGGGAAAAGTATTTTCTGCAATGTTTTCCCGTGTAAAATACTTTGGTTCTGCTGAGAATATAATTTTTTTGAGAAGGTAAATTTGTTATTTATAACTATAAATTCTTCAATAATTGTATTTATGTATGTTAAAGATTAAACGTCTCGGTGAATTTCGCTCAGATTGAATAAGGAGAAAAAAGTATTTTCGGGAATGAGTCATATGGAGAATTTTAAATAGTTTCCGGCACATGTTCAGAAAAAATTCAGGCACATTAATATGACTTATAACTTGATATAGACCTTCTCTGCTTTCTATAGTTACGATTAGGCGTTCTCTCAAAACACATGTAATATTATTTTGTGTGTTTGGAATACTATTCCGGGTGAATTCTATACAGTAATATTTAACTATTCAAAATGATTGCATAGAAAAATTCATTCTTCCATGAACGATTGTGTTAGTAAGGAACCATAAACGAGCATTGCCTTATAGTAATATGTTTCCGAAATTTATTATTCTCGTTTAAAAAAGTACACAACTTAAAAAATATTTCCGGGATTTTTTTTTTTTTCATTTTTTTTTCAGTTCCTGATTAGGTTCCAACATTTAAGAATGTGATTACTATTTGAATTCAAAATGAAACATATTTCAGGAACTAAAAGAAACATGGACGACTAAAAACATGCATTTGTTGTCTTGCAATTCTACGAAATAAATGTAAAACAACACAATATATGTAAATGTAAAACAACACAATATATTATAAGCAAAACACAAAAGTGATATATGAGTAAACAAAAGTGAGTAAAATACCATTATGAATCAAACTCTTAATGTGATAATTATTTTTATCCCTTCTGTTCGGTGTCGTTATGGATTAATATACTCGTAAGTTGTGTATTATTGAACATTAACATGTGATCAAGAATAATAATTCCACTTCTCATTAATCTTCGGCTGCAAGTCGGATATGTTTTCTGTTTTCAAAGTAAAATAGTTTGCAATGCTGGAACTTTGAAAATAAACTAGTTTGTATTTATAATTAAATTAATATTACGCAATTTCTTAAGTACTTAAACAAAATGCCGTGGAATTCATGAAATACACGTTGAATAATGTTTCAATGGAAGATGTTCCATTGTAAAATAGTCCACGTTCTTTCACGCTTCAGTTGTCAGTGGTTTTTATTTTTCCTCCCATTCCTCTCAAATGCTGCTAATCCTCAGATCCTTAGTGTCGAGGATGTCAAAGTTGTCTGTGGTATCTAGGAATTATTTTCTCGCCATTTGTTTTGTCATGACTACAGAATTTCATACCTCAATAATCCTGGAACGGAAACTTCTCTGCAATCCAGTTTATCAAATATATAAATTGCATTGTCTGACAAGGCACAAACGGGAAAAAATATTGCTGGTTAAACCCAATCGCAGGCTAAAGGCTTATCGTTGTGAGCGAAATTCTATATGTAGGAAAATTTGTAAGTAAAGTAGACACTTCACGCAGTTCGTAGTTGGTGTTTCATACAGAATTATACGAAACTGTCATGTTGGTTGAACCAAATAATTGTTGACAATTATCTACTCTTAGAACGCAGAGGGAATCGACAGTCATAAAAAAGCCTGCATTTCGCTTTTTGCTGCATTAGATTGAGCTACTTTGAAATTACAAAATGTTGGTACTTCAAACTATATCGTTGGAACTTAAAAAAAGGTAAAAATTCTTTAAAAAATCTCTGGTGCTCTGACGCTGCTGTATTGCAAAAAAATTGCAAAAAATTAAAGTGAATTCTGTAATATTGGAAATTTTGAAGTATGTATATTCCTTGAAGCAGTGAGAGTACTAAAAGAATTGATGAAATTCTTCTTAATTGATATTTAGAGGTAAACATCACCACAGGCATGGATGTTTCGCAGTTATCCTTGACGTGGTCTTTTGCGGTAAGCTCACACAGAGTCGTAAAGGAATTTCAGACATTAATCTGTTGTGTGGATCAGGAAGACTCCTAAGTATATGTTGGGGTACTCCATATAACTTGGAATTTTCCCCCCATGTCAAATCTCCGGAGCTCTGGGATTCCCAGCCGCGAAGAGCGAGGCGCAGATTCGTCGGGGGGAGGCGGGCTTGCGCGGAGTGGAGGGGGAAAAGTCCGTTTTGGCATGCGCACGAGGCGGGCGCGCTCAAGGGCCCTGGTAACCGATATCGGAACTAGGCCACTGGTCGCACAGCAGCGCGCGGCGGGTTGCATCGTCCACAGGAGATTTTTACCTACTCGACATTCCCTTCCAGTGTTTACATGATTCAATACCGGAGTTTGGGAATAAATGATGGTTTTTATTTTTGTAATTTTCCAATGAGTAGACCGTAACTTTAATTCTATTCGTTTTAAAATCAATATTTCAAATTGCGCTGCACCCTAAGAGATATTGGAATTACAGAGCGAGTCTTGGAGTTCGTGGGAACAGGAGCGATTTCTAATTAGTGTTCTATGAGCATTGTATATTTCGATGAAGTCGTTTACAGTAGCCTACAATTACACCCACTTTTTCTTCCTCAGACGGCGCTGGGTTATTTCTCAGTAGACGCGAAAAGAACATTAACGGGTTGCAATGCTTATAATTTTTTGTATTTATCTGTCCCTGATTCGCGGTCGACAGGAGTTATGACTATTGTTCGAATTTCGACCTTCGGAACGCAAACGACGGCCGGTTCCTTTTTCAGCTGGAATGCAACACTTATCCCGTCGGGGCTAACGGCGCTCTGCTCGAAGTATATGTGAAGAAAGAACGTAAAATACGGATCGGTTGCCTTCGACCCGAAAGTTTAATGGAATGTATAAACACGTTGCGTAGAAGTAGCTGTGCGATTTACGAGCTCGGCGGGCCATTTAGCGGGGTAATTAGGCGCACTCTAATTACGGTGGCGGCGGCGGCGGCGGTGGCGCTGATGGCGGTGGGGGCGGGCGCTCCTTGCTGTGAGATGGATGCCCGCGCAGGTGCGAGGCCGTGCGCCGGACCACCCGCCCACCCAACCACCACGCACCGCCGGACGACCACCCGGGCGGGCGGGGAGGCAACTTAGTTCCGTTTTCCAACCACTTCAAGTGTTCTTCATTATTATTTAGTGTCATTTGCAGAGTATAATGGCAATAATTTGCCGGCCCGGATAGCCGAGGTTGCTGAGGCTGAAGAGTCGTAGCTCCCTTGTGTCTGAAGGACCGGGTTTGAATCCCGCCCGGGGCATGGATGATTGTGTATGACTGTTACCGTTACTCCCAGTGTTACTTACGGTGATCGCTATATGACCTTAGTAGTTGAAAAGCGACCTTTAAATAGTAAACGCGCCGATAGTTTAAATACTGACAGTTTCTGTCGGACAAATTACTCTCCTTATGTCAATTACATTTTTCATATTTTATTTTTCATGTCTTTATTGTGGACTTTGATTACCAGCAGCTAATTTTTTTCGTGCGCTTCTTAAGAAATACATTGAAATTTTATTAAATATTCCATCGTGTTACTATTTTTGAATTCGGACGGAATAGAAAACGCATTGTAGTAAGTGCCGACACAATAGAATACGATGTGATGCAAGTACTATACTAAATGAAGTATAATTTATTTACAATAAGTGCTTATTGAAGCGAAATTTGGCGGCATGTTTTGCGTAGATCAGCAATCCGGGAAGTTGTTTATTTGAAATTGTTTCCTTTGTAAGTACTTCAGTGCCAATAAATAGTTCTGCTAGTTCTAATTTCTAGGCCATATAATTTTTTTAGAATCCATGATATTCTGCAGAAATGTTATACTTTCCGAATATTCATCACTAGGAATATCTGAATATTTAAAGGTAATAATACAACTTCTTCCGTGTGTTTTATAGGAATAAATTTTATGTGAAAAGCCGTTTACAGATTGTAATTTACATTAGTAATTATCGTTTGTTTTTATGCGGTGCTTCTGACAAGAATACGTCTGCTCCTTCGACCATAATTTTTCTAACCATTGCCTTTTTTAGAATTCGCCTTATCATATTTTGTCACTATAAATGCAATTAAAATCTGTCTTCTTTTCCTTCACACTATTATTTAGATACTGCTCATTATCAGAATTTTATTTTGGCTTGATACTTACAGATAAACAAAGAACTTTTTTATGAATAGCCAGTTTGTACTCATTACTTACACATTTTGAATTACTAACAATTTTTTCTTAAACGACTTCATGTTTTTAATCATGTTTCCTTATAAACACATGCAAGTAATGGTACATAATAGCGCATTCACATAAAAATGTAGTCAATATAGGTATGGCGTGCGTTTGTTAACAAGAACAGATAATAGGTACGTAACAGATACAGAGTGCATTAGCTAACAGGTCGACGCATTTAAACTTTTTGTCACAATTATAAGCATTACTCATTTGTTAATTAGTTCCATAGTGGAACAAAAAATCTTCCCTAATGTAAGAATAACAAACCTGCACAATTTAATACCATTAAATAATGGTCATACATTTTATTTTCTTCTGAAATGTAGGATTCATACATTTTCTTTATTCTTTTTTTGTAACATTATGGGTAAAATATGTCACCATTTTTGGGAATATTTCAGGTTTAAAAAGAATGTGTTATACGTGAGTAATGTATGTCGTAGTCGTTTTATTTTATTTTTGTTGTACTTGACGGATAACGGAGATATGATTGTGTATGAAATACATAAATATTGAGCAAATTTTACTTCTGGTAAAAATATGTATCATTTATGAGTAAATGGACCTCATTCTGCCGTTATTTTTGCGCGTGTATATAACGAAATTCCGACTAAATTAAAATTCCATTCAGCACACCCGTAACTTTCTTAACTACGGGTTTGCAAAATGTGCTGACGAGATACACCGTGATGTAGACGCTCGGCAACTGGTTAGCAGTACCCCACGCTGCCCTGTGTTGTCAGAGGCCGGGTTAAACAATGTTTCCTCTTCCCCATTGTTCCACGTGTGGTAATGCACTCTAGAGCGAATTATTGCCTTATGCACCTGCCTTGCGTAGCGTGTTTTCCTAAGCAATATGGTTACTCCGGAAAGTCTGGTTTTGAAGATGGCGAACAAGGCAATACCCAATGGCAGAAATGCTAATTTGCGACCATGACGCGGTATGCAACACAACATTATCTAGCGTTTGACTTGATGTATTAAGGATAACGATTAAAAATTAGATAATTATGATATATTGAATGGTTTCTGGAAAGAAAACTTACGAATAATAAAGTTTGATAAGTGCTGTCTGTCTGAACGTGTTCTTTTTGTGACCCAGAAAGTTATTATAATTTTTACATTAACACATAGTCTTACGCATGACTATAAACATAAAATCATGATAATTAGATATTTATACAAAATTTGAAGGAAATGATTGTGTATGTAATTATTACAATGGTTTTCACATGAGTTCCCAAAACCTTCTTTCAGTATTAATATTGAACTTATATTGCAAATTGTTAATAATTTTAAACTTCAAAAGCTGATTTATTATTCTAAAATAGAAAAAATATATGGTAAATTTATGACTTAAAGACGATTTTACAAAAAGATCTTAAAGCAGATATATTGAAAAAAAGATATATGAAATAATCCGGATTTAAAAAATTAAAAAATCTGAAGGTAATAGTTTTGTTCAAAACCTAACCTTACCGTTACAGGTATACTCCCCCATTGCTCTCTTCGCTCAGCCTAAAGAACGTACTTTTCAACTTTACTAGAACTTCTGGTTCAAATGTATACTATATCGTTTTAAGACATTAGAAGCTCCGCACATTTTTTCATAAATGTTCATTCACAAAGAATGCTAGAGAACAGAAGTAATATGCTTAAAAAAATTTAAAATGATGTCTTGTTGTATATAAACTTACAGCAAAAATTAAATTCTTACCTATTTGAAGTAATATGTGATTCTGACAGTAAAAGGCTTAAACAAACCACGTATCCCGTGTAGTTTATGCGTTACATCACAATCGTTCGTGAAATTCTAGTAGCAGTTTTTTGTTCTTTGTGGCCAATATCTTTAAAGGGATACGGTACTGTAGTAGGAGAAAAATAGTATAGTAGAAGAAGTACGTGTGAAATCAATGTGAGTATTTTCTGGAACTATGATAATTTCTCAATTTTTAACGTTGTAAATGCATTGCACATGCATTGACCAACGTTACTCTTGTTGAGCGACATCCGCTATAAGACGTCCCATTTAACGATCTCCGCCAGAAACGTTTCACCCTCTTAACAACAGCACTGGGAACCAACGTTTAACGGGCCAACACGCGACGCGCGACGTCCAACAACATCCCAGCGGCGGCGCGCGGCCGAGCGTAAGAACTCACACACGCCGCCTTTAAAGCTCGATTATCCTCACCTTATTGGCTAATCATGCCAAGCGTTCAAATTTACGCTGCCTTCAATCGTTCGTAGTTAATCAGGCTCGGCCATTACGGGCTGTGATGGGTCCTAATGGAGAGCGCCCCCCTGCGCCGGCACGCCTATTTACGAGCACATTGTTCGCTGGCCGCAGCCGATATTCGGGCAATTTGTGCGTCGGCCACACCGCCTTCATTCAATCACCCACGGCTATAATCGCCGCCGGCGGCACTACGAGGTGCAAGTGCATGGTGGTTGGGTTCAACCAATGAGCTACTTCCGAGCTCAGGCATGTTTTATGTAGTGTTTGCATCAATTCGCGAGGTGTTTTATTAATAGAAATTTCAGTCGTAGTCTCACGATGGTTCTTTAATAGTACCTAACGCGTATTCCGTCACATTGCCGCTATTTTTAGTGCAATCTTTATCTGTTTCACTATCTAGCTCCCTGCATCCACAGATGGCGTACTGGCGAGGGTTAGGAAACGGTCGAAAGAGCTATACGAGTTTAAGATACGAGTTTTTCCATAATTCTCTTAGTAATTTTGAATCGGTTATGCTTCCGATTTCGCTGCTTTTCGTCGTGCGAAGATAAGAAATCGACTAATATTGCAATTAATACTCTCTTATATTTCACCTTTCTTTGATGGAATGGTTCATAATTTCAATTTCAATTCAACTTTCAAAATATCAATTATATTGTTTATAAAGAAGCTAGAGGTCTTAGGAAACATTAAATAACTTTCTAATTGGCGTGTGTAAACAGCCATTTGGTCACCACACTACACCTTCAGTTAGCGTTTATCCCAGCACTGCCGAATAACATGTAAAGGATGAGGGAGATTTTAACAGCCTTCCTCACAATACTCTCGCGCAGAAAGAACGACCAGGTCGCGATACAGTTTTGTCCTGGCCGATCGCGCCTCTGTTGGTCTGGCTCTGGCCTTTTCCACGCGCGTCACGCCCCGATCCAGCTCGCCCCACCCCTGCCCGCCACGGACCGGTCCCCACAACTACCTGTCTTGAAGGGGTGTTTTCAGCTGTTTCAGAACTGTGGCGTAGGCCGGATTGCGTTGAATAACTAACACTTCTGACTGAACCGAGAAAGTATATGCTGAAAATATTGTTATAAAATTATTTTTCTTTATTTGCGATTAATCTTAAAGCTTGAAAAAATATTAGTGAAACAAATAGACTTCAAAGGATTAGGTGCTCGGCACCGATCCCTTCACCGGCCTCGCCTCATTCCGCACCCGTGCCCCACGCACGGTCCCACACCGATCCCCGCCCCCGCCCTCTCCACCGACAACCCCCCCCCCCCACTGGCTCCTCCTTCGGTCCCCGCTCCCGTCCCCGCTCCGTCCTCGCCCCGTCTCTCACTGGCGCGAAGGCCGCACTAACTCAGCGCGACGGCGGCGCCCCGGGCCGCGATACCCTGTCGGCCGCGAGGCCACGGATTGTTTGTGCGTTAATTGATTTTATGGAATTAGACACGCACACGCGCCAGCTCGCGCGCGCACGCATCTCGTGCCCTCACATCGCGGAGACGGAGGGAGCGTCGAAGACCACAGCACAGCGGCGACTGCGGGGAGAGGCCCTTTGATAATGAAAGTAGGCGTGCCCACAGAAAATTTCCAAATTGTCTCCGAAGTCCTACCTAATAAAACATGTAAATTTTGTATATATAATCAAGTCCTGTTTTCCCTCCTTTTTAAACAGACAGCTTTGAATAGGGAATACAAGATATTTGGGGAAGAGGCTCTCCAAAGCTTCTGGCAACTCTGTAAATGGTTTAATATCAAAGCAATTGTAATTGTTAATTGTATCAATAAAGTTGTTTTATTCTCCTTCTTGTTTTATTTGATAGTAAAATATATCATTTGTAAATAAAAACGTTTAATGGAAACATCTCTTATGAAAAATGTCGTCGAAATTTTATCCTAAGAATCTTTCATTATGAAAAGGTTTTTCGAAAGCATTCCGGCTACATTCTGTACAAGCATTGTTGACTGGACAGGTGTGTCGGAAATTATTTTATGTAGTAAATGATGGGATTATATGATAAGACTTCGACTGATATTTCAAATCACATCATAAATCTCACACTACCTCCTGATATTTCTAATGGGGGGGGGGTCACAATATGTGAAGAGACGACTTATTTATTGCAGATGACTTTTTGGAATTGTCCTTGCGGGGTTTCTTTTTCCAAATAAAAGTATGGATGTTAGGTCTATAGCATTGAGATATGTTAGGCAAAGACAGACAGAAATAAATCATAAATAAGTACGCCAGCTAAGTACTTACTAACATCCTTTTAGGATGTAGTAGGAAAAAGAGTTTCAAACATTACTTTTAGCAGCAGAGGCTAAAATATCTGTCATTATTAGTTTAATACAACTTGTGTTTAAAATATGGGCCCTTATTTTCTGGGGTTTATTTTCTTGGCTTCCTTACATTTAACACTTGCTTTGGAATACTAAATAGTAAATGAGTTTTTGTGAAATGGTATATTGTTAAATTTTTAAATAAGCGTCTCAAGTAAACTAATTTTTGATTAGCGGAAATTAAGACGACATTATGACTAATGGAAAAATAATTTTTAGCATGATTCTATCGACGATTATGAGTTGCGTTGCAACAAAAAATGATGTATTTACGAAAACAGTTCGCTCAAAAAGTTAAGTGCTTGTCTGAAGAAACGGAAACCAGATTATTGACTCGATTAATAGCGACGGGAAGATGGCAAATTGATGTTTGGGAAACGGCGAAAAAAAGGGAAGCTAATCTTGCAGTTAAGAAGTCAACGCACTTTAAATGCATGTAATTTCTGTGTTAGAAAAAAGACGCTTCATAGAACACACCAACAGAAAACGGAGGGATATTGAAATATTGACTGCAGTATTGTATGAAGTATAAAGTATTGATGTATGAAGAGGTTTGCAATGTGAAGTAAAATATATTTTTCGAATGATTAGGAATTAGAAATCGTGACTTCCATTGAATTACGCACATGGTGACATAAATACGAACGAGAAATATCATGACAAACAACATGGTGACAGTACAGTCGATAAGTCCGTCACAAACAAAAACAAAATGGCGCTAGCTACGACGTGAAAAGCGTCGACGATGGCGTCAATCATTAGAGTAATTTAGGAGATAACGCCAAGATAAGAAGGAAGTTGCGGCGGCGGGGGCAATACGGGGGCGTGGCCCATGCAAGAGCAATGAGTTAGGCGGCCCCAGGCCAGAGCCCGGCGCCGGCGGTGGGAGTGGCGGCAGCGGCGGGGGTGATGGCGGCGGCAGCAACTGCCTGAGGTCGCGCCCGCCGAGGGCTGATAGGATCGCGCGCAAAATATGGGCCTGTTTGCGAGCCGCCTGACGTGTCCGCCTCCGCTCGCGCCGCGCTGCGCCCCGAGCGCTTCCCCACACGTATGCCCACGTGTGAGAATTATTGGCTTTTAATCTCTGAAAGTATCTCCACGACCTCTATTGTGGAAATATTGAAAATACTGAGGCCCGGTGGTATTGACCCTGTCAGTTAAGAATTTGCTCTTTAGGCCTTTTTTTCATTGCTTTTGTTTCTGATAGGTTCCGGAGCTTGCTGGCATGGGTGACTGTGGAATCTCATTTGTAAGATATACACTTACGAGTTTAGTCAATAAGGAAACGAATGATTTGATATTTTTGAATCTGAAAATTATTTGAAGTTTGTAATAAGAAATCTCTTTTCGTAGGTTCATGATAATTTTCAGGGATATTTTAAAAAGCATCTTGTCTTCTACTTCCACCACATTACTTTCGATGGAACGTTTGCGGCCTAGAGGGCCTACCAGAACCCTTACTTATATTTTCTGATCAATTATGAAATGATCAGCCTTGAATTTACTGATTACACCTGATTTGTGGTGGTTCAACTTTGCTCTCGATGTCACAAAAACAAATCGAAAACATCCATGCCTCACGATGATGCCTGATTTGAACTCACAATTGCAGCTCAGTGCTGTTATTACCGCGCCATTTATTTATGCTGACAAAACCTGTGTTTAATTTTATTTAAATATTGGAGAAAATATAATTATCACCCCAGAAGACGTTAAATTCTGTAGAATGACCAGTTCCAAATGCATTATATTTTGTCAAGGACTATATGTTTTAATATGTTGCGTCTCATTTCGTCTCTTAATATTTGAGGAGCAACATAATGTTTTTAATAAAAAAACTTATGAGATTTGGGCAATTGTTAATTCACACATAATCACATTTCCCAAGAGGTTGAATTCATTATTTAGAGAAACAAAGAATAGCAGTCGAAATGAGGAAGTTGAAAAACTTCTTACGGTGTTTTTTGTTGAGAATCTTGGTGTCCCTGCCCGTGTGGATGGCCTTTGTGAGCAGGTCCAGCAGACTCGACAAGAAACTATTTGTACCCGATCGGTAAGAAGCTTATTACTCACAGCGAAAAAACACGGTGAAAGCCACTTAAATGACCTCCGGTACAAGGAGAAGACACAAATGATTAAGAAGAATATTAATACCATGTTCTCCCTCTCGTAGCTGGATGTAAAGGATATGTGACCTACAAAGTAATTATTATCGTGCACGTGGCCACTTCCGTTTCTTAATATTAAGTCACTTCTGTGATAGAAATATCATATCTGAAGGATCTAAAAACCGCTTAATAGCAAATTGCATTGCGTTTAAAAAGGTAAAATATTTTTCATTTGTTCTCTCAATCAAAATGTGGGCAAAAATTAGGAATAATTACCGTCAAAAGTTTTTGATATGTCGACCGAATAGATTTGCATTTATGAAATAATAATATGAAATGCCGTAATGCGTCATTCTTGCCGTAATTATTGATTGCCTATCTCGATAATATAAAGAAATATAACAGAAGAACAAGCGATAGTCTTTCCCTGTAACAAATAAGAAAGCAAAAGTAACTAATCTTATCTTTTTGCTTTAGAAGTATGCAAGAGTCGAAATTTACACGAGGTAACGGGTATTGTAATAGTGAAAACGATAATTTTAAATTACCGATGTACTTTTTAAACTTAATAAGCGTGTACAAGAAGTCAATTTCAAGGCAAAGTGAAGGTAAAGGGCATGATCAACACTGCCAGGCGAGGTCTCAACTTGCTTTCCCTGTTTCACGGCCGCCGAGATCCACCACTCAGAACTCTGCGGCTGGAGAGATTTGGAATATTCATTGTTAATCATTTTTGTGCTAAGCCGCACGGAATTTTGCGTGCATTTTACGGTGTAACTGGGTAAAGTAATTTAACTAAGTGTCAGAACATCTTGATGTGAATGAAAAAAAAATGACGATGGTGTATATTTTTATTCCGCAATCTCTTTTCGTATGAAATCAAATTTAAAAGTTTCATAACGAGCGGGCATTAGCCGACATCATGAAAATAGTTATCCATGTGTTTCCAGACGTATATCTTAGTGGTGCCGTATGGTTTAGGTAACTTTGGCTTATGAGAACTAATGCTTATTTCATTAAAAGTCCTTGGTAACCGATGTTATTGAAACTGGCACACTCATTGGGCTTATTTTAACATATTTATCATCTCAAGAAGAAACATATTTGAGAAAAGTATTGAAAGATCATTTCAAGAAAGGTAAGTTATGAACATTAATCGAAAAGGCAAAAAAACTCACTACTGTGAAATACTATCAATGTAGAAAACGTTTACTAGAACCACAGCATTGTGAAGTAAAATGTATGTGATCGTTTCAAGCTCTTGTTGGTTCACCTGATCAGAAACGTGCAGTATCTCGAAATCTACCTAAAATTAAATTCACTATTTGATATTGTTTAATCTAGGTATTTTTGTTTATTAATAAACGCCTAGTACGACTGGAATGTTTACCCACGGATATTACGGCATTTACATTAGTGCGGAAAGTGATCGTACACCTAAGAAAATGACAAAGGATCTATACAATATAGGATCTATAGATAGATAAATAACAGTATTGACTTCATAAAAGCTACTTTTTAGTTCCTTACAAACAAAATCTTAATGCTGGATATTTACGAAAAACTACGCCGTTTTTGAATGCATCGTCGTTGTCGGTTTTGAACACCAAACATCATCGTACACTTATGCTCAACAAAACTATTGCGCCATTTAATACCGGGTAGAGTTTCTAATCGCTTTGATTATTACCTCCAGTCTTTGCGGGATAGATTTCACCAATTTTGCCGCAGTTAGGTGGTCAATTTAACTTCACTTTTAAGGAGAGAATTTTTACGATGTTTATTAGGCACTCTGTATTTTCTATTTTTTGTCTCAAGGATAGAACACACATGATCTATAGGGTTAATGTAAAGGACTTGAGGAAGCGTACTAACTTGTTTCTACATTCTTTCTTCTTTCAACTTTCTTTTGATTTTAAGGGGTACTTTACATAAAACCTCTACATTTTCAAACCTTTCTCAAAAGTACTCCACATTTTTGGATTAAACTTTGTTCTTGGATAGTGTAGGAAAACATTGAAAGAATGGTGCGAGTCTCATGTTCGTTAAAATTCCTTATTTTTCAAAACTGCAGAGTTCAATATTTTTCGGCGACTTTCTACAACCACAATATTGAAGATACAATTCTTTCATTAATAAAATCTGTTGTCCCACTAATTGAGGATAGTCATAACTTACATTCATATAAAGATAGATATTGAGATGTTATAAACATTTAGAAATGTAATGATGACATCTAGGTTTTTTCTTCTATGTTTAAAATAGGCCATGCTCTCTAGGTTATTTCAAAATGGCTCACCCCTCATTTATATACCGTCAAGAACTCAGCCAAGCAAGAAATTTGGCGCAAAGTATTTCTTCAAAGGTTCTAGTGTTTTCTGGAAATAATATCATCTCACTCCCGTTTCACAATGACACAGTGACTCGGTGAAACACAAGAAGATCAAATTTCGTTCTGATTATCGCCTTATACAGGAAGATAAAGAAAGAGCCTACCCACTTAACGACGACGCATATTCAAAACAACAATGAATCTGTTGTCTCTTCTGTTGAGGCATCCTTCTAAAGGAATAAATTATAATCCATAACATTCTCGAAACTAAATCAGTACTACTTCGATTGCTTTGGATTAATGGAGAATTAAATTGCTTCGGAGATTTCAATTTTCAGTGGCTCCACATCGCGTCTCTGAGCGCACGAAACTCAAACCCAAGAGTAGAGAAAGAAATTGTTGCATGCTGCTGCCTGAATGTAAGAATTTTCTGGTTCAGAAGTTATGAATGATGACGTGATTCATTTGAATAAAAATTTCGAGAAATAGTTCAGTTGTGCAACTGTAACTCAGAGTAAGATACGCAATTCTGTTGTTCTTGCGGTATTTTAAAAGAATCGTAATGAAAACTTCATATAGGGTGGTTACTTACTGATGCGTACTGTGGTGTATTTATTACTGGTTTATATACTGAAAAGGAGGCGTTACTCTTTCCATATCACCAAATAAAACGCTGGGGGTAAACGAAATGTTATTGATCTCTATTTCAAGATGTATGCTGAATAAATCAGTAGGATGATTCTATGAAAAAAAGGGGGATTTTATGACACGGCTCCTTCAAAATTGAAAATATTTTGGGATATTGTTGTCCATGATGTCTATATCGTGGAGGTACAATATTAAAATTTTTTAATTGATTGTTCGGCAACAATACACTCTTAAAACCTAAGACTTCTTGGGAACACCCCTATATTATTTAATGTTTTTGCCCTCTTATAAACGTTTCTAAACATTTTTGTGTATATAAAAGATACGTAGTACAATTATACATTAAATATCAATTTTATATCATATCATTGTGGCATACAACAATAAAAAACTTTAAACCGTAGTTATTTGCTAGACGACCTCTTTAAATTTACGAAAATCTGCTATAATATTGTATTCAGTATGTTCTAGAAGCTATTAAATATTCTTGATATATTTTTTTTCCCTAGGGCTTGTATCCAGCCGACAGCCGGTTGCCCTTTACGTCCTGAAGGGACGCATATTCGACCATACACTAGACAAACACTTGTGGGCTCCTCTGATCTGGGGTCAGCAGAACGCGAGGCCCTCCGCGACAACACAAACACAAAGTCAAGGGACAAACAGCCATGCCCAAGGCGGGACTCGAACCCGCGACCCTTCGGACCGAAGCGCTGAGTCGGTACTCGCTCTTAGCCACCTCGGCCATCCAGGTCGGCTGGTAGGGAGTTACATCTCTTTATTTTCCCATGGTCTAAATATTTTTTTAGTAACTGATATTCGAAAACTGAAACGTCAATATGTTGTGTTTTCGTGAATTCCGACCCTTATAGTTTAGGGACCTTTATGTTGGTAATTTTTGGACGAAGTGTCCCATGGAATCGTGTCTCCAGTCACGTCGCGTCGCATCGCATCACGTCGCATTACGTTCACGTCACGTCACTTCACGCCACCTCACGTCGCCTCACGCCGCATCGCATCGCATCGCGTCGCGTCGTATCGCGGTGCACCTGTTCGTTGAGAGGCGGCAAAGACATGGTACTCGTCGATCGCGGGCGCGGGCGGAGGTCTCGGCGCCGATGAATTCATCGTCTGTCGAAGCGCCGCGGGGTCCTCGAGGGAAGGGCGGTGGAAGGCGCGAAAAACCGACTCCGGCAGCCGGCGCGGCTGCGGGCGACGGCGCGGGCGGCACAGGCGGCGCAGGCGGTTCGCTTGGCCTCTGCCCCCGCGGCCATTAGCGCCGCTATAAATCCCCGGCGCCCGGCCGCGGCTCAGCGCCGCGCCGCAAGGCTACTGAAAATCGCTGCTTTATCGGCCGCCACAAGGGAGAGGCAGGGCGGCGAGGAAGAGAAAGGAAAATGAATAGGAGATAAGAGGTGAGAAGGTGAAGGAAGCGAGGTTGAGGTAGTGGCGAGACGAAGACAGTATGTGATAAAAGGCGGAAGGAAAATAGTATGGAATACGATGGAAGGTTTGGAAGGGGGATGAATGGAAAATGTGTGTCACAGGAATATTTACATAAAGGGATAGATAGGTATATAGTCAGATCCTAGTGGCCGGCAGCAGGAAAAATAGTGCTGAACGAAGCCACGAGATATTTTTTTCAAAAAGCACAACATTTAAGAACAGCGAATAAAACCTCGTTTACAATAAATTAAATATTTTAACAAAAACGTTCTTCATGAATACTTCAATGGCATAGGATGGTACACCTACAGTACAATAGGTTGTTTACATACGAAGAATATAAAAAATGTTGCTGTTGAAAAACGCAACTCATGAATATTAAATATTTAATAACGGGGGCCTTTTCTTGGATTCTTTCTGTCACATGAAGACAGCTGTATCGCAATCAGCGACTGAAAATGATAATTCAGACGAAATTCGCAGAAAGAGAATAGGCCTAGCACAATCAATTGTGTTTGGCTTCCAATATCTGCCCACATTGGTAAGTCATACAGATGATGTAGACAGGCTTACAGTCAGGCATATACGCGATAGGCCTATAGCCAGTCCTACAGTTAGCCACAATCTGGAATAGAGTATGACGTAATTTGGCACTCAGGCAGGCACACAGGCTAGAACACGGGCAAACAAACGAACGACAGACAAACTGAGTCGTGCGGACCGTAGGATAGGAGTATGCCAAAAGTGAAGTGAAAGATAAGAGAGCAAGCTAACGATAACTGAGTGATGTAATAAATAATATATCATTATATTTTCCAAGAGTAAAGGAGAACAATATATCATCGCACTAAATCAAACGCGCCACAGAATAACTGTTTCATTAATTGCACCATTTTTTGGCCTTACCAACATGGTCTGTACTGACATAATACTCAAGAAGAGAATAATATATATTTCACGTTATTTCTACTTGTGGAGATACGCCTCACAGAGTGGACGAGAAATTCTTGAAAATAAATTTAGAACATCCTGTACCTTTCCACTGCCTTTCATATATCATATCTATTGCGAAATCACCTTCATATTAGTTATAAATTGCTTGAATATAACCCCACTTTAATTTATTTGAAGGTTTTAATATGGGTGGAAAATGTATGCCTATCGCTGTATATATTTCATAAAATTCGTTTTAATCGTCTTCAAAAGAGTAGTTTAATGTTAATATATATCAACTTAATTACTGAAGAAGTGAATTATTACTTTTATAAGTTACTTCATAACGAACTTTTATTTAAATTCATTGTCGGTCTTTGAATTTCCTGGTGATTCATATAACCACTCCGTTACTTCTAATGCTTTGTGGTGCGCTGACAATGAACTGAAATACCATACATTTTTATATTACATCTACCATTCCATTGATTTTGAACAAGCAAAGAGTTATGAAATCCAAATATTTTCAAATTTTCCTTGCGGTTGAAAACAATTTATTCTTTCTGATTAATATTTCTTTATTCTATGTCATTCTCAAAATGTCATTTTTTTATGTCATTTTATCCTGGTATATCTATAAGCGTTTGTAACCATGCCTTTAGTGGGGAAAATTATAGATTCAGAAAGGTGACACTGAAATTGCTTATCTTATGTCTGCACCCCGCAATTTTGTAGATAACATTGAATCTAAAATGTTTAATTTAATTTCTAATTATTTTTTCGTACTTCTTAAGAAGAGAAAGTTACATAATCGGGCGCCCGTGCGGATTTTTGGCAGAAAAACTCTTATAACTGAGCTATGGTATCAAAAACGCGGCTAAATCCTGTCACTATGTATAGGAAATTACTACCTTAAACACTAGTGTAGCCAAATCCACTAGTGTAGCCAAATCCACCAGCCAATTTGTGGATCATTGATACCGGAAAATCGATTGACGGCAAAGCCTATGTCTGTCCGTCCGTGGTCAACGCTAGCGCATAAACAGTTCAGCCGATTTTCTCTGAAATTGGTATTCCCTTTTCCTTCTAAACTAAAGGCTTTGGGAGTTTCAACCGGATATTTTGATTTTTGAGGCTGCTTTACATGAAGCCTGGAAAACATTTTCAGAAATTTCTCAAAAACGGCCCCAAACGTTTTGATCACACAATCCTTGTCTTCGGATACAAGAAGAAACGCTTCAGAGAATGGTGGGGGGATCAAGTTCGTTGATATCCCATTTTTTTCAAAATTTGCAAAAGTTCAATTTTTTTGGGTGTCTTGCTATAACTTATAATATTGAAGATAGCTTTCCTTCCTTAATAAAATCTGTTCTTTAAAGACAGTTTTTGAAATTGTCATGTACAATTTTTCGAAAATATGAGTAATTTCTGGGTAATTTTGTGTGAAATATAGACATTTTTTTACAAAGTTTTTTCTCTAAAACAGTAACATTTTTTCTTTAAATTTTCTCCACGCATGTATCAAAGGATGTTAAAAATATGGTACTAGTTCCATTTTCGATGAACTCTCCGTTTTTGGTAAATTGCAAAAAGTTAACATTTCAAAACTACAAAATTGAAGATGAGAGATTTGTCTTAGACTAAGACTGTTTGAAAAAATCAGCTCCTTAAAAATGTCATGTACAGTTTTAAAAAAATGAGCAGACTTAGCGTAATTTGTATCTGTATGTATGCAATTTCTAAAAAGTCTCAAAAACCGCACCAAATGCTTTATTTAAAAATTTTCTCGTATGTATCAAGAGGCGATGAAAAATAGGGGGCTTGTCCCGTTTTCACCGAGAAGGGTTTCTTAAGGTGAATGTGACGGAGCACGTCGTATTTCCTTAACGGTATGTAAAAAACTCGCCTACTTGAGCTTTTTCCTTCACATAGCTACAAAAACTGAGACAAGTTTATTAGAAAGCTCCTGCTTTATTCCGACCGCCAATCCAACAAGTGATCGCACCATGGAAAGCTAACTCGCGTCTATGGACTACCCGATGTGTAATGTTCTTTTCTTATTTTCGTTGGAACATTACGATCTCAATCTTAAACTTCCCTTGTCATAAATACTCAATAATCTGATAGTCCTCAACCATTGCGCTCGTTGCATTTCAATGTAACACAGTAATAAAGTTGTAGATCATACAAGATGATTTCGAATGTTTTTTTTTTAATTCTAAATAATTGATATATTTTACTCAATTGTGTGTTGTGAAGGCATTTTAGAATTACGCAGTTGCATAACGTAGAAAATAAATGGGAAGCACTCCTAATTCAGTAACTACTTCATTTTCCAGAGTTACACTTATCGTTTGATTTCAACGCTTCGTAGAGAATTCGAGCCGTCAGTGCTCTGAAAGATGCTGAAGGAGATAGTTTCCAACGAAACCTAACTTGGCATTCCGGACCTCTGAGATTGCACGTAGATGATAGAGAGGCAATTATGCGCTAATTACCTAACTTCTCTAGCCATATCCCGGATTCAGGTAAATGATTGCTCGGTAAATACAAGCTATCGGATAATTGCATTTTTTGTAACTTCACTGCAATAAAGATACAAAATTAAGATTGCTTTAATAACCGGACGTAATTTGTATATTTGACGCTTGTTTTGAGGACGTTAATATAGATCTTAATGACGCATTTAAGGAAAAATACAAAATAAAAGAATCATCCAACAAAGGCATTGTTCCTTCAAGACAATATTAACAAGAAAAAGTGAAGTTTCTATTCATCTTTTATAATGTTAATTACTTCCCATTGAGTTTTTTTTCTCCTAAAAAACTGGAGCTTTAAAATTACGAACTAAAGTGTACCACAAATCGAATTCGGCAGCCTTGAATTATTAACATTTGTGGCTATTATGAGAAAAGCCGTTAAGTAGCAAAGAACGAATTTCCATTAATTTTGCATTGATTAGCTTTTTATTCACTTTGAACAAGAAAGGTACAACATACGTATATTTACATATTAATTATGTTATTTCAAATGATGCCGCTGATATTATCTTTTTAATATTGGACCAGCATTACATCGGATAAATGGTTTTTAGATGTATAAATGAAATATTTTAACGAATCCCAGCAAACGATTCAATCAATCAATATTTCTAAGCAAATAGATAGTAGAATGTGTCATTTTTGTACTTTCATAGGCAATGTTATCTACGTGCAAATTACATTGCTTTGCTATTAGAAATTTTATTCAGTGTTACCTCGGGAGAAAAAAATATTATGATAACTGTTGGAATCAAATCAATGCAACAATTTTTCAGTATTTTGAAACGAATTTCAAATATGTAGGGAACACGTATTCTGGAACAATGTCAGAGTAACAATGTCATACTTTCCCGACGACCCTTCAAAAATTACACCTTAAAATAGTAAATATCATTGATCAGACGAATATTGGAGAAGAATCAGTTCATTATTCTTCACCTGTTCGAAGATTACCGTAAGATCTAGGTGATCGTCACATCTCACCCCATATTTTAATTCTCAAATAGTTCAATTAAGGAGGATTGCATTTGGATGGGAAAAGGAGTCGCTCAGTGGGTTCGGTAGAGCGGTGACTTCATCTCGTTCTCTGATCATGATGTACTTGCGCACGTGTTCTTTTAGTCTCGGAAAAGGGCTACAGTCTCACGAGCGCCTTGCACGCGAACTCGCGACATGAAGAAGCAAGCACGACTAGGCGCCGCCGAGGAGGTAATAAGGAAAAAGAATTTGCTTGAAAACTGTGGAAACCAACGTTGGAAAACAAGGTCAATAAAAAACTATTGATTTGTCACGGATATATGAGCATAGAATTTGACTGTCGCCAGGATATCTTGAGAAATCAATTCATTGTTTCAAAAAGCGACGATCCTTTACAATCGAAAATAAAAAATGCTGTTGCTGAGAAATTTTATGGAGACATTTCTGAGTATGATGTGTGTGTGTGTGTGTGTGTGTGTGTGTGTGTGTGTGAAATAAATGACACTGATAGTGTCGTGCACGCATTCATTCGTGTATTTCTTTGGTAACTCATTTCCCTTATTTTCTTAGGTATTTACAGAACTGTGATTATTAATGTTAATTGCTGAATTTTGTCTTGATCAATTCGTATCTTCCCTTTTGTGTTTCGTTGCGCTTCGTATCGTAGATCGTTTTCGCACAATAGTAACATTCATTTCTTACTGACAAGTAGGAAGATAAAGGCTGTTTGGTAACATTATGGGAAAAATGATTTGCATTTATTCAGTAACTATTCGCTGTGCAGAAATAACCTTAAATAATTAACTCTCAGCAGTCAGTTTAAGTTTTCAAACATTTGAATGAGCAAAAACATCGAAACCTAAGAATGTGGACTCAGCAATAGGTCTTCACAGCTACACTTTCTGTATATGTAGTTAACAAAAAACGAATTCTATGGTAGAACTTGAAATGTGTGAATTTCATCATTCATTGTTGGTGAGGTTAAAACATTTATTGACGTAGCAGCCGAACGTGTAAATTAAGTTAAAACTCTCGACATGGTGGACGTTCTGAGACGAAATGAATCCAAACAAAAGAATTAAATAATATATTACTTTCATTTATCCTCCCAGCGAACGGAGTGTGGACTCAATTTAAAGATTTTCCACTCTCTTTGGCCTTCTTCAGGAGGTCCGTGGAGCTCACAATTGATATCAAACGTTTAAACTTTTTTCTTTATAAAAATATGTTGTATGAACAGCATTTAATAAAGATCTAGTTAAACTAGAATACAGTTATTCTGAGCAAAAATTAAGAAAATGTGCCCTCGTGCTGGCTGCTATGACAACAACGCGGTACGTTCTAATGTGTACTCCGATCAGCGAATCTCGGGCACAGAGAAGAGCAGAACACCAAGAAGTAGAGACGTGCAGAATTGTTGGGCCTTCTCTGTCCGCCCACCCGTCTACTCCTCCGCCCTGCACGAACTGCACGACCGACCCCACGAAGCCCGCGGGGCGCGCGAATCGCAGCGAAAATGACGGCGCCTCCGCCTCCACCACACCGCCGCCTTCGCCTCCGCCGCCGTCGTCTCTACCTCCGCCACCGCTGCCGTCACAGCCGCCGCCGCCACCGCCGTCACAGCCGCTGCCGCCGCCATCTCCGCCTTCGCCTCCGCCGCCGTTGTTTGTTCCTCCGCCAACGCCACCACGCCGTCACAGCCGCCGTCACCGCCGCCGCCACCGCTGCCGTCCCCGCCCCCGCCTCCGCCACTGTCGTCTCTACCTGCGCCTTCCACCGCCGCCGACACTGCCGCCGCCACAACCTCCGCCTCCGTCGCCACCGTCTCTGCCTCAGCCGCTGCAACCATAGCCGCCGCCGCCCTCTCCTCCTCCTGCTCCTCCTCCTCCTCCTCCTCCTCCTCCTGCCTCCGCCTCCTGCGCCGCCTCCGCTGCTGCCGCCGTGGGTGAATGCACTCGGACGGAAGACGCGCGTTTCATGGGTAGAGGGTGCGGGCTATGACACGAAGAACCAGCGCCCCGAGCGGGATAGTCGCTGGAGCGGCCAGTGTGGAAACTTTTGGTGCCATTCAATACCTATGGCCGCTGCAAAATCACGAGGTATCAGCTGCAAGGGCACTCTTATAGTGCAAGAATAAAAGTTGAAAAGATGCAACAGTTGCTTAACAAAGATTATATTGTTTAGTGCTTACGAGAAGTCACATTAAATTTTAATGAATGATTTTCCTTGTGGCATACAATGTCTTCAAAATATAAAGGCTTGATAAAGGGGTTCCAACACCATAATTATAAACTTCACTCAGTAATTTGTGTAAGCCGGAGGAAATACAAAGTTTATGAAGTTCCAGACATTTCTAATTTTTTATGCACTCGTTGTACTGTTTCTTTACACACATTGCAGTCCTACGAGCAGTTGAACTGCATTTATTTAGCGTGTGTTTCATACTTTTTGTTGTTTTGGCGCCAGATAGGATTTAGGAGCTGTATTTTGAATGTGTGAAATAATTATCATTATGCTGTCCCTACCCTGTTGTTCTACTGCTCTACAAACATTATTGGCAAACATGCTTTATCCTTAAGGAAGTAAGACTATGTTGCGTAACGCCATCCGAATCGATCATTGTTCCTAAATACAATGATCAAATAATTCTACTAACGAACAACGTATTGTAGTTCACACGTGCCTCATTGACGAGCGCAGGTTCTCATATTTTTGTTGCGACAGAATCTTAATCATTTATCAGATTTCATAAGTTCATGTTGTAGTGCGTGGGCTAAATGGTATCAGTTCGAGTTCCGGAGTGATCGAATTAATGGTATATTTAATTTAAATGAAGAGACAAGATAATGGACTGTAACAAGATCTTAGTTAAAGTTCTACACAACTGCCGAGATAGAGAATTTCACGCAGAAAATAGCTTTACTCTTTCGTAAATATGAGTGGTGGATTATCAATATTTTGGAATTCTCATTCGAACATTAAGGAGTTTACTTCAGCTACTCGTTAGAACATATCGCGATGCTGCATTTCACGGCCACTTGTTAATTTTTGGCATATTGTTCACAGATTGTTGGCTTGAACAACATTTCATTGTACTAGAACACACCTAGTAGATAACAGTTTTAATTAAGCCTCGGAGTCCCAGTTATGATACCGTTTTATCAAACTATGAGAAACAAAATTGCAGGACAGTCCATTGGAGGCGGTCATCATTACATTCGCATCCCAGAAACTCCGCTAGCAAAAACGGCAATCCGGTCACTGCTACTTCCACGTCTCCCTACATCACTAATGTGATTCAGGTGCATTAACTGAATAATCATTCGGGCCAGCAATACGATTCGGTAATACTTATACAATTCGTGTGGATGGTTAGGAGCGCGGTAGCGGGGCACTTGAAACTTAAGTACTAGAAAAACGGGCGCAGAACGCCTTATGTAGAGGCCGCTGATGCGATTCCCTTCTGACAAAAAGCCGAGTGGTTTCGGCTACTTCTGTTGATTACCACGAATATTATTCTACGCGATGATCAGTTCGGCTGTTAGGGGGCTGTTATGCCTGCTCTCCAGCATCTATTTACATGATAAAAAATGAATTTTAACGTTCATTTTCGTAGAAAATTAATAAAATAAGAAAATTGAAATAGCACTTGTTCTTTTTTTGTTGAATAAGCGTTACAATTTTCAATGATTGATGAATGGCGAATATTATTTGTTAAATAATAGTGAAGAGGATTTCTAAAAAAAATTAAAATATAATGTGAGGAATGACTGAATTAACTAACTTATTCTGGGCAAGTTAATCCAATTCTCTTGAAGTGTAATTTGCAGAGATCCTAAGGATACAAAATTAAGAAATGATGTTTAGACACTTTTGCATCAGTTAATTAAAATTGATACACACTCTCATGAACACATGGCAATGCGTCCTATCAGGAAATGAATTCACAAATATGTTTACACTGAACCGGTTTTTATGGATGCTTATGAAAGTTTCTTGGTAACTTTTTTCCGTGATTCTCATAAAATACGTTTCAGTGTCGCAATTTACTGTTGATATTTCAACCAAGGTTACTGTTGTAACAAAAATTACAAAAACATGGGCACTAAATATGATTTTTATAATATGTGTAATAATCCGCACGTAAAACTTTATTATGTATAACTTTGTTATAAAATTGTTTTTAAACTAAGCTTTCTTTATCAGTGTAATTGTCTTTTGCAGTTGACAAGATCATGGACAAACAAACATGAACAAATGTGAATCGTCAACTTTTCTGAAAACAAGAGTTTGGAAAGAAGAAAGAAAAGATACAACTGAAATAAAGAGGCGAAAAGTAAGTCAATCTTTGAACATTTAATTATATTCACTCCTTAGTTAACTACGGGCATTGAGAGGCGAATACAAAACATTATATGGAATCTATTTAGTGCCAAAGTCTGAAATTATGTTTCATTTAAGATACAGATGGAATGATAGGTGGGAGTGCGATTCGTCTGCTTATTAACTGTTATGTTCGAAAAATACACAAGCCATAATCAATTAACAAATGTTTATTATACTCTTGTTACAATACCAGAGTTCGAAACTCGTACCGAAAACAATGATTCAATCAACGTAAACCTAAGATGTCCCAATAACCAAAGCACTATCGTTGCCACCAGGTGAAATACCAGTTCTTGGCAGAAGTCACCGAAGTCCAAATACAATAACCAAAAGTGGGCACTAACGGTGTAGGCAGAATTACAATATCAACATACACTTTGGAGCTCACTCGCAAAACCAGACTGTCTGCTTAAGCGCCCCTGGTGCCTTATAGTATACGGGCGACTAGCAGAGACTCGCCATGGGCTCGCGTTCCAGGCTGCTTCACCCGCCCTCGGGAGCAGTAACTCTGTGCGCTGTTCCGAAGCTCGCGCGCCAACTTCAAATGCTTTTCGTGCATCCATAACATTAATGACTTCGAAATATTTGGGTACGGAGAAAGCATACGATGGCAGCAAGATTGACGATGTCAATAATATCTCTTTTATTATAAAGGTACCTAGCTTCCCTTTTCTAAAAATGTTTATCTTTTATCTAATTTTGATTCTCTTTAACCTTAAACAGTTTACTAGACCAATCATTTTAGAAACTATGAAAACCACTGATCTGCAAATTTTACGGAATCCAATAATTGCTTTCACTTATTCCATGATCAAGATCAATTACTATCGATTTCAAACCTTTGAATATACTCTTACATGTATTCCCACTGCTCAAGATTGCAACATTTTCTAGAATGGTGTATTCGCTTATTCGCTTGAAATAAGATTAAAATATTCCTTACCATGTGCACATCTTCTCGTTCTTCAATATCTTAAACTCTATCAGTTGAACTATCAAAACTAATTAGCCTTATGCAAGTATATACAATAATCTATAATATAATTTCGTGCGTCCCAGATTGAAGAGAGAGAAACTTTGCATATTATTACTTACGGTTTAAGGATATACTGCCAAAAAGGATTTTTTGGGTAAAAAGTCTCCATAAGTAATAAAAAATTAAAAACCGACCGTATCGTTTGGAAATCGGCGCGCACGATTCGATTTCGCAGTTTGAGTGAGGTAGGCGCGGTAATTGTTCTTGCTCGTTTGTGAAAGAAGTTGACACCGCGCTCTCTCCCGGGCAATCACAATGCTTCGGAACAGATCTGCAAGGGGATTAAACATCCTTGGCATCCAAGACAAAGGGATTAAACGTCCTTGGCTGCGAGGCGCTCTAAGGATGTAAAACATAGGTGATTAGGGAACAGATAAAGGAGTTGGATTGTGAAGGTTCGCTTCAACAAAATCAACTATCAGTTGTTAAATAAATAAAACAACAATTTATTATGAACCTTTGTCATAGAACAAACTTTTTTGCAAAAATAAATAAATGAGATAAGAATATTATAAAATATAACCGATAGGAGAGGACAAACCTGAAGAAATAAGACAATCCCGTGGCATAAAAGATGATCATTCGGACGGGCTGCACGCACATACACGCGATTTTTGTTAACATTGTGAACCTAATCTTCAATTTACACGCTGTTGGGAGTCCGAGAACGCAGTGTGCTTAAGCGCCATAACAAATCTTAGAGGGACTAAATTCGACCCCACCTTGGGATGTGGTACCAATTGCAAATAGCACAAAATTTCGTATTATGATGATCCTCCAGGTTTTGTCTAAAATGACTTTCCTGCTCCCTAAAGGACCGTTGAGCCCAGTTTGAATACCCGTTGCTTGTAATGAAGGAAATTTTAAAATGAAAAAAAACTAAACATTAATATTAAAGAAATTACATTGTGTTTTACTAGTCATTATAATGAATTATTAATATGGTAGTTTAAATTCGTCCCATTCTTGTGAAGTTACCCCTGGTTATACATAAATACTGCAATATTTGGATGGAAAATAAATGCAGGTTTGCTAAAGGAATTACAATGATAAACTGGCTTGAATGATCAACACACATTTCAATTTCAAGCTCTTACGGTAGACGGTGCACCCAGTTCTGAATGAAACGATATAAGTACGTTCCGACTTCCCCAACAAGAAACATCGACGGCCGTAGAATTCCTAACGAGCGAAAATTCCTCGCTCCCAAATTCCACCCGCCCCCACCCCCAACCCGAGTGCATCCTGGCCGCGCGTTGCGCCGGGGACTCGGTTTCGTTTCAAGATGATCATAACAGGTTAGTAATGAAGTAAATGTCCGCGCTCCATCTTCCTCAATTAGCAGGCGCTGCCTCCCCCGGCGCGGGCAATGCCGGGTTCATTACTCCGTCATTACGCGAACAAGCGGCCGCGCGGGACGTCCGCCGGCGACGCGGCGCTCCTCCGGTTATTAACGGATAGTCAGAACGGTAAACGCATTCATCACGCGAACGCCGCCGCCGCCGCCGCGCCGCACCGCGTCGGCGAAGATAACGTGTCTCGACTTCTAATTTCGCAAAATACATCTAACGAGGAGCAGCTCTCATCTCCTTCAGCTCGGCCTCCGCGTTTATATCGTTAGGAGGGTCCCCCTCCCCCTGTTTGTCTTCCTCAGTTGCGCCCTTCTGCGTTGGCAGGACTTCCGAAAGATTCCAACTTAATTCGGTGAGAGTATGTGAGTATAAGTTGGACGCGGCTCGGAGCTTTGGAAGCAGCTTGTTAGAGGTTGGTATATGATTGATGGGGAAGTGTACTTAAAATGAATGAAAGTTTAAAATATCGATTTCAGGATGCTGTTCATGGACAGATCTTTTAGTTTGGAAATCAATTGCCGTTCATTATACGTAGGAATGCACTTCCTTTGAAACTATTGTAGTTGATTGCGGTGTTTTATGGCGTCGAATATCCATAACATTGATTTAAAATTAGAGTATAAGTCCTCATGAAGAAGCTATTTTGACTGTTGATCCAATTTATCTAACTTTTAATTACGCAATACACATTCGACGAGAACCCGATCTCATCTTCTCGTACTTGGCGTTTCCTTTCATTGAATTCCAAAGCTCCCTTCGTTTGTCTTCCTCAGCATGACCCTTCTCTGTTGGAAGAGCATTGAAATTATTCAAACTTAATTCTAGATGGTGGGAAATGAGAGCATCTTCTCTCGAAAAGAATTGTTCCCTTGGGAACTATCCTTTCATGCTTAAATGAAAGCATGATTATAGTATCGTGCTCGTGTAATAGTATCGTGACATTCAGTTCTAAAATCGATTGCCATTTATGTAGGAGTAGTAGAAAACGAAAACCTAATATTCTATCAAATTTAGCCACTTTTAAATATACTAATTCTCTAAACAGATCTTACAATTGTAATTCCTCACTGCTTAGTATCTGGCTGAATTATTTATATTTTTTCAATTTCTTCAACTTTTACTTCTCAATATGCACGTAATGAGATAGTGCTGTCATCGCAATCGCCTCCTCCTATGTCATTTCGAAGATTCCTATTAGCCTTCCTCAACTGGGGCCTTCTCCCATGTGTACATTTTGAAAAATTAGAACTTGATTCTGAAAGAGAAGTGTTAGGGATACAAACATGGTCATACGAAAAGAACGTGGGCATGGGAGTGATAACGAATTGTGAATTATGGTTTTAAGAAATGAAAGCTAAATATTTCTACTTAAGGATGAATTGTAACCATGAATTATATAGCTTCGCTTGAAAAGCAGTCTGCATCCGTAAATAAAAGAATTCGCTTACTTTGAAATCGAGAGATGCTGATTGCAGAAGTTGATGTTTATAATGGGTTTTGACACCAAGAGATCAAAAAACAGAAGCAAACTATAATTTAGATTGAACTACATCAGGATGTTGTGATTGAATGATGAGTATGTTTTCAATTCCTCGAGATCAATATTTGAGCAGTTTCAGAAAATCGAGCATTTATTTACATGATGTTTACATTTTTAGGATTATTTTCAATCAATTCACTCTTAGAATGATCAACATATTTAGAGGTGAAATGTTAGGCAGGGGAAGTCTCGCAGCGCCTAGACAAGTAATTTACTGAATTATTATAATTATTATAATTCAGTCAATGAGTCATTAATACACAAACTAGGAATACTTTACAATTTCCTACTTAAATTTAAATCCGGTAAATGCCATGGGTACTTGTTATACATTTAGTATCGTGCGTTACTAAAGGAAAATCAATTGGCCAAACTAGACTAAAACCATCTTGTATTAAGCCTTCGTAGAAGACCTTATATGAAATTTAAAATTTATTTTGAGCCTCTCCCGGCTGAATTGACATTGAAATACTTCATCGAAGTAGGCCTGAAAACACTCGACCAATACGTGACCGTTTAGTGCGTGGCCTAAGCAATTTGTTGTTGTCAATGAATCAGAAATGAGGCAACTTAATCGTGAAGTAAAAAATAACAGTGTACGTAAAAAATGTGTATTGGTGTAAGAAACATCATTAATTGGTAATGGTCGAGCCTGCGGCGGTTCATTATCCGGAAGAAACATTCCTTTCCTTCAAAGGCGCTTGTGGCAGTACCGCGTAATTTACACAAGGGGTGATTTTTAGTTGTCGGAATTACGAAAACCACTCAGCTTAATCATATCTTCAAAAACGCTGCAATTATTCAAAATAAATGATATGTCAGATATGACTAGGCATTAATTGGTTATAAATCATTATACAAAGAATAGGAATTGAAATACGATATCAGTCTTGGTACAGAATGCACGTTTCCTTTTGTCCACGTCTGGTATGGTTCGTTAAAGCAAATAAATCACTCCCAATATCAGCTCCAAGATCAGCAGTACCTGGGAGGGGTCATTCTTTATACTTGTTGCAGTTCAACAACTCTCGTGTTGCAGAGGCTTGAAAGTAGCCCTTCCACTTCCGGATACCGAGCTCGGGTACCGCACATTCCAAATGCAATTAGCAATAAAAGAAATTATCCCTGTAATTTTATTCACAAAATTCCACTTAATTTCCAAGTCAGTCCTAGATGTCCTGTTTAATTCGGTGTTTCTCTTAGCGAGTTTATTTGCTTATGTATTTTGAAAATGTTACACTGAACGAAAGAAAATAATCACTGACATTTAATTGCGAGCTCAATGGTATATTGAATGTAAAAAAGTTAATGTTGATAAGAAAATCAAAACTTTTAATAAGATCATAAATTAATATAATAATACTGAGTAAATTAACAATGTTAGTTTTATCAACATTAGTATTATTATTGTTATTGTTTTTGTCGCGAATTGGCCATCATACGACCACCCGAACGCGCCACGTGTACCCACCGAGACCGAGTCATTTTCCCCCGGGGGCAAGTGCACGTGACATTTTCGGGGGGATCAGCACTTATATGCCGAATCCATTTTTACACCCCAAGGTTGTTAGCCCAGGGGGGTTAAAGTATGAGGGGATAATGATGGGTGAATGGACACAATCAAACATTCAGACTCAAACACACACAACCATGCCCGAGGCGGGATTCGAGCCCACGATCCTTCATTCCAAGACCACTACGACACTACTTCCTTAGCAATCTAGGCCACCCGAATCGGCATTATTATTATTATTATTATTATTATTATTATTATTATTATTATTATTATTATTATTATATTATTCATATAATATTTGCGAGTAGTACGTTCTATATTATCTTTAATGACCTTGGATAGAACGTGTATGTCGTGACCGGCCGCACATGATTGAATGTGCCGCCACAGGAGCACGTCAGGGGGGCGTTACCGCCCCTGGCGGCAGCGGCCAGCAGCAAGCACGGGCCAGCGGTGCGCGGCTGAGTGCGGCCGCCACGCCTGAGCGAGCGGGGCGAGATTCGACCCCGCCCCTTTTACACAGCCAGTCGGCGGGCCTACGGCCCGGGGGGGCTATAAAACCTCGACGCGGAGCTGAGGCAGCAGTCAGTGAGTGAGTGAGCGAGCAGCGGTGAAAGTGCGTCGAGACAGTGTTTAAGTGGTGGTTACGGTGAAGTGCGATAGACTACGACAACAGCGCTACGACAACGGACTCTTCTTTCTGGTTACTTGGTGGACTCGGCATACCTTGGTACATCTTCTGGACTTACGACAACACGGCTTCGTCTCTGTACCAATTCTTCAGGATATCCGGCACTATAGCTTTGTACTTGGTTTTTGGCAATAAATTGTTTATTGAACCTTTGTGTTTGTAACTTGGACACTTCAAATTGGCGACGAGGAGAAAACAACGACATGGAGTCCGAACAAATAACAACTTTAATTACGCTGATGCAGCAACAGATGCAGCAACAGCAACAACAGATGCAGCAGCAGCGGCAGCTGGCGGAAGCACAGATACAACAACAGCAGAAGCAGCTCGAGTTGCAACAACAGCAGATGCAGCAGCAACAGCAACAACAGATGCAACAACAGCAGAAGCAGCTCGAGCTACAACAACAGCAGATGCAGCAGCAGCAACAACAGGCTGATAGGCAGATGGCGGCATTGTTGGAGGCGGTCAGTGCCCGCTCCCCTCCACAGTTCCCTGGTTTCCGCCCGGACGCAGAGGAATGGGCCGAGTACATACACAGGTTGGAGCAGCACCTACTGTGTTACAAGGTAGGAGACGCAAAAATGAAAAAGGCGTTCTTTTTGAGCTGCGTAGGTAACAAGGTGACCAACCTAGTGAAAAAACTGTTCCCAGAGAGAGAAATATCGAGTGTCAAATGGGCAGAAATGCTAGAGAAGCTCAACAATTACTTCAACAAAGTGCCTCATGTGGTAGCAGCTAGGTTCAAATTTTTTCAGTGCAGAAAAAGTGAGGGGCAAACACACAGTGAGTGGATTACAGAGCTAGCCGGGCTGGCGCGGCATTGTCAGTTCAAGTGCCCGCCATCAGATAAGGAAGTGTCATACGCGGAGACTTTAATAAGGGACATGGTAGTGCTACACACACCGGAAGAGAAAATTAGGTTTCAAGCCTTACAAAGTGATAACCCTTCATTAGAGGAAATACACAATCTATGTAAGACGTACGAGATGACTTGTGAGACAGCTCGCCAGATCGCAGCAGAATCGCACTTGCACCACATCAAAAACAGTGGGTCGGTACGCAGCGGAAAGACGGCAAAAGAATACGAGACCGACAGTGACTCCAGTGAGTATAGTGACAGTGCCGGGAAAGGTTACCGCAACAAAGGCGGCAACCACTGTGAGTGGAGGCGTAACCCCCGACCCAGCGGCAAACCAGTGTTCAAGAGAGCCAGTGGCAGTGGAAGTGACAGTGACAGTGTGCAAAGAAAGAAGTCGTGTAAAAACTGTGAGAGGTTACATGCAAGAGAACAATGTAGGTTCAGAAACGCGCAGTGCTTTTGGTGCAAGAAAGTGGGCCACATTAGGGAAGTATGCGGAAAAAAGAGGCACGCGGAGCGGTACAAGAAACAAGAGCAAGACATGGAAATCGATATGATCAGTCAAGTGCTCGATACCAGCAAGGAAGATAAACTAATGGTCAAAATTGAGTTGGGAAAAGTGCCGGTGAGTTTCCTGCTAGATACAGGGGCCGCGGTAACACTCATCAATTTAGAAACCTACCAGCGGTTAGGGGCACCCAGGTGTCAGAGGGTGCAGAAAGGCTTGTACGCTTTCGGCAGGACCCCAATTAAGGTGTTGGGGAAAGTGTCGCTAAGGGCAGCTTACAAGAAGAAGCAGGCTGATATTGAAGTGATCGTGGTGGACCGCTACGACGTGACGAACATTTTGGGCCTCGACTCCTTTGATAAACTCGGGTTTGGAGTAATTGACTCAGTGAACCAGGTCGCGAATAACGAAGAAACACAGGTCGTCGGGAAGCTGGAACAAGAGTTTCCAGAAGTGTTCTCTCCCGGGCTCGGGGAATGTAAACACTTCCGAGCAAGCATCCAGTTGAAGGAGGGGCACAAGCCACGCTTTTTCAAAGCAAGACCAGTCCCGTGGGCCCTCAGGGAAAAAGTAGCCGAAGAGCTGAGACGGCTGCAGGCGGACGGTGTTATCACTCCAGTATCAACAAGCCAGTGGGCCACGCCGTTGGTCGTGGTAAAGAAAGCCAATGGTTCGATTAGATTGTGCGGTGATTTCAAGAGTACTGTGAACCAACAGGTAGAAGTAGAGCAATATCCAATCCCGAAGCCGGAAGATCTGTTCTATAAATTGTCTGGTGGACGACAATTCTCAAAAATTGACTTACGGGACGCATACCTACAGCTGCCACTCGACCAGCAAGCCAAGGAAGTTTTGGTGATTAACACCCCGTTAGGACTCTTCAGATATAACAGGCTGCCATTCGGCGTGAATTCCGCAGCCGCACTGTTCCAGCGCTGTCTAGAACAGTTGACAGCAGAGCTGAAGGGCTGTTGTAACTACCTGGACGATATCATAGTCACGGGGAGCACGGAAAAGGAACACGAGGAAAACTTGAAGAGTTTATTTAAGGTGCTCCAGGACAATGGTTTGAGGGTGAACAAGGTCAAGTGTGAATTCTTTAAGGACCAGGTAGTGTTCTTGGGGCACGTGCTGGATAGCACCGGCATTTCACCCACTAGCCAGCACGTAGAAGCCATCCTACGACTGCCACCGCCAGCAGACGTGAAGCAGCTGCAAGCATTATTGGGAAAAGTGAACTATTATAACAAGTTCATTAGGAATTTTTCTACTATCGCAGCTCCACTAAACAAGCTGAGGAAGAAAGGAGTGAAATTCGTATGGTCCCAAGACTGCGAAAGAGCTCTGAGCCGGTTGAAGGAAGAACTAGTCAAAACAGTTAAGTTAAATCATTTTGTGCCGGGTAGGCTCACCACGGTAGCAGCGGACGCCTCTGAGTATGGTCTTGGGGCGGTGTTATCGCAGAAGGACAGCAATGGGGTGGAGAGGCCTATTGCGTTTGCGTCAAAATCCCTCAACAAACATCAAAGAAATTATTCGCAAATTGAAAAGGAGGCATTGGGAATAATCTTCGCGGTGAGAAAGTTCAACGATTATTTATATGGCAGTAAGTTCCATATAATTACTGATCACAAGCCGCTAGTGCAACTATTTCACCCTGGAAAACGGATCCCGGAGAGCACAGCGAAGAAACTGCAAAGGTGGGCGCTATTCTTGTCAGACTACAATTACCAGATCCACTTCAGGAGCACAACGCAGCACGCCAATGCGGACGCTTTATCCAGGTTGCCAGGAGGTCCGGACTTGGAGTTCGACAAGCTGGAGGAAGAGTGCCTCCAGATTGATACGGAAGAATGCCTGGTACTGTCGGAGTTCCCATTGGGAGCCAGAAGAATCGCGCAGGAGACGGATAAAGATCCAGAGCTGCGGGCAGTGAGGAATTATGTTAGGGAAGGCTGGCCACTTAGGTGCTTGAGGAGCAATGCATCCTGGTATAACAAGAAAGACAGGTTGACTTGCAAGGCAGGAGTGTTGCTCTTAGCCGGAGAGGAATTTACGAGAGTCGTCATCCCGAAGGTACTAAGGAAGACCGTATTGGACCTCCTCCATGAGGGACACTGGGGGGTGGTCCGCACGAAGCAGCTGGCGCGTCGTCACTGCTTCTGGGAGGGGATGAACTCCGACATCGTACAGTTGCTCAAGAGATGTGAGGCCTGCCAGTTAAATCAGAGCGCACCGAGGAAGGATTTGGTTCCCTGGCCTGAGCCTAGTGAGCCGTGGGAACGGGTACACGTAGACTTCGCGGGCCCATTTTGGGACAAGATGTGGTTGGTCGTAGTAGACGCCAAGTCTAATTACCCATACGTAGTGGAAATGGCTAACACCACGTCGACTCAGACCATCAATGCGCTAGAGAGAATTTTTGTGACCGAGGGGCTACCGGTCACGTTGGTGTCAGACAACGGAACCCAATTCACATCCCAAGAGTTCGCGAATTTCTGCGCGAGCAATGGGATCCAGCATGTCTGTGCACCGCCGTTTCACCCGCAATCGAATGGGGAAGCGGAGAGGTTCGTGAGAACGTTCAAGACAGCCATGTCGAAAGCGCGCGCAGCAGGTACGCACAGGTCCAGAGCGCTGCTGCGGGTCTTGGTCACCTTCCGCACCTTGCCAGGCGCGGACGGCAGGAGCCCTGCCGAGGTACTTCACGGGAGACAACCGAGAACGTTGTTGTCACTGCTTAGCCCGGTGGATCCTTACAGGTCGGTAGGAACGCAACCAAGATTCCAGGTGGGTGATATGGTATATTGTACCTCTTTTAAAAAATGCCCAGCTTGGCTCCCGGGCATAGTAACGGCAGCAAAAGGGAACAGGACATACCTAGTCCGCACAGAGGGTAGGGTAGTGACACGCCACCAGGGGCAGTTGAGACCCCGGGTAAACCCCAGCAGGGTGGATTCACTCCCCAAGGTATCACAACAAGAGTTCTATAAAAAAGTGATGAGGGAAACCATTTACATCCCGCAGGAGACAGCCGCCGCAGGGACCAGCGGCCAGGACACAGCAGAACCCCCACCAGAGGAGGTCAGCGAGCCAGGAGGAGAAGGCGCAGTGGAGACACCCAGGGCGCAGTTGCGCCCCCGGAGGAGCACCAGGAGGGTGCGTTTTGCGCCGTATACGACGCAATTGGGCGCGGAGGGTGTCGTGACCGGCCGCACATGATTGAATGTGCCGCCACAGGAGCACGTCAGGGGGGCGTTACCGCCCCTGGCGGCAGCGGCCAGCAGCAAGCGCGGGCCAGCGGTGCGCGGCTGAGTGCGGCCGCCACGCCTGAGCGAGCGGGGCGAGATTCGACCCCGCCCCTTTTACACAGCCAGTCGGCGGGCCTACGGCCCGGGGGGGCTATAAAACCTCGACGCGGAGCTGAGGCAGCAGTCAGTGAGTGAGCGAGCGAGCAGCGGTGAAAGTGCGTCGAGACAGTGTTTAAGTGGTGGTTACGGTGAAGTGCGATAGACTACGACAACAGCGCTACGACAACGGACTCTTCTTTCTGGTTACTTGGTGGACTCGGCATACCTTGGTACATCTTCTGGACTTACGACAACACGGCTTCGTCTCTGTACCAATTCTTCAGGATATCCGGCACTATAGCTTTGTACTTGGTTTTTGGCAATAAATTGTTTATTGAACCTTTGTGTTTGTAACTTGGACACTTCAGTGTAGTTAGTAATGATATCCCAATATGTACTCGAATAGTAACGTGGATAGATGACTAGATCGAGTTCAGCCTCTGTTTGGAGAATTCTATCGGCTGGCTGCTTCTTTTTGTGGCTTCTCGGAGCAACAGCAGATGAATGTCGGAGCAGGGCCCTGACAAACGGATCATGGACTGTGTGCGATCTTTCCTTCCTCTCTCCTGGCCTATCCTCACTCCTTAGTAACACACACTTTTCCTTACATGCATGACAGTACCACACATGACGGGAACTTGTCCCGTCCGGGGTGCTATCCCGATGGTAGGAGGTACGTTGATGGGGCCAACTATTAAAGAGGTTTCTGTTTGCTCTTCTTTTTAAAAACAATTATTCTAAAATAATTTCAATTACATTTCGATTTAGCGAATGGATGTGAAAACGGTGTTGGGTTTTCACGTCGTATAGTTTATGGATACTTAGAATGAAGATTATACTTTCATTTGCAATTATTTGCATTTGCCGTTCGACATAAATAAAAATGGTGTTCTTAGTTTTGTAAAAGATTCACATAAATATTTATTTGACTACATAACTTAAATTTACATTTTGGAAGAGTTATTCCTACAAGAAGCATGAAATTTCAAATATAATTTTCATTGTAATGTGAAAGGTACTGAAACTTCCTTTACGATATGCGATATTCTGTTGTCCCTACAAGGCAATTAAAATAACACAGGTAAGTGTAAATTAATCCGTTCCTTTAAAATACCAGTAAGTATAGAAGTAGCAAACCACAAACACGGATGAGACTCCAAACCGCAGCGTCGCGTCGTCGTGTTGTAACAGGCGCATCAGCGACCCCGACCCGCTCCATTACCACACTATCCATCACACAGTCTCCGAGGCTACCGCCAGAGAGCGACGCACGGGCGCGGCGGTGGGAGCGGTGGTGGACACGGGGACAGGAGCAAGAGCGGGAATAGAGAGGGAGCATGAACGGGTTGAACATTGGAACGGGTGCTGCAGGCGTCGCTGGAGCGAAAGTGCGAATGGTGTCAGGAGGAGGGTATTGTGGTGTGATCAGGGGCGAAGAATGGTGCTGGGGCGTTCGTTGGGGTGGGCGCGGGAGCGGGGCGCGCGTGGGGAGGTGGGGGGTGGATGCGAGGTCGTCATCTGGGGCGGGGGTGGCCCCCGCGCGGGCGCTGGGGCGAATGCGTAGTCGTACTTTGGCGGTGGCGGCGGGGGCGAGTGCGTGCACGGGGGCGGGCGCTGGGGCGAGCGCGAGGCAGCGCTGGAACGGACGCGGGGGCGGCCGTTGAGGTGCGTCAGATGATGGGGGTGGGGGCGGGCGCTGAGGCAGCTAGCGAGGGTCTGGGCAGCGCCGCGAATAATTAAATCCGTGACAGTCGGTGCGGCGCCCGCTAACAAACCGCCCGCGCCGCCCTTTGACCCCGCGCGGTGCGCGCATTTGCATAGTGTGGTTGCGGGCGATCGCCCGTCGGTGGGGCGGCCTCTGATTCTTCTTGCGCTCCCGAGGGCCTCCGCGCGGAGCGGCTCGGCAAAATTAATGGTGCCCAGAGAACAATAAATCTCAAAGAGCATTTGAAACCGTTTGAAGGAACAGGGAAAAGAATTCACGGTATTGCAAATAATTGGCGTTGTCTTGAAAGGAATGGAACTTTGCGGTAACTGTTGGCGCTAAGCTTGGTGTTGATGTGTCATTCATTTTTACATGAAACTCTAGTAAGTAAATGTGGGTACTGGTTATGACACAAACTCTCCATGTTTCCTTCGGAATGTATTTTCTTATTGAGACAACGTTACTTATCACTTAAACTTTACATGTACGGAATTAAATATATTTAATTTGTCGTTAGTAAGGTGAGCCGTCTCATCATCAAGACGCATTACTCAGCGGTATTTTCGTTTATAATTTTCCTGATATTTCATTTTAGTTAATTGTGACTGAAAGTAAAAGTCGTCTGTCTTCCCATTTTTTATTTGCGAGTTGAACAAATGATGTTAAAAATATTAATAGAAACGTTTTCAATATGACAGTTGAATTAAAACGTTAAAATGCGACAGAATATAAAATTTTCAAATAATTATAATAATGATAATATGGAGCTCCAATATTCATCTTTAATTCTCTTCACATTTTCAATCTTAGAATAAACGAGAACTTTAAACAAATAATTTTAGTTCACAAATTGTTAGTTTCTTATTAAATAACGTAGAAAAATATATACGCATACATATAGAACTGGAATTAGCCAAATTATCGGCGTTTTGTTTTAGCATATCAACTTATTGGAGAACTGTTATATACATTGCTAAGACACGACCAAGCCTCTTTCAACCTGCAGTATATCTTTCAGATTTTCTGCCTCAAAAAAAGACTGCAATGCAGCTTCATCATTCTTTCATCTGTATTTATTTTCCTCAAAACAAGCAGTCAGCGTTATAATAGCGTACATTTGTTTTCAGCGAATACACTTTACAACCTTCCTGTAAGCATATTTTAATGAGATGAAAAGTAAATTTGAAAGTATAAAATGCACATAAACACTTCCCGCGGTTTCAATTAAAATTTAATTTTCGCCTCACGAAGCCCACAGCCTCGAAGTTGAATATTGTGCATGTGAGCCTTTCAGGGAGGTCTTTCTGGGAGGCAGAATCTCAAAGCGCAAACAAATTCGTCACGGAGTGAAAAACTATTATATACTTCTCCGTACATCGCACAGAGTATTGTAAAGCACAGCTGATGGAGGGTGCAGCGTGTTCGATGCATCGCATAGTTCGGAGGCAGGCCTTTTTTACCATGTTCGCAGAGATCCGACTACTGTGCCAGATAAGTGTGGTAATTACAAAAATACTCCATCACTTCCCGATTCGGGGGAGGGGGACGCAGTGGGGAGGACAGTCCCGTATCTTCTTCCTTAACAACCGGCTTGCGCCGTTGGGAAGGCCATATCCATAAAGGATTGAATAGGTTGTTGAAATAAAGAAATGTCCAATTGTTGATTCTCTCAGAAGAATTAATTACGAGGAAAAACAGACATCTATAAAATAACATGTTTAGCTTTGGTCACAATATAAATTGATTTTGTGTTATCGTTCATGAGTGGTGAAGTTCCACTAGGGTATTGGAATTAAATTTTACAACAAAAAATTAAGGTAAACGAAGACATTGAATGTTAACACTGTAATCAAATTTCATTGTAAAATGTCTTCTTTGTTGTTGTAACACTTTTTCAATAAATGTTTCCTTTAGTGAATAATATGTCATAATATGTCAGTCTAATGTTATTCGTATCTCGTTAATTGAGTTTGCATTATTAACTTAAACAAAGTGTAATTACGAAGTTTGTTTCATCATCAGAGTGCTTAAAGGTTTCCATCCATTTGATATTTCGTTCATTCTCTGAAATAATTCTGTGAACAAGTACACTGGGATGTGGAAATTTAAAGAAGATTGAAGTCTATACCTGAGAACGCTATCTTTAAACTGTATGTATTTGCTTAGAGCTACATTTTCTTTCGTCAAATGTCTATTTTAGTTTATCGTGCTCATGTATGTGAAAAATAATATGGAAGATTTAATAAAAAATTAAACTAGCACTTCCTTAAAATACAACAGAAATTTAAAAATAAATTATAGCATTCTACTATCACCCGAAAATTGATGTTTCGTATTTTCGTGTTTTTAATGGTGTTTCATTTAGAAGTAAATGTGGTTTTTCATTTGTACCTGAGGATCTTTTGAATATTTAAAATATAAATGATTGTGATTTTGAATAAAATACACTTCCGTTTTGTCAAATGTTTCCCAAGCAAAACTATTTAGACTCCCACTCCTTACAGATTTTGAGACATTTCTGTTCTCTCAACCCTGAAATCCCATTCTAGTTTGTTTGGAAAATGAACAGCTCTCGCGAGTATACCAGTGATAGAACGGTTCAATAGAGTAGGTTGAAGACCGCACCATCTTTCTTCTCGGCTAGGATGAAATTGTGGCACCTCCGTTGAGGCCGTCAGTCCAGTAAACAAATTGCGACAGGTAAATTGTGCGGATCACTTGTTGGCACGCGCTACACGGCTCTCGCATGGACGAGAGCGGCATTTTGTCTGCCTTGCGTGCTGCAATTTTGTATTATTTGCTTTGTTTTCGTATCTTGTCGAGTTTCTGAACTTCATGTTCCCTGGGACTCGTTGCGTTCTGTTCTTTTATTTCTATATCACAGCGTCACGTTTTTCCTTTATGCACTCGTCTGGTTACAACGACCTTCTTGCCCGCGATCTTCTGTCTAGATAGTAATAAAAATAATGTAGTATGTGCAGTTCATAAATACTTCTGAAGCCACAAGTACAAAGTGTTCCGGTATCCGGGTCTTTTAAAAGAAAACATGCGCAGGATGTTTTGTCAAAAATGTGTTCTAATGAACCAAGCTTGCAACGAAGTATATTATGTACCCCGTCATGTTAGCTAAATGATATAAAAACCTTCAAATTATTTCAAATAGAATAAAAAGTTACAAAATGCAGTAAATTATTTACGTATTTTTTATTCATTTGAGTATGTATGTAGGGCCGCCTTTTGCCAGCTAGCGGTGTTCCCAGGCCTGGGCACAGTTTTATTTATTTTCCACGCTTGCGGTAAGAAGGACGTGTGGCGAGCGTGACCCATTCCATCACTGTACCTAACTTACTTGCCCTGCCTCAGCTTTTCTTCGCCACCTTGGTTGCACACAGTAAACTGAGTCAATTTGTATCAGAAAGCTACAGCTTCATATTTGCCTCAGCCGGGAATCGAACCTGGAACCGTTCACAGCAAGCCAGTACGCTCTCCATGACCTACTCAAGGAGAGCTTTTCATATTACCTTTTAAACAATGAATGACTTGTTGGAACTCAATGAATGGGGCTTGTTGGGACTCAATGAATAGTTGGAATATAACCGACTTCCTTGGAATTAGTTTTGAAAACACTCTTCTACCACCAATCGGGCAAAAAGCCTTTAGGATCAGTGAGGAACATCTAAGACTTAGGAAAAAATCATCTTCTTCGCAAGATTATCGCACCTTACCTAATTATCTGTTCTCTACAATGAAAGATAGTCGGTAATAGATTTTTTTAAACAAGGCAGCATTCTCCACGCCTTTTCGCTTTATTCTTCACTTTTTTCGGTAAGTAAATTATCAGTTCCAATCTTAGTGGAACTAAAGAGTACGTGTGCACATGCCTTTCGGCACCGGTAAATACTCTTGGAAGGCACGCGTTTAGCACTCACTGTACACTCCTTCGTAGTTCTTCCCTTGTAAAATCCCCCACACAATAGTCTCTAATAATTTACAGGAAATATTACGAGCAATAAATATAACAGGAACGGGATATTACGGAAATATACCGTAGAAGGATATTACGAAACATAAAACACTCATTACCTCATTACATATCAGAAACCTTCTTCCGATAAAATTCCATTTCTTAATCTAAGTACTTCTCTTTTTTCTATTTAGGCTAATTTTGTATTAACTGTGTTAGATTTCTGATGGCGAAAATTGTACTTCTTAGACATTCGATTGTTACTAAATTTTGAATAGACCCAAGAAGTGATAGTGTACGTAAGTTTAATACATTTTGAAAAGTTGACAAACTTCAGGTTACAAAAATATATCTTAAATATTAAAATAGTTTTGCTTCTCAATGAAATGACAAACAATAATTAAATATGTTACAATGCAATATTTAAATGGTTTCTAAGAGCGCGGTGCTAACTTTAAACCCTCAGACTATCAATCCCAAAACAGGAAATCGTTTTTCACGGAATAGTGATTAAATGTTATTTCATATTTTTCCTCACTTCGGTATTTAAGTTGCTGCCGGTTCGTCTTCACTGCACCATCCTTCCTGCATCATCCTTCCTGCACCATCCTTCCGGCATCTTCCTTGCACCATCTGGATCACTCTAAACCCCTCTTTTTGGATTTGGTTTAAAGCCGCTTTCAGATATTTGAAGTGTTCATTAAAAGAATATGTTTTACACTTTTTTTGAGCGTCTTTAAGGAATGTTCAACCTTTTGAGTTTAAATGTAAGCTTCACAACGCCTGTTGGCTTTTTCTATAAAGGAAATCATTCCCGTTTTTCAATTTCAATCTGTTTTGATCATTATCATAATTTTCACACCAATACTTACATCTGTACTATTGACTAAAATGAATAATTATTTACCAAAAATGTGTTTTTATTCGTTGAATGAATTTGTTATGTAGGAATTCACACATTCGGTTGTTGAAATAACACAGTGTTGCCTCATGCTTCGTTTTACGCATCCCACCGTTTGGAAGGAATTGTTCTTCTTTCAATTCCAGCCGTTCCGTTGTTTTCCTGTTATCATTCATATTAGTCTTTCTTGACTGTGTTATGTTATGTTTTGTAATTTTCTTATGTCATTCTTTAGTCAACTTTAAATTTTAGCTTTGAAAACGAAGAGTGCCATATTACCACCGTCATAATAGACTATTCTATGGGACAGTATTCTTAATTTAGATTTAAGTCTCTTATGAATAACCTGTAAAAACGATGTTCTATTGTTCATAATTGTCGATGCGACTACAAACACAGTTTTTTAATAACACGAAACGGAGAGAGAGATATAGAGACACAGCGAGAGAGAGAGAGAGACAGCAAGAGAAAGACAGCGAGATATAGAGATAGAGAGACAGACAGCGAGAGAGAGAGAGAGAGAGAGAGAGAGAGAGAGAGAGACAGCAAGAGTAAGACAGCGAGAGAGAGACAGCAAGAGAAAGACAGCGAGAGAGAGAGACAGCAAGAAAGAGAGAGAGGGGGACAGCAAGAGAAAGAGAGGGACAGTAAGAGAGAGAGACAGTAAGAGAGAGAGACAGCAAGAGAGAGAGACAGCAAGAGAGAGAGACAGCAAGAGAGAGAGACAGCAAGAGAGTGAGACAGCAAGAGAGTGAGAGACTGCAAGAGAGTGAGAGACTGCAAGAGAGTGAGAGACTGCAAGAGAGTGAGAGACTGCAAGAGAGTGAGAGACTGCAAGAGAGTGAGAGACTGCAAGAGAGTGAGAGACTGCAAGAGAGTGAGAGACTGCAAGAGAGTGAGAGACTGCAAGAGAGTGAGAGACAGCAAGAGAGAGAGAGAGAATGGTGAACTGAAAAGTGACGAACCCGTGTGTTGCAGGCAGCACATTGCAGCTCAGCAGAAGGTGTTCATGGCCCCCTGCGCATCGCGGCGGGGGCTGCAGGCGCCGGCGGGACCCGCTGCCGGCCCGGCCCCCCACGTGCGACCTTCCCTCAAATGGACGCGTGGGGCGAAAATTGGCCCCACGATCACTCACTTGCAATTCAGATTAATGTGCTGACAGTCTGTCCGTGATCTACGAGAAGATTTACAGCCCTCTCTGGAGATAAAAATTAATGTCCGGGGAAATTTAATTTCGCGGACTATATTGAAATCGAGGGCATCTGAAAGTAAAACCTCATATGGACAGTACAAGTATCCCTGCCAAGAATGTGTTGAACCAAAGTAATTTATGGTATGGTGAGACCCGACAATCTAATGATTTTTACATTTCGGACACATGAACGCACTAATAAACACATAAATTAATGATGGTTTCCATCTGAATGTTTTAAACTCAATAGAATAAAATACGATATGGGTGAAATATACTACCTTGACATGTAATATTTCGCTGATACAAGAGTATTTTCACGTTTTTTCAAACACTGATCGTTCATTTGTATGGTAATCGTGTAATAATTTCTTAAAATATTCAACGTCTAAATTGAGAAACGTTTCAGCACCTTTTGTCCATATTGCGCTTTACAACGTTGTGGTAGAACTAATTATCTACGTTGCTCACTTCGAATATACGCATAAATCTATGGTAAACCATGCTGCCTCCGGCCACGTGAGAAGATTCTCTGGTTTTGTTTGATGCGTAGAAGCTTTAAAAAAAAACAACAAATAAGCAGTTTTAAATGTAAGTGAAAATCTATTATGTTAATCAGAAACCTCAGTATACCAGTATATTCTCATTCTCAGTGTATTATTGCTTAAGATGCTGCTAACGTCACGGTTTGAGGAAGAAAGAAGCTTTAATATTCATCTATGCCGTTTCCGAAGAGGCAATGTTTGTTGTTTCAAGACCACATCTTTCACATACTCAACTGCAGAATTTTTACTGCAGCAAGCCAATACTAAATAGTAATCACTCAAATATTATTTGACCATAAATACAGGAAAGATCTACAAAGATAGACAAATTCAGATTTTGCTCATGAATACATGGAAATACTACTCGAATTATTAGAATTTGCCCAGGCATTCGGAATTAATAGTTATATCTACGGTGTTCAAAAGCACTTAACATTTACGTTTAATGTGGAGCATGACCTTCAACCTCAACACATTCCACACGCACCATTCGCATCTGGCGAGCGGGACAGCTCATTACGCATCAGACCACGCACTCACTGCCTACATCACAGGCCGAATTCTCTTTCGCCACGTCCTTTCGATGTGTACGCTAAAGAACCGATGTCAAGTTTGCGTTCTTTTGTAATTGATGGTCCTGCATGAGATGTCACTTGTTTGGAACAATCGCTGATAGGAAAGTCGAGAAGTGGTTGGTCCTTGTTCCACTTTCCAAATAAGCGAAGGAAAGGTACAATCCTTGAAGGCTGCGATATTCGAGGAGAAAGCCACGCAACCAGACGCACAAGTTGCGTAGCGGGTCGGCGGGCAGGGTTTTGTTATGTTTTTTTTCTCTTTGAATAAATCGCCCTTCACGGCACATCTGTGCTATGTTTTTGTGGGAAAAACCGCTACTATTCATTCTGAGAAGACTGATAGTCGATGTGAGTTCAGTGACGTTCCAGCATGCATCGCAAAGTATGTCCTGCGTATACATGTGCTTTTACCAAGAACAGAATTCCTCTTCAGCGATGCGGAGAATTTTTTCAGAACAAATTACCAGCGAGTGCCGAAAGCAATGATATATTATTTTGCTCTAACTTGATTTTAATATTTATTATGAATCATTTGGTGGAAGGGCAGTAATACATTGAGCATTATTAATGTTTTTATTGTAATATTAAACGTTCTTCTTACGTTTCCCACAGCACGTTACGTTTGGTATTCCTGGGCTTTGGCAGTGATTTGGCAAATATTTTTTAGACACAAATATATGTACAATCTGCATTTGTAACACAAAGCTGCTGCGGAAAATCTCGGCATTTGTTTAAAGATTATTTATTCCCTTGTAAGGTTGAAATTCATTATAAAGATCTGCAGTAGTCTGCTAAGGACAGGAAAATGAATGACATACAATTTATATATATTCAAACTATTCCCTCACTTCTCTGAGAAAGTAAGCGCAATGTTTTCGAACTTACGTAACGTCGTCTACGATGCATAAACGTATTTATATTACTACATTCCATTTCATTGCAACTGCACAATGTACCACTAATGTGACAACTACTGAAGCACAACAACATTCTTTCATAAAGTAAATTCCGCAGGTATTGCAAAAACTTCTTTGAACGTATTAAGCTTGAAAAACAAACAGAATATAAGTTTGTGCTCATTTTAAGTTTCCCTGAATTTGTTATTATTAGAGCCCGAAAATGTGGCAAAATGCCATATTATCATTTAGATTTCATGACTTTTAACAATAGTAATCACTTAACCCGTAGATGCACCACATGGCTCTAAGAGGCTCGGGAGACTTTTTAAGCGTTAATAAATCCAAGAACTGTACTCAGGTGTCTTTCTACGAAATAAATACCTCTACAAATATTATGAATAATGTGTTTTAACTAAAGCCTACGAAATAAAATTATACATGCTGCAGAAATTTTGGAGTATTCGAAGTTACCTCGCTTCTGAACTACATGGGTCTTTTGGACCCATGCGAACGAGAATCGCCTATTATTGTTTTACAGTGGACACTTCTGATCTCTCCACTGAAACTATGGAAGAATATAGATAAGCTTTGAATTGAAGCAGATAACCAACGGATATAACAGCTTGTCTTTTGTAAAACCCGTCATTTTTGAAGTCGATCTTGCAGAGGCAGTACGTGATGACCTAGTACGTCCTATTTGGAATACTGAGAGAAATATTTCCATGGAAAACTATTTTACTAGCGTACCACTAGCAAAATATTTCGCTCAGAAAAATATCACTAATGTTGGGATTTAATAATCAAATCGACATGACGAACCTGCTATCATGAAGCTCAATCTGCAACATGAAGAGCATTCATCAGTATTCGGTGTTCATGAAGTCGCCGTGTTCAGTTATGTCCCCAAAATAACAGAAGTGTGGACCGCATAAGTACACTTCACAAAGATACGACAATATTTGAGAAAAAAACTTACATTGTTCTACAACAGAACAAAATCGCGTGTGGACACTAGTGATCAAATGGCTGAAACCTACTCTATAAAGAGACAAACCAGAAGATTGCCACTAGCTCTCTTTTACAATATTCTGAACATAGCTTGCCTTTCTATTGTTTCGAACACAGCATCCAGGGGCATGGGAGAACAAATCACATTGTCACAGAATATTTTTTACGTGAACTGGCTCACTAGTTATTGCTTCCACACACAATGCTGCGTAGTTCCAATACACTTCTGAAGAGTTCGACTAAACCTGCGTTGGAACTATGCGGTATAACTCACAAGAGTCCAGAAGAAGAAAGAGTCCAAATTACAAATAAAAGATGTCACGTATGCCCCATTGTGTGAGATCGCAGATCGTCGACTTAATGCAGCATGGATAGAAAAATGTTTGTAAGGAGCATAATAATGTGATGTGTTCTAAGTGCAAGTAATCTTATTTTATGTATGTTGCATTTTCAATAAATTTGCTATGATTAATAACTATAACATTTTATTCCTTACTAATACTATTGCTTACTAATTACTGCTTATTAATTTACTACTTTCTAATACTTACTAATTACGTGACGAACAAAAATCATACAAAATCACGAATACTCCTATTTTACCTTTAAATTAATAACATTTGGTAATTGTCAATTAATTGTGTATGTTTTAACAGAAATGTATAAATAGAAAACTTTTCAATTCTCAGAACATTAAGGCATTAATAAATAATCTTATTTTATTTACAAAATTTCATAGGTTTTGTTGCCGGACCTAAGAGATCCATTTGGTGCATTCTAGTAAAATTAAGTTGTGGTTCATCTAAGGATTAATTGTACTTCTGGAGTAGTATTAGTAGATTTTCATTTCGCCGTTTTTACCTATTTTAGCTTCTGATGCCTATTTTTGCATTTTGTCTTTTGTGCCTTTTCTGCCTTATTTGTGACTTTTTGTCATTATTTTCCCTTTTCCCTCTCCTGGCACCGATCTCTTTCGATCTGAAAACTTACCTGCAAGCCTGGACAAGGTGAAGGCACAGTCGTATACGAATGGCATTCAAGAAGTTACCTACCTGAACATGAATATGAAATTTTATATTGAGACTCACCTCCTAACTTTTCAATGCAGTCCTCATTTACTTCAACACACTTGATCTATTTTGCCTCCAGTGTTCGAATATCCTCAGAAAAGAAGGAAACATTTTGACTGTCGAGGTACCCCATTACAGCTTCGTTAACTGCTTCATTGCCCGGAAATCGTCGCCCACGCATAATTTTTTCATGTTTCGAAACAGAAAGTAGTCCCTGGAAACCAGATCCGGACAATATAGAGAATTATTAAGTTGTACCAAGCCACAGTGTTCAAAAACGCTTATTTTCTGGGTTGACCTGCACGGTACAGCACTTGCCATCTTCTCACTTCAAGCGCTTACGGCAGACTGATTTGTAACTGAGGCAGAACAATACCCAGACATGTCCCAACTTGCCTGTGTAGGCTCAGGTATCCAAAAATACCGTAAGATACCGAGATAGATAACTTATTGAACGCCCCTCGTATTGTCATTCTGTGGACGCGGAGGATTCAGTCAGTCTGCGTTAAAAATCTAAAAGGGAAAGGAAGATGATACCAGTGAAGATTTTTGATATTTTTGGTTGATGCTGACACTTGTTGGCTCACGAGATTCTCATCCTATGCTTTTGTATGGATTTTGATCCTTTTGAGGTCTGCCCTTCTCTTGCTTCTTTTGCTGTCTGCCCTTCTCAGTTCCTTCTTGTTCTTCCTTCTCTTCTGGCGATAACACAAGTGCGAAGAACGAAATCTATAATTCCTATTTTACTAATACCACTTCAGGATTCAAAAAGGAGTCCACATTAGCATTTCCTAGAGACATCGTCGCGAGTAAAACAAATTCGTAGTCATCATACTGGATGATCATGTGCAATAAAGAGTACAAAGGAACAGAAACGTTTCTTCTACGTGATGCTATTGTAAATTTGAATAAAAATGTGAATCATTTTAATTATTATTTTTTTCAATCATTACTTTGAAATGGTGATTTTTTAAAGTTTCGTGTGTTTTTGCTCTCCAACTTTAGCCAGAATAAGTGCCTACTATAGGTAAAATATATGCCTGAACGTCTGGGATCTAGTTATTATATTAAATGGGGAAGAGAACAAATTTTTAATATCAATTTTTATTTTTTATTTAATATGTAATTGCATAAACATTTGCTTCAAAATGCGCACAAATGTGCGTAAAAATGAAGTGGTATATTGAATGAAATGTTTTCAAATGACCCCAATAACGTTTTTTATTCACTGCAATTTTAGATCACATACCTTTTTTATGACTACATTGAAACCGAGGCATTTAAACGAGTTAAGTAATGCACGATATACTAAGAATTTAATTAATAGTGTTATCACCAGAACAATAAATTTATGTATGTATTTGGCGTTATTGGGTCAGTAGTCCGACTTCGCCGGCCAGGCCGTAGGCCTGGGTCTAGACTTAGTCGGCCTGGGCCTAGTTGAATTCCCATGCTTGGGGGTAAGAGCGACATGAGGCGAACATTCTCTTCACCGTAACTAGCAAGATCCGCCTGCTTGAGCCTTTCTTCTTCACACACTTATATAAATTACAGAAATTGGGATTTCCTTGAAAAAAAAAAGGAAAGCTACAACTTTATTTTTGCCTCGATCGGGAATCGAAAAAAATAAATAATACTGTGGATACAATATAGACAGAGATTGAATTTAGTTATTTCTCTTCTATTTTCTTTTTAATCGTTTTAGTTGATGAGTATTTTCTGGAAGTCTTCTCCCACATCGCACTTCAATTCATCTTCTTTTTTTTTTACTTTGCAACTCATTTCTTACATCTCCCTTTGTTAAAAGTTACTACTGGGCCCACGACACTTCACTTCACTTCTCCTAACCCATTCACAAAAATTATTTTCTCCATTATCAACACCGTCCTAAGTATCCCGACCATCGATTCGAGGTCTGTCGGTTATGAAATTACACCGGTGCATCTGGTGACCAAGAGTACCAATAAACTTAAAAAAATAAATAAAATAGCTGTAATAATATAAATAAATATTTGCTTTAATAAATTAAATTAATATTGAAATACGGTCACGGACGATTTTTCGAAAATATGAGTAATCTTTGCTTACTTTTTAGTAAAATATAAGCAAATTTTAGACAATTATTTTTTTCAAAAAATGCTCCAACAATTTTTAGTGCGTAAGACGCTTACAAAATTAGGAAAATTCCATCTTCAACAAACTCTCATGTATTTTCGAAAATTGTAAAAAAAGTAATATTGCAAAAGTATAATATTGATTGTAGACTTTTTTCTTAAATGAAATCTGTTCTAAAAAATATATCTGTAATTGAAGTCCTATACCATTTTTTTAGAAACGAGTAGTTTTTGCGTAAAGTATGTTTGAACTAAAGTCAATTTATATTTTTTTGTCAAAAAGACTTCTATTTTTTTCTCATGCACAGAAAATTATTAAAAATGGTGCAGATCCCATTTTCGACGAATTCAGTATTTTCGAAAATTGCAGACAAATATTAACATTGTGAAACAAATATATTGATAATGTACATTTTTTCTGAATGAAATCTGTCTCTTATAACTGTATTATGAAATAATAGAAATGGAAAATCTCTGCATTTTGAAAATTGAAAATGCAAATGTTCAAGGTTTTTCAAACGTCGGAAAGAAGGAATTTGACTTTGTGACTGCTGGTGAAGAGGTAATGTGCCTGGCGTGTTAACTGTTGACTTTAGTTCTAATCTCACAGGAGAAAATTTTTTTTTTCTGGTTGAAAACACTTTTGCAGGTTCATGATGTATTGTAATAATTCATAGCCGTCACAGACAATGCGAGAAAGTACGTGCTGTTAGAAAGTTCTGCTCCGTTCCACCTTTTTGTTTTGGCTCCCCACACCTAGGTACTCGTCCCCACCCTAACCCTCCACATCCGCCTCCGCGCCCGCGTCACTGCCATCGCCCCTACCCCCGCCCCCGCCTACGTCCACGCTCAGTCTTTGGTGGTCCACCCCCACCCCACACTGGCGCCCATAATTTACGCCCGCCATAATTAACGTCCCCGACAGCGGCGGCAGACCCCGCTCGCTCGCACGCCCGCGATAAACAAAGACGGCGATCGACAGCCGGAATTAACATAGGACGTAATTAAAAATATCGAGCGCGGTCACCGCCGCCCGATACACGGCCGATAGCCGCGTGGGTGGGAGTGCGCTCGCGTGCGTGAGCGCGGCCGGCCGCCTGACTGGGTCGGGCGTGGGTGGGCGCGGCCCTGATGAGCGACTCCCGGAGAAGGATGGAGTACCGTGTTGGTTTCTGGCATCTGAACCTGCGGTTGTGGAGTGAAATGTCCGAAATGTGCTTACTGGCGGGATGATCGAGTTCACATTGGATAGTGAAATGCAAGTTGCGTTCTTATCAGTTGATTAGACGCGGGGATACATTTGCTTCAAAAGGTCTCTATGTGTTGGTCTTATGCTCAATTTCTGAAATTTCAAATCATTTCATGAAGAAATATATTCTGATTTTGAATGTTGAAGTGGTTGGTAGATAATAATAATAATAATAATAATAATAATAATAATAATAATAATAATAATAATAATAATAATAATAATAAGAAGAAGAAGAAGAAGAAGAAGAAGAAGAAGAAGAAGAAGAAGAAGAAGAAGAAAACTTTGGTCATTATGCATGTACAGCCTACGCTTTACAAGTTATGTTTGTATTTTATTTTAATTCGATATATTTATCATTCAATGTAATTTCAGTGTTTTTATTGATTTAGAAAAATAAATTTCCAAAAGGATAATTCATATTCTTTATTGCAAAATTACATTTGAAAGTGAAGTGCGTCTTATACTCAGGCTAATAAGGTAACTTCTTACATCATGTTTATTTGCGATATTCTTGTGTAATCTTTTCTTTAAAGTCATGAATATTTTGATAACAGTATTTTATGGTAAAGCAAAAGTGAAGCAAATGAAGTACGGTGTTATGGCCAAACAGTAATATTATTTAATATAGTTATTATTTATTTTTATTTATTAAATTCACTATTGTTTCTTTGAATTTTTAATGTGAAATATTTTCATTCGTTGTTAGTTTGCTCGAATATGAAATCTTGGAAACACTGCTTAATCTGCAGTAAGCACAAAGCAGCAACAAAAATATCCTAATTTGACTGTCCTTGGCGAGTGTTAGCAGCCATTTAGTGAAATGAAATTACGTATGGAAAGAGAAAAGGTTGTAAAAGAAGATATCTGGAAAAATGAAAGAAAACATGTCTTTTTTCGGCAATTATTGATGATTTGACAGTAATTCCCAATATGTTAATCATATGTGGTTGAAAGTACTAGTCTTAAATAATACCTCATAATAAACAAACACATGCAATACCCCAACCAATTGCATCTCATTCATAATATTTAACCTTCCTCAACACTGGGTTGAAATATTCAGTAATAAGAAAGATTTTATACCATCCAGGTACAAAAGTAGATTGTAAAATTGGCTTTAGAATTAAATATATGAAATTACATTCTCAGGATTAAATTTTGTACCGTATAAAAATATATATGGCCTCTCCTTTATTTCCATCGTACTACGTATTGTAAAAACCGAATGATACATTCGATCAGCTCATAATACAATTAAACAGTCAGTATTTTGAAGTACATTCGTTTTAGCGCATGTTCTTTTCATACTATTCAATTCAGTTCTATTCAATTTTGTTCAATTTCAATTCAAATTGATTAAAGCGAATATTTTTTGTCACCTAGATTTATAGCTCGATATATTTTCACCTCCTTCATAACGCTAAGAAATCCTGATCATGTCCCTCCTAATTGTAAGATATACCACAGCGGTGTGATTCTATAAACAAGGTGCAACTCGCGTAGTTACTGTTCGTGACTGCCTGTGAAAGATGAGTCCGTGTGCGTGTGAAGGGTTGTTACGATGGGCGAGAGCGGGTGTCCGCCGGCATTCAACGGACTACACCCTGTTTCATCTACCTCCGCGCCCCTCGCTCTTATGACGCCTCTTTTCCCCCTCCCCCTACGAGCTCTTTTCATCCCAACGCTGCTTGTCCTCCCTTCCACAATCACCATCCCTACCATCTCCACATTCTCGGGACCGTTATCACCGACACCACCTTCAAACTTCGCCACAGCCATAAACTCTGCCTCCATCGTGAGACTTCCATCACTACCACACCTCCGCTACCGTTACCTCTCTCACAGCTATCGCTACCGCCCGCGCGGGTCACGAACCGGTCGCATTGTTAGCGGTAATTGAATAGGTGCAGTCGGCCTGCGCCTGCTGCCTTCGCCCGCGCCCCATCTCCCGCCCCGCCCCCACACGGCGGCTAGAGCCAAAAAAAGTGAAAATAAATTTGTAGGTTACCTGGAACATTGCGTGAAATGCGAATTGGGCCAAATTAGAAGTAAAAATTTAAATAAACTTTTAAATAATAACAATGTTTTACTGCAAACATTTACTGATTTTCCTGTAATCTAAATATGGTGAACGCGAGAAAATAATATTACATTTTATATTGTAATATAAAATACAAAAAAAAAATTGGCACCAAGATGGAATGAAACCGATTCAATTGTACATTGTTCTTAGTGAGAATGAATATATTTTTCTGTGACAGACATTTGGGTATTATTTATTTCAACGAAAACCTTGTGTAAGTTTGTGAAACTCTGAACAAATTCTCGTTAAATTTTATTTTTTATGAGCTCACGATACGATGAACTCTGCATAGTGCGCTTTCGATGTTATTTCGTCCCATTGCGGGTTGCCGGTCCTCACATGGGGGCGGAGGCTCCGAGCGGAGTGGGCGGCGGCGCGAACTGAGTGTGCTTTACGGTCTAACTGTCATTGCAAACGGGCGACGCAGATTTTAAGAATTTTCTCATGCGGCGACGTCGGTACTCTGCGTTATGACTCTTCTTTTTTGTATGTTGAGCATGTTCGAATAGCTATGAGGTAAGGTAAATATCAATTCTTTTGTTAAATTTTCCATTCCTGTTGTTCACATTGTCCAATTATTTTTCCATTTAAACTTCAAGACAGTTTCTGCTTGCACTATTCAAAATAAAATGGTTGAGTATTATTTCGAACTATCAATGTGTCATTTATAGCACTGTCGGTGCCAATTGGCAAATTTATTTATAGAAAATAACGAAGATGTGTAGATTGTAATACGACACTACGAAAAGTTTTCAGTTTTGAATTCCCGCCGTAAAGTAATACGTTTGCTGGCAACTAGAATAGTTCAAAGCAATGTCAAACAAGAGAAACTTTGAGATGGCGGTGCTGATGTTGTGTCTGGTGTTACGTTGTAGAGCCGGGATTGTTGTAAGTCTTCGCATTTACCGTGCCGCATTCGAGATAATTAAGTTCTTTAGTTGGTCAAGGTGGTCCGTAGCTGCCAAAATGCAACACGCAACAATTTCAGGGGAAAATTGTAAAAATACACTCATTGAATATTCTGTTAACAGTTCTCTATTTCGTTTACAGATTTATCACAATCGTATGGTTAACGTAATCTTCAATCAAAATCTTTGAAATCTCTATCACTTCAGATATATACGTCATACAAAACTATCAAGACCTTCAATGGACAACAAATACCAAACGTTCATTTGCGTTTACCCTGTGTCCCTTAGATCTGCGAGGATATGTTACGGATGAACTTATTACATTTATACTAGACTTGAACAATTCTCAAAATATTTCAAACTTAGGTTAGCTTTAACGTTTGTTCTAAATATCCCTATTCACTCTCTTTGTGTTAAGATTTCACCTGTTAATTAATTTGGTTTTCATTACAGTAACTCGATCCTCGGAACACCTTATTTTGACCCCAATCCGTTCACTGTGTCACCGGCGACCGACGCTCTTGCACGAAAACACGCGGAACTCAAAACGCTGATTGCGAGCGCTCTGCTCCGGAGAAGCCATTATTTGGAGCCCTGCGTGCCTCAAATTAGCTCTCTTTAATCAAAACACGCATCAGGAGCGACCCGCTGCCACGGGCTGATCGCCCGATGTAAATTGGCTGCCACCTTCCCTGCGTTCTCCCTCACCGGAGGTGTCTAGTGTTTCGTAGACGAGGTAGCAGGGTCGTTGATACCACAGAGTGACATTAAAGATGATTTAATCTTTAAAATAAATGGTATCTCCTGTGATCATTTATTATGTCTTTTACGAGTATTCTTGTCGTTTTACGGCGTCTCCGTCCGGAGAAAACGAAGTAAAATCCAAAGGCTAACGCGGACGAGAAGTTAAAACCATCGCCGTAAATTACCTCTGGCTGCTGTTTTAATTTGAACTGTAATTTTCCACGCCCAAAGCTATTTGCTGTGAAACAGTCCTGCGCTTTACAGACGTCTTCTTCGTTCCCTTTAGTCGCACTGCGTTGCCAAATTGAGTGTCAATCTGTTGACTTTGCCGATGATTCATGATTTGTGGCCCATTTAATTGTAATAAGTAACTGCGCATGTTGGTATCTGAATCCCCGTTTTAAATCTCAATATGTTTTTTTAGGGCGATGAAAAGAATGGTTTCCGCATTTCGACTTTATTTCTCACATGTGGAATAAAACCTACTGAATTGGTTTTGTTGGAGAGAATTATAATGAGACAAGATGTGACCTATTATTTTTCATAAAGAACTAACATAATATAGGCAATCGTTTGTATAGTGACGAGTTATATGTTCAAACGTTGTGACAGTACTAGACATCACGGAAGATCTCAGTGTCTTATTGGTATGATTCAATTCCTTATGTGTTGTAAAAGAGACTGCATTACGTGAGGAATAGAATCTTGCTAGGATAAGTGTATGTGTGTTACTGGTAATTCAGAATTCACAACCAAATTACAATTTCTCCAAAAGTTTCAAAGTACATATTTTAATATAGTATATTACAATAATTAAGTTATTCGAAGTCAGAATTTCTTGACACATGCAGCTGCAATGTAGTACTTTGTTCAAATATTACTTTATGGCATATCTGAAATGGCTCGACTTGTTGGGCCGCTGTCGTGCCGATCTTGAATGCGTGTATCAAAAGTGGTGCAACGATGCAAAAAAACACGTCACCCGTAAACGACACGTGTCGGTTACGGCGCTTGGACACCAGAGTGCAGCGGTCTGGCGGTGGTGGAGATCATCTGAAAAAACAATATCGGAGAATTTCTAGGGAATTCCCTCTGACAGGTGCTGTTCTTTCTTTATTACGTTATTATTGTTTCAGTCACGCTTTAGGCGTTAACCATGCCCAAACATAAATCTATGACTCACGAATTCATTTGTGTATATTACTCTCAAATTTAATTTTCTTTATTAAATTAGTTACAAGGATGCAACAGAGATAAGGGCGGAATTCCCTAGTAAAACAGGGAGTAACGGTACCACGAAAGGTGTGTTAAAGTTCTTGCACAACATCCGCCAAAAGATTTGCGAGGCAAATGTCCTCCCAGCCCGTCAGCTAATTCCGACTGTTGCTGATTGGATCTTGCAACCCGCGGAACGCCACTACTCTTGCTCATCTTGCAAAGAGGTTTCCGCGTTAAGTCGTCATTCAAAGACAGCTTCGTATATCGAAAGTTATCAAACGCCACAGAAGGAAATATGTTTCATGTAGTTTTGCAACTTTTTAATTTAAAAATTAAACGGTGTACGTATCTGTGATTTCAAAAGAATTACAGTTATTCCGATCATAACGCGATTTATATTAAAATCCCATTGAATTATTTTTACAATGTTTGCCTGTATGCCTCTACGCCTGTTGGTCTGGAATAATCTCCGGATAGTCGCAATCGATTTCGAAAGGGAGAAGTTTCGCTAAAAGTTAAAGAAGTTTGTCGACCACAATTTGTCAGCTCATTTTTGAACATAACACCTTGAAAACAACCCATAAGTTAGTGTCTAATGAAATTTTTTAAAACTGCCGTCTTCATTTTCCGCTCTTAAAACAGAATTTAAGTGCGTACTGTTACATTTTATTGCAAATGTTCCAGAACGAAATCGGAGAAAATGTATTCCGGATTTAAAAGGCCATAAATTTTTCTACTAAAACTTTTTGATCTACTCCAACAGGGCAAGTGAGCTTCAGTAATTGAAAATGAGTTCCGGCGGAATAGCAGGGCGGGGCGAATGGGGAGAATGGACAAGGCGGGGCAGCGAGGGCGGAGCACAGCTTTTCAACTCTCTTTTAACGTGGTGGAGGCCATTATAGTTGCGCTCTCTCCTCTAGCACCTTCTTACAGAAACAAAACTACGAACTGCTGCCAACGATGCGTGGGTTCGCGGGACGCAAGCAGGCGCGTATGTTTATTATGAAGAGAGCGCCGATGCTTGTGCTTTCTTCAACGGTTTCTTATGTACTCGTATTGTGAATAATATATACATTTAGAAGACATTTTTCCTATTTCTCTCAAATTAGCCAACTTGTATGTACGGACGTGTGTGATCCTAATCTGTAGCTGTACGCGGCGACACTAGCGCCTCCTATAATAGCACCCTCCAGCGTTGTCTCCGATTTTGATGGAGAGTTCAAAGGCCCAGGGCGGAGCGTGGCAGGAATGGCAGGTGTGGTGGGGCAGGGCGGAGCGTTGCAGTGGAATGGAACGGGGAAGGTCGGGACGAAGCGGAGGAAGGCGTCGCTAGGGTGTAAGTAAATACATTCATTATGTACAATACTTTTAGATGTAATTCATTCCTTTACCTGTTTAATATTTGATTGTGACTAATAAAGGCTTGGGTAACGCGAAGTTTACTTCCGCTTACTTTAATACGGCACCATAATACGACGGCGATATAATGGCGTTTAAAAGAATGGTGTAGACCTTATGATCGTTGAAAACTAGTTTTTGGAAAATTCAAAAGTTCAAATCTTTTCGGAGTCTTCCTACAACAAAAATATTGAAGATAAAGTGTTTTCCATTAATGAAATCTGTTTCTTAAAGATAGATTTTGAAATAAGTTCATGTACAATGTTTAGAAAATTTGAGTTGTTTTGCCGAATTTTGTGTGAAAATACCAGCGAGAAAGTACGTGCTTTTTTGTTGAGTTGTGCTTCTATTGCAGCCCAAGAACGATATCACGAATGAACTGACACACTTTAGGGCCAATTTAAGGATAAATGAGATGACTATTAGGAAAGCGCGCAAGTACAAACGAGACAATTACATAACAGCAGTGTCAAAACAGAGGAAACTATTGTCAAAAATGTAGAATTTCAATTCAACTAGGACAAATTCCTATGAGTGGTATGTAGCAGAATTTTTTAAAATAGCAGTACTGGAAGCACTGGAGTCATGAAAGGCACAACTAAGAGTAGAAAGCATTTATTACAAATTGTAGAGCTTCGAAAATTTGAAAACAGAAAAACAATTATGTTGAACAAGCGTTCTCGCGACTTGCAGAGCTCGGATTTTTATGCTCAGCTTAAAATGTCATCAAGGCTCGAGTCGTTAAACGAGGGTCGACAAACCGTCCCCGGCTTTTTCTTTGAAGCTGCTCCAGCTACTCGACGTATAAAATTTGGCGCGTTGTCCCTGAAGGATACCTTGATAATGGTATCGCAACTAAGGTGTTCGCAAACATTGCTCTATTTCATTTTAAACTTGCTCCAGCGTATACATTTTGGTCGTAAATTAAAGTGATGTTAAGGATTTCTATTCTCTTCTGCCCATATCCCAATAGGACATTTTAGTTCAGTTTATGAAACATTGAAATTTAGCCTAATGTTACATATATTTCAATTTTTAGAAGTTTATTTTAAAAATGTAAGGAGTGAATGAGATTTCGCAATAAACAGCAGAATTTCTTAATTTTATGAGAAATAGAAAAAGTCTGAGCCAAAAGAAACAGGCAAAAAACGACGTATATTAATTTGACACTTGATTAGCTATTTCTCTCTTTTCTCGACAATGAACGTCGGAGAAATCCACCTTCCACTTTGGGAATCTATAACACACCTTCCTGCGTCCTCGAGATTGTAACGTAAAGTTTGGGAACTGGAGCAAAAGAGAAACTAGTTTTTTCACATTGTAAATTATATTCTAATGGTCTAAAAAACCAAAAAGATTTTTCGGCTATTACATCTCTACAACAAATACAAAATTAAAAGCTGTTCGAGCCGCTGAAATATGAGGTTATATTGACACATGTGACGGGACATATTGGGAGATTTCGCGGAACGCAATTCGGTTTCACAGTTAGAACGACGCGTTTGCAGAGGTGTCAATCGCTCTTGCACGTTTGTGCAGGGAGTGGGCGCGGCGCGCACTCCCGAGCAATCGCGCGCTTCGAACTCGAGAACTCTGGAGGCAAGACTAGGCGTTTTCTATTCGTTGCACTGAAACCCACCCTAGTGCAGGGCAAAAACGACATCGCTCCGCAACAGTGCTGCCCCATTCGCGTGAAGGACAGCTACGAATGAAACGGATTCTGGAACTGAGTCAGTGCGAGTGCGCTACGCAGTGAGATTGTTCTTGGCCTGTCACACTGATGGATCTCGAAAAATAATAATTTTGAATTATGATCATTGTTATAATTTTTATGAAGTCTTTTTGTAATTCTTACTACTTAATTCATAAATTATTAACGTGTGATTTCTTTATTTAAAAACTACGAAAACTTCTAAATGCGTGTGTGTTGAAATTTCATTTTTCGTGATTTGCCAATGATCAATATAATACACAAGGTTTTGAACTGAAAGGCTTCTGCAGAATTGTTTGGTTATTGAATACCATAAAAATATTATCATGAGCGTTTCCGCTAGTATATATATGGGCGTGAGAGAAACATTTCTTGGCACATATATTTGAATGATTTTGTCAGGGTATCTATTTTTATTTTCACTTTATTAGCGTTTCGAAATTGAGACATACCTACACTTGGGTTTGTAAATAGCATTGGATTTGTTAACATGAAGGTATTCAAGGTTTAATTTTAGGAAAATACAAACTGATTTTCCGAACTTCGCGAGTCACAAAAATTATTTTAAGACATTTCTTGCAAAACATAATATACTTCATCATCCCTGTATCATCACAAGTATCCCTGCGCAACAGTAGATCCTCAATTGCCTTCACAAATTCACCACGAATCCAAATCAACATGGATACCTTTAGTACCTAACCTCACAATAGCCCGGTGCACTGGACTGCACTGACGCGATCGTCAGTGCAGTTTAGGGCGCCCCTAGTGCGCCCTAGTTCCGTGCGATTGTGCGAATGGAACGTGCGCTTCTTTGCACTGGTGCGCCCTAGCGGTCGAATGGAACACGAAAGCTGTCCCAAGTGCGCACTAGTGCGGTGAATGGAAAACGCTCTAAGTGTCCCCGGCCTCTATCATTTAATATAATTTTTAAAAAATCAGATTTACTATGAAAAATTTGTCATTCTACAAAATTATTTTGTAAAAATGAATAAATGAGGATAGTACAAACTAAAATACGACCGTCAAGACAGGACAATTCTGAAGAAATAAGACCAAGCTCCCGCGGTAGAATGTAAGCTGCCCTTTTAGGCGAGCTGTGCGCACGTACGTGATTTTTCTGGGAACACATTGATATAATCTTCGATACTCACGTTTTTGAATTCTAATAACGGAGTGTGTCTAAACGTTTATAGGAAATATCACAGGAACTAAATTCGATTCGTTTATGAGACGCGGCGATCAGTGACAAAAATCGCAAATAACTCAAAATTTCACTTGGAGACCCCTTCAAGGTCTCCTTATCGCTTAATGGTGCCTTAGATGACCTCGGACCCCGTTTGATTCAGGATCGATTGATTATTGATTTCGAGCGCGTCAAGTGCTAAGATCATTAGTCCCGCAAATGTAGAGCATTTTTATCGCGGAAGGCGGAGGTGATCTTCCCCCGCGAGGTGGAGAGATCCAACGCCGGCCTACGTCGGCTTGCGGGGATTTTCTCAAACCACGTATCTCACACAAGTATGGCACCACCCCAGCCGGGGGAACCTCTAAATTTTCTACTGGTCTCCCGTTAAGTGTTGCAGTGTATGCGATTGTGAAAGTAGGGGGGTGAGGATAGAACAAGGAATGGGATGGCATATAAAAACAAGTTTACAAGTATTGTATTTGAACTTCTGGGTCAATAACTCCCATCTTGAACAGGTTTTCAGCTTACCTGATCCTCGAGCAAATGCTAAGATAGCCTCTAGTTTTTCTTCTGGATATAAATGTAACTTCATTTTCTGTGCACGTCTTCTAAAATTCAGTGAGAAATCTAGTTATTCAAATTATCGTTCTCCATATTGTCGGGGTAGGAAGTATTATTCCTTCACGAAGGACATGATGAGGGATAAGGGCCCAAATCTGTAGCTGATTTACCATTGAAAATAGATTTTAGTACATCGAAAATATATTATATTTTATTAACAATCCTTGCAAAAGACGCTTCTTTCTTCTGTATTCAAAATTCAACTAGTATGTGGCTTAGGGTAGGGATCCCAGTATTATGAAAATGTGCACAGAATTAACTTCTCCCCGTAGCACGTCACACACAGTTTTAACTCTTTTTTTACGTAAGTAAATGATCGCGAGCGCTCCGTGACTTGTTTGTTCGGGTACTGCTGCGGCATCTGTCTGGTGTTGATTGGAGAAACCAAGGAAACTTACCGATCAGAGCAGCCGGCCGCTAGAGTTCGCCTCCAGACGGCGGCTGAATTCAATCCAGTTGTCTAGCTAGTGTCGAAATTCCTGCCTCCTTCGCAATTTGAACCCTAGGACCTCCCGGTCCTAGGGTTATTACAGAGGTAGTGACCTCAGTTGATGCCCTGAGCCACCTGAGCACTTGCATCATCGTAGTGTCAAGAAATGCATAATTAGTTTACCAATATGAATGAGATGCAATTTTTTCTGTTCTCCACGTGTTTTGAATTAGAGGTATTATTCAATATTAAATTATTTTCATTTTCCAACCATGCAAAAGAGCTATCGGAGTGCTGGAGTGCCATCAGCCAAAACCATTACGATATAATGACGAGTAGAAATCACATATTATACATTCTGTTCTTGTCAAGTCTTTGCAAGCTCGCCTTCCCCAGCAGCGGCCAGTCCACCGCAAAACACTTTGAATTTCCAAATCAAGAAGCGCCAGACTAGCGCGGCCTTGCACCTCGCGCACCCGCGGGGCAGCACATCTGCCGCGATTCAATTACGGCGTCTAATTAAGCTGTCGGCCGGCCCCGCGCCCGCCGCGCCAGACGCCCCGATATGCAGATGAGACGACCGCGCAGCGCCTCTGCCGTCGCTGCCTCAGTCGCTGACGCCGTCAGCGCCAACGCCACCGCCTTCACGGCACCCGCTGCGGCGGTCGCGGTCCGGCGCTCACGGCCCAGGACGCGCGCTGCAAAGGAGCGAAGGCGTTTAGCAGTGCAGTTCTCTACGAAGGGGGAGGAAAATCCCCCTCAGTTTTCTTCTCCTCATTGAAATTACCAAATACGAGAAAACTATTTAATCGCTCTGTGGATCTATCAGCGCTTCCTCTTCTTGTGTGTTACTCGTCCAATCCCAAGGAATGTTTTTAATGAATCGGTAATGCAAAAGCGGATCATAACCTTCTCTCTTGACTTGCTATCCAAAAGCATCTATTTCAACTACAATATCGCATCATGGACGTGGACAATATCACACAGCAGTAAGGACCAGGAGTCCAGGACGCGTTATTCAGTGGGCAGAACAGGTGGAGCAAGATTTATACTTACCATGTGCGCTGGCGGAAGTCCGTATGAACGGGCAAACCGAACCAAAAGATTTTGTTTTAAAATGTTATCACTAGTCGAGCATATAATCTAATTTGTTGTTGTTCATTTGAATTATTGCAATTGACTTCAATGCAATTGATGCATGCAATTGACTTCATCTTCCCTCCTTTTAAGAAAAGTGCACGAGCAGGCACTTGCATCAATGCTTGAAAATGATGAGCTTGAAAAATTACGTTTTCGAATGTAATGGAGATAGTTTATTTAGATGGGACCTTCCTCCTCACTAGTCTCTTCTTCACGACAATGACTGCCAATTATCTCCCAGTATGCGCACTAAAGTTGCCCAATTGCTGCTAGAAAACAGAATATGGGAAGAGAACTGGGTACCTCAGTAGAGATGCAGTAGAGATACTTGGAAATGATCGCCAGTGCCCCTTACCATTTTCGTAGATTAAGTTGTGTAAGCGTCTCCCGTGTTCAAATAATATTCTGCAGAACTAAATAGCAAATCGATTTGTGGCTCAGCGTACTCCTTTAAAGAATATATACAACCTTATGTTTTTTTGCTGTTAATGTGAATAATGTAAACATTCACGTGATTAATAATTACACGTTACAATAATTAAGAACATTCCGATGAAGCCCATGAACTATTTTTCTTGAATTTGATCGTCCATTCTTTTAGTGAAATTAGAGACATCTAGTGTCCTGCGAAAGTACAAATGCTGCTGTCGAGAATATGGAAAATGGGAATCTGGAGCAGCAAAAATTGGCTCTTCTGTGCACGTGAATACTAAAGATTCTTTCCTCGTCGCATAACGTCTACTGTGCCGTATAGCAGTGGCGCATTGAGTATGAGAATATAGTGGTAACATCAAGTACGAGAAATTGCGGATTCACATAATAAAATATTTACATTTTCAGTCAGATTTGAAACTGTTTCATTGTTGATATATTTTTTTCGAGTTTCTGGATATCCATCACATACCTGATACCTGTTACATGACCAGCGTCTGCTTAGCTTTCTCTCCATTTATGTATTTATTCGGAATTAATCCTTGGTCAATTATAGATTGATTTTATCAATTCACTTCAATATATTTTTTGTTAATCTAAATGGAAACGAACTGGTGAAATAAAATTGTTTGAACTTTTCCATAATTTCCATCCCAAGCTTTTACCCGCTCTCATTTATTAGGTATTTTTACCCTCTGTTTTTTACAAGTTTATACAGTCGACTCCGGTTATAGTAAACTTTTGGGGACTAACCTGCTTGGTTTACTATATCAGAGGTTCACTGTATCCGAATATTTCAAAATTAAATATAATTTCTGTGCAATGATTGATTTTATTAATATAGACAAACAGCAAATTCATTAACAGCATGAACCGGAAATTTCAATATATTTATTTGGCCTTAAAAATGTCCATTTTTTATTTGATTGCTACGTATATTCTTCATTAGTAATTTCTCTAATACTTCTCCAGAGTTCGTGCTCTCTCCATACTTGATTCTGATTTGTCCTCTGTGTCTAAATATCGTAAAGCAGTCTCTACACCTTTCAGTGCCTCTTGCACTGATGGAACAAAGTCCCACTCTCCGGTCGTCAGTAAGGTACCAATTCCCGGTCCGCTACCTTCACCTCAAGGGAGAGTACTTCGATTATGATCTAGTCTTGAAATTTGTAGCACTGAGGCAATATATTCTTTTCCAGAGGGGAATTAATTTACACCAAGTATTTTCTACGTTCACTATAACCGAATCTTCTTATGCTTATTTGTAATGTAAGCGAAACGGGACCAGTGACTTAAGTTCACTATAACCGAAAGTTCACTATATCCGAGTTCATTATAACCAGAGTCCACTGTATTTCTTATCAGTTTCAATTTCATTTCGATAAATTTCGTCCAGAGTGACCTGAAAACGCATCAGTCATTCTTTGTTTTTTGAACCACCCTTCCATTTCAAAATGTTATCTGATAACTGCAGTTCTTTCTTTCGTCCTAATTTCAGTAATACTAAATATGTTTAATAATCTGTAATGGGCCTCAGGAAACAAACTATGTTGCAAGGCTGAATACTGTAAAACAACTGCATCTGATGTTTCGAGAAACCTTCTGGGTGATGGAAACTGTTATTTGCTGCTGCCACGCTGCACGTCTATTATTGGATACCGTGTTCAAGAGTGCATCGGGAATGTTTCCAATAGACATTTAGATAGGACCTTCATTAATTCACCACAAAATACTAGTCTCTTTTCGACTTTTAAATGTCGCCCGTTTCTATTGCCACTTCGTAAATCGCAATGGCGCTTAACGACGCATTAAACTTCCCGTAAAAGCATTTCACTGGGAAAAAATATCTTCCTTGACTTTAAACGCTACGATCTGAGATTCCTTTTGAGCGCCACTCCCAGGATGCATGGATGGAGTATTTCTGTGACTTCATAGTTTTCGCGGTGAAGTGTTCCTGAGAGTGATTTTTCCAATCGACTTAGTGTAAATAAATATTAAAAATATAAAATCAGTAATATATACGAGTCCATGTAGTTTGCAACTAGATGGACAAATAACAAATGTTTATTTTTCATTTTTATAATTTTGCAACGAGAAATAATCTATAATTGAACCTCATTTTATTATGGAATAAAAAATTAACTAACACTTCTAAACTGAGAAAATTTTAATTTGAAGCAGTGTAAAGCATAGAATTTTGGAATATATCGTTCATTTTTTTCTTCCGGACAGGCATCTGATAAAATGGGATGTCTATAAAATATTGACATTAAATATTTTGTGTTTATTTGTGGCTATGAACAATAAAAATTGCAGATGATTCTTTTACACTTTTTAAGAAATTTCTCAAGATATACTCCGTAAAATACTGAAATGATGTAAACATTTATTATTGACATATATTTCATTCAGAAGAAAATTGCTAGCTTTCAATTTCAAGATGTAGGACAAATTCGAAAAAAATGTAAAAATTTTCAATTTAAAAAACTTTCAAAAATTTTTCAAATTCAATACAGATTTTCATTAACATTTTGAGATGAAAGGGTGCATTAAAGACAATAAATGACTAATAAATTTTCAGGTCACTCTGCATGAAATTTATTGAACAGAAATTAAAATTGAGACGAAATATCTTCTTTTAAAAAGCAGAGAGAAGTACTCGGAGGTTTTTAAAGAATGGACACGGCCAGATAGCTGCGATAGTTCTGCTGCACCACCCTTGCAGAATTGTTGGCCGGGAGATTCTAGAGTGAGAGTACCAACGGCGGAGTATTTCCGAAACTCGTTACGTTGCTGGGTCGAATTCAACCAGTCTGTAGGCGTATTCTAGCTGCCAATGGCTCTGATCGGCAGTGTTCTTGACTTCTTCGATTAATAAGAAACGGATGTGGGAGCTGTACCCTAACAAATGGCCTTGATCAGCGCGCGATCTTCCTTTCCTCATCGTTGCCCCTTCTCTCGCCTCACACAACCTTACACGTACGCCTTCTACACTGTTACATACGCATGCGGGAGCTTAGAGCTTTTCCCAGCTGGGACGGTGCCTTGCTTGGAGAGATGCCGGGAAATGAAATATTTGAAAATTAAGGTGAATACTTGGATTAAAACGCAAGGTCGTTGGCATTTCCTCTTTTCTGACGCTGTATTCCAATCGGGAGCTTGAACATCACCATAGTGACGTCATTACAATGACGTTCAAGCTCCCGATTGGATGACAGCAACACAGTTGACGAAGTGTCGGACCTCGCGTTTTAATGGAAGTGTAGGGCGATATCGGATCTCCCATCCGAGCAACGGAGGAAATACGTCGTCTTCTGTGAGAAAGTATGCACTACTCTTGCGGGTCAAATAAAGTAAATAGTTGTTTCGCTCAGAAACAATACACACTCACTACAATACATACTACTACATAAACAATACATAAGAATTAGGAGAAAGTAAACAAAATATCAGCAATATTATGCCGAAAATTTACGAACATCATTGGAAATTATGGAATTATGACGTTAATTTTATTACTGTTATGAGATCAAATTCTTTATATATTTCAATAAATTTAACAACAAACCTTGAAAGACTAACAAATATGGTCTAAAGAAATGTCTAACATCAGTAGAGATTGATATATGAAACCTAGGTGGGCTGGGGTACGAAAACTTGGGTGGGCATACTTAAGTGGCATTCAAAGATTCACACACCTAATCCTGGCTTTCATAGTAATGTGACAGATCATATGTTTCTTCCATACTCGGAATGTCGTTTTCTGCATCACGAATGGGCAGTAAGGAACCAGTTGATGCCGTTGTTTGTTTGGCAGAGTTCATGTTGTGATAATTATGGATTCGGACATCTGTGCAGGTTGGTGACAACTCTTCCAAAGCGTAAAATTGATGGAGAAAAACTATAATTAATTTTCCCTTTTTAACGTAAGGAGACAAGATGGGGAGAGTAGTTTATAATTTACATGACATTCTAAAAATATATTTTAAGAAAATCACAATCCTGCTATTCATTTAAAGAAGAAGTATTCTCACGGAAAAAGGCTTTTCTTTTAAATAGTTTACAAGAATGTTTTTGTTTCACGAATTGAAATATAACACGTCCTTTGGAGATAAATCGGCCCTCATTACAGTTATTTAATTTTTATAAGCTATCAATTTAAATATGTTTTAGTCCCTTTAAATTGAAGCGGAAATTACTCTATTTTAACTCTAACTTAGGTATAAATGTATTTTGGACATAGTTTTCCTTACTTTCTGGAGAAGCTATGAATTTGAAACAAGTGTGTTAACATACACCATTTTAAGAAAACATTATTCAAGGTTAAAGCGTTAAAAATACAACTGTAACAAGACACAAAATTGTACACTAAATAAATCACAGGCGCCCCATGCTTATTGATTCCAATTGCTGAACATTCAGTATGATTTTAGTCATTGGACGTTACACTTTGATTATCAGCGCTGTCAAAGACGTACAACTTAATTAGCCCACAGGTTTTTAAAAGATGCTAAGAAATTGGCAAAAATATTAAAATGTGTTTGCATTTTGTATTTCGTCGAAACAATTCTGATTTATCTTTTAGATTTGAAATATAAAGGGAAATGAGTGGCACAAGTGCTTTCGATTATATTGCTTTCCATTCATTTGTTTTTGGAATTGGAAATTGGTATTTTCAAGCTCAAATGGATTATATTAAGATGTATTTATACCTGGAATTTATATAATTATCCGTACGAACTCTTAGGACTTCGAGTTCGTGATCCTGTAAGTCCCTTGTTCGAATTCTTCCTACAAGAACCCGTACACAGCACCCTACACGGTTCGGAATCCTTTCATGAGCGAAGTACGGCGTTCTCAACAACAACGATGTTTCCGCATCTGTTGACTTCAGCTATTCGTTCTTTTCGTGTCGCAATGGCCTCGTGCACGGCCCTTCTGTGACGAGTAATTTGCATGTGGCATTAAGCCCGCACGTAAAACCTGATCGAATCACCTCCTGCGCCAGGTTCGAAGAATTATGGGTTTTCATTAGCAAATCTTGTTCATTTAAATTATTTGTTTATGTTCGTGGCGTTTAAATCGTGATAATGTAAAAGTTGTAAACCATTCAAGGTACATGTTATCAATTGTGAATGACGTTTTCATCGCACGGCCCCTCAACCTGTTTGAGAAAAGGATTTTCAATTCAGAATAACCACATACTTGTCGGTATTTTCTCCGCAATACCCACCATAATTCTCTTACATATAATTTTCATTTACTGAGCTATTTTTCTTACCGCTCCAAATCTCTTTTAAGTTTGCAGATAATTTTTTCCGCATTACATACAAACATTAATGAATTCATAAAAATGAACATTGACGTAAATAAAAATGTGACATTTTCAAATAGTCGTTTGCTCCATTCAAGGAAAAAATAAAGAAAAATATGGAGCGGTTTTTGAGAAAATAGTTTTCAAAATGCACAGATTTCAAGCAAAATTGCATAGAAACTACACAAATGTTCGCAAAATTATACATGGCCTTATTTAAAGATATACATTTTAACAGATGTTATATTTTAACTCTTAACAGATGTTAATTAGAAAAATCTTTCCTCAGTATTGTAATTGAAGGAAGTCGCCGACATGATTTTGAATTTTTGCAATTCTCGAAAATTGAGAGTTCGACGAAAGTTATTTTTAAGTGTCCTTTGCTCTATTCGAGAAAAATTTAATCGAGAAATTTGCAGCAATTCTGGAGAAAATTTAGAAATTGTTTAGGCGTAATGTAAAGAACACCCATAAATAAAATTAATCATTTCAAATTCGCAGGCTCTTGAGTTCGGCCAAATCTATCGAGGAATATCAAATTAGAAAAAAACGTTTGAACGGTTTAGGTGTCAGCGTTGACCACAGACGAACTGGCAGGCTCGCACGATAGTCGTTATTGCCATCAATCAGCTGTTAGATATCAAGGACCCACACAACGTGGATTCTAACTGGACAGCGTGTTGAAGTAATTTACATTTAGTACATGTATAAACAATATTTTACTACTTTTCGATATCAGGGCCCCAGAGTACGAGTTTTTCAGAGGAGTTCCTATTTCCGCTGCAGCATTAGAATACATACTCTTTACCATGAAAGTACGCAGTATGACGAGAAAGGAAAAACGTTTAATATTTTCAAACGATAATATGCTACTGGGGCTGTGGATGAAAATCTCGTCATTACACAATTTTTGCACTAGTAAAAAGCAACAATATCATGTTATTGAACTTCACCTTCAACTTCTGCGTAAAGCAGTTCCAACCTTCACTATTCGGAGGACATTACATTACGTACACATTTCTTGTTTCTAGTAAAAGTTATGAGTTATCCTCAATACGGGATAATTTCGTGACGGCTTGGTCATCCAGTCTCCCGATTGGATAACTGACTGTCCTTTTGAAATAGAAAGAATCAGTACGTTAATCAGTTGGCATCAAAAACAATGAAATGATAGATTCGTAATATATAATTGAAAGTAAAGTTATTTTTGTTCGGATCTAATTGAATGTAAATTATTTTGAATAGATTTATGTTGATATTCCTTACTGAAACCTTATAAAACTAGGCGAAATTCTGAATATATCATCTAGTATTATTACACCACATTTGTTTAAATTGAACATAAGTATTATAATACTCTTAAAAACTACTTGCTTATATTTTTTGTATAGTACATCATTAACATTTTCAAGAAGTGATTACTTCGTTTTCCCGTTAATAAGGCATACTTTGTCTAATAAAAAATAGAATATGTACACAATCCAGTCACTTTATATTTGTGAGAAATTAAAATGCTTCTCTTAGTAATAAATAATTTGCACGGATTATAGAAAATTGGAAAATAATGGTCATTCAGAGAAAATATGTTAACACTATGCTTTGTCTTAATGTAATATTGATGCACCAAAAAGAGAGGTTCAACATCGACTTTGTTTTTGTAAAGAAAAAGCTAGCGGAAAGCTGGCGTAGCTGCTGGAAAAAATGTCTCAGAACTGCAATAACATGACGTGAAGGTAATCAGGAATCGTCACAGCCGTCAAGTAAGAAAGATAAAATTGTGTTACAGAGACATTTTGCAGATACAAACAAGTTCCTCGTTGCAAAGCGGACAGCAGAGTATTCATATAAGTCTTAAGGTGCACAAATAAAAGGTACGCGTTCCTGCCTGACATCTCCGGCCTTGCAGTCAGGTAATTAGAAGTTCTATCTGGGCACGCGTTGCGTACTTTTGAGTCTCAGGTATCGTGCAAATTCCTATCACTAGTAAATTACGGCACAAAACAAATAAAACCTTAATTGAAGCTAAATGATTGGTGGATTTGTGCCCCCACAAATGAAAGGTTGTTAATCAGTGCTTACTTGAAGATGAAAACGATTGCCTGGAGATTAATTAGCGATACTATTACACACCACCTCTGCGGTATCTTGAGAGTTGTGATGAGCTGTTGTGATAAAGTGGTAGGTGACAGTGTGGATATCTTTGATAATGGCAGAGATAAGCACAGGTGCACGACATTTTTATGTAAGGGAGAGTAGACGCTATGGTGGCCATCGAAGATGGATGTCAATTGTAGAAAGGTTACAAAAGAAATGATAATGCTGTTTGTGGGAAGCTTTTGTGGCAATCAAAACAGGGAAGGTGATAACTGAAGTGGTAGTAGCGGTAGCGGAAGCGAAGGTCGAATACACTCATCGGTGGTAACTGAGCCGATGTAGACTGATGATGTTTGAATTTGTATTGGAGGGATATTTAAGGTTGATGTTCGACCTTTTAATGGTGGGTGTGCTTGGGATAATAGAAGGGGCGTGATCATGGGAGAGCTGGTTTTGCAGTCATTGTTAGTGATGGTAATAGTAATGTTGTGAGGTTGGTAGAGGAATGGTGGTGGTAGTGGTGTTGGTGATGGAAATAGTGATAAAGTTGCTTTTGCTTGTTCTGCTACGGCAATAGTTCTATTCATTACAATAAGTTTGTAAAGGCTTTCAAAACCTTTTCTTTCTCCAATCTAGAATAAATTTAATTTAATTAAAATCAATTAATAGTTGCAAACCACTCATAACTGATGGATGACGCTTCCAATTTCCTGACGGGTCGTATAAAATTAAATTCCTTGAAAGCTGTATTAACGAACAAGAAGAAATAAATCTAAAAATAAAGGTTGGTGACAATAATGTTTGCTAAGATGCTCGTTGTAGTTGTGACGGTGGAAATAATATCATGCGTATGTAGCAAATAATAGGGAAAAGTGGTTACGAAAATTATGGACCCGTCAATACTGACGACGTCAGGGGGAAGTATAACAGCAGCAGTGCCGCATGTTAATGAACGCAGTTGGAGACTGCAGCAGCGAAAGACGCTGCATCTGTAGGGTAGTCAGTGGGCTCCTCACCACGTTGTAATTACTCGACGCAAACCGTGGAGGGGCGTCGGCGCGCGGCGCGCAGGCGCTCCAGGGGCAGCGTAGAACGAGTCCGTTTAAACGGTGTGGGCCGCTCCCGTCCGCTACGCTACTGCCTGGGGCCGCCATGTCACTGCAGCAGTGTGAGCCACTGTCCGTCCGGCTCCTCAAGGAAGAGTCTCGAGCCATTTCTTCCCTAGTTGCCAGAGCAAGGAAGGCCTATATTTAAGATTAGGGAACGGTGTAACAAAGTTCGGATAAAATATCACTAGTCTTAAGTACGTATCCTAGAGGAAATTCTTAGAAAATAAGTATCGAAAGAATTATAATATAATTCTTGCAAGATGTCATATATTATATGAACTGACAGTCGACGAAAATTTTGTGGCTAATATGTAGGTACTAGTTTTATTACTGTAACATACATCTTGCACACTTGTTTGTTGTTGTTTTTGATGGGGAGTATGGGAATTCTCCCGAATTTAATATTACGCCCATTCGTATAATCAAGATAAGAGTAATGAAAGAGAGAGAGAGAGAAAGTGTGTGAGAGATGGAGTGACCGTGAGAGAGTAAGAGAGAGAAAGAAAAGCGAGGGATAATAAATTCAAGGAGGAAATTGGCGATTGTCTCCAGAGGGGCAGTCCAAAAGGGATGAATCGACCAAACGACGAATTGAGGATTGAAAGGAAGAGACTCTGCTTACGCAGCACACTGAGCATAAACCCTGAAGATGCTCTCGGAGAAAGTTGACTTTTTGAATTTTCATGATTACATTTCATAGAATGGAAATATTAACTGAAGCACCGCGAATGGATTGTCATTACTTGTGAAAGAACAAATTAAAACTTTTTCAGCAAGGCAGAAACAAAGTATCGTGAGGGGAACAATCTCCGGATTCCGACAATTCACAGCACAAATATAATGATAAGTTTTTCATAGTTCAAAATTCTAAGTTTTTTGCATCAGAGATACGAAAACAATATAGTGCATATCTTGGTACATTTTTTAAGGTCTTACTTAAGATTATCAGCAAAAAACATTTTTCGCGGCTTCACCGAGATAGGTAAAGAGAATAAATGAATGAACTTCTTTATTTCTTTTGAAATCATCGACTGCGACAATTCAGAGATCGTCATTGTGCTCCCTCAGTTCTTTTCTTTCCCATTGTTTTAAAATCACTGTTCTTTGTATGACAGAACTAGAAAGTTTAGCCACTAAACAAATCATTGGAAGCAATATATTTAAGGTTACGTATTTACAACAATTAGTTGACGCTACTGCGTTCTGAAAGAGGCGCAGCAGCACCGTCTTGCGAGATGTGGCAACGTAGACCCCGATTCCGACATGTGACGAGTGGGAGCGGGCTGGTTGGCGTGAGGGCGAGCCGGGGATCATCTGCTCGCCGCGGGCGACAGCGCCACTCCACCGTCACCGCGCAGCCCGCCCCGCCGCCTCTCGCTGCAGACGCCCATCAACACGCGGCTCCCGCGCCCGCTCGGGTCTCGTGGAGGCGCTCCGCTCCCCATCCCATCCCACCCCTCCCCGGCCATGGCCCCGCTTCGCAGAAATCGATTTGCGCTCGGACAGTCTTCGCATGAACTCGTTGCATTCGTTAATCATCCTCCTCGGGGCGGTAATCAAGTGCATGTATTAGCATACGCAGTTCTCATGTACTTCGTTATCCGTTACGCAAAAAGGTGTATCAAGAGAAGAGAGAGACAGAGCAAAACCTTATAACTTTTAATCAATTAGAGTGGTCACTCATTGGATATAGGTTTCTGATTTTTCATAATATTATACTGTTATGTCTGTTAACGTCCGTTGATGAATTAACAGTTCGCTAAGATCAATCCAAACAAATTAATTTAGTAAAAAAAAAATTCGTATCCAGGCTCATACGCAAATGAAAACGTTTGTCTTATTTCCATGACTTTTTCATACAAGGTGGTGGTTCGAAAAGTATTGAACAACTCACGGTCGATACTACAAATAACGGCTAACAAATTCCATTCAGGGGAAGACTATTCCTTGAAGTATTGGTTCTTCGAAAAGACCATTGCGTTCAGAACGCACAAAGTATCATAAAATATAAAAATAAAATAAATTTTTATTTTTAAAACTTGTGCAGGAGTGGAAAAAAATAAACATATGTACAGAGGTGAACAAATTTTAGCTTGTAATGACGAAAATGAAAATTTTTATGAGAATATTACAGAAAAAATATGCTTGACTTTCGCGCGGCACTCGTGAAATTACTTAGCTCCCGGTAAATGTTGATTTTATGAATTGCTTTTTTCACTTGTTAACGATTATTATTATTATTATTATTATTAATTTATTATTATCTTAGAATTTGGAAATGGTTAAGTAGAATTTAACTCAAAGAAATTTCCTTTAGTTAAATTGAAAAATTACTATTTTTATTTATCCTTCAAATTCCATAAATTCATATTCCACGAAAGTAATTATTGCTTTATTAGCTTAAATGAGGAGTACGAACGCGAGAATACTTCGTCGATGGTAGTTCCTGCCCTGGTTATAAACTGACCTTTGTCATCGTTCAATTTTAAATAATTTTTTTCATAAAAACAATTGACAGTTGAAGTCCCATTGTAAGCCAGAAGTCCCAATATTCCTCCAATATTATCCATATGTTCCCCTACATATTTCATCCAAAATGTTCCTTCATAGTATTGTTCAACGCAGCAGCGCAGCCAATGCCGAATGCGGCCGCTGCGAGAATTACGCGTTTCCTTTTCCCCTGCTTCAGGTCGATTTACCCACCACGCCTCTAACATTTAAGATATGCACATTGCCACTAGTTTTACATCAATAAATTTAGTTGCCATGACTTTCAAGCACTGACGCAAAAATTGTTATAAAATATCAGCTAAATATTGACACACATTTATGAATTGGACAAACAAGAAGGTAGACTAAAATGTGTTCAGGTACGAGTAAGATTGTTAAATATTTATTGAGTAGGCGACAAGTGAAACTCTACTTTTCATGGCCTTTATATATCACGGGTGTCCAGCGTGCAGTTTTAGGAGTGCGCTGCCAACACATGGACACAATTACACGGAAAATCCGCGTGGTTGTTGGCGGGCGTTGAGGACGACAGGTGAAAGGAGCAGGCAGCCTCGCGCTGTGCCCCGCGGCACGCTTCCCATACGCCGGGGCTCCAATGCGACTGCCGCCTCTGCTCCGCCCCACTCTCGCCAACGCCACTCGCCGCGTGCACCGCCGTCACCACCTCCTCTACTCCCACAACCATTGCCTCCACAGCCACCACCACTACCTCCAGCGCCTCCCAAAACGCTACTGCAGCCGCAACCCCCGCCTTCACAACCACCATTGCCGTCACAACCCACATCGCCAACTCCAGAGCCAATACACATGGTCATCTCCAATGTTGGTCCCAACGCCTCAAAGTGCCGTCACCTCCATTGCCACCTCCACATTCTTCCCGGTCTCCACCTCATCCCTAGTTTCTAGTAGTTCCTCCACTTGCATCTCCTCCCTATTTCCACCCCCTCCCGCCTTCAAATACACCTCGTCCTCCATATCCTTTCCCTCTTATCTACCCACTTCTCCTCCTCTACCACCGCATTCCCTACGTCCCCCGTTTCCACCTTTCCCGCCTGAGCACCTCCACCGCCGCGAGGCGCATGGCAGAGGCCGGGGCGGCGGCGGGCGGCTAACGGGCTGCGTACGAGCGCGTCGCCCGCGGCGGCGCCACGCCCCTCTCCCCCGACGACGCCCCCTCGCACCGCTGCCTCTGATGCGCTAAATCTTCCTCGGTGACGCCAAGCCGCGCCACTCAGCAACGACGAGCAGTGCGCGCGACGCGATTTGTAGGGGGTAAGGAGAAAGTAAGCACACGCCCCGACATGATGGGTTAATGGAAAAAGGGCTTGAAGGGAAGAACTGAGGGATAGGTGGTAAATACATTCTATGTACTGCAAATAGTATAGTACTTGAAGCTAGATATCTACTGGTTAATGAAGAAAAGGTGGTAAGGTTCGAGAGGCACTGACAACCAGGCCAACGGCCGATAACCAAGATGATGAAGAAGAAGAAGAAATAATTGGAAAATCCACCTAATTAGTTGCATTCTAGTTCAATACCTGGAAATGATCATGAGTTCAATTCGTCGTACTTCAATATATTTATCAACTGTCCAAAAATAGAAACATCAAGCCACCACCCACTACACACCGTTAATTAACTACATGAGATACGTTGTACCAGTCAGTATTATTTCGTTAGGGACTTGTTGGAAATAAAATAACCACTTCCCACGAAACTTCATAACAATATTTTTGTGTTGCTTATGTTTATCGAGGTTCGACCATTTTCACAAAAACCTTTAAAGCGCTTAAATCTTATTTTTTGTATACTAACCTTTTTACAATCACAAATTTCTTTTTATTTTATCTTATTTATTTAAGGTCACTTTTTAACGACAAAGGCCATCAGTGACCACAATTAAGTATACATCAATGGGTTACATTACAGATTATATTACATGACCATTTATAACATTATATCATATATTACTCCCCATGATTGTATTACATTAACATTATTTTTTCTTCTCGGCCATAAAAGAAATTAGCTATATTTTATCTCCGAAAATATTCATACGCCCTACTCTACAAAGTAATGTCTCCGTGATGTCAAACTACACCGTGTGAAGGCTGTGCTGTGAATCTTCTTCCGTTCCTAACTGATGGAGCTACTCCAGCCGCGTGTCCCGTCATGAGAATTCTCGTTACGCACGCGGAATGTTAGTCCAAGACAAGGCTTCCGTCGTTGCCGTTGTCTGTTTTCAGAAAGAATTACAGCATATCAGATTGCCACCCTCAAGACGCAGGCTCAGCTTAAAAATTCAGGAGGCACTTCATTTTCATATTTCAAATAGACATGTCTCACATGTTTTATGAATTATAATGGTTTTCTGGGAAACGTGAGATGATGACTATAATAATAATAGTAATAATAATAATTTTAATAATGATAGTAATAATAATAATAATAATAATAATACTGTTGTTGAAAGATTTGCGTAAGGATTAAAAACTGATGTGTTCCAAATGTTTGTGATCGAATGTGACGATTGTTTTCGTGCATGATGTTCGTAGAAGTTCAGTCCTCATAGAAACCCATCCATTATTGCATGTTTTATCGTTTTAGAAATTAAATTATAAGATTACTAAGATTGTATAGTATTTTCGTTTAATCTTGTTGATTTACTCAGTGTGGGAAGAAAGATCCAACTCAGTTTAATGTGATCAAGAATAATTTTCTAGAACGTACTATAAATGAATAAAATAAATTTTAAAATAGGGGTCCTCATTCCGTTTTAAAATAATGTAATTCATGACTCTGATCCTAATATGATCACACAATCTATTAAATACGCCAAAAAATGTTACTTTCAATCGGAATCATTGCGCACCATTTTAATCCAGTGAAACAAATTACACTTGACCGCAAATTTGTCGAAGAAAAAAACATGTAATACTCTTTTGTTATTGCGCACAGCTTTTCTATTCGAAGTACAAACCGAAAAAGGACGTAAGTACTATTTATACCGCTGTCGCATCGGAAACAACCAACCCTATCATATTCAGGGAAAATTCAAATAAATTTGAGAGGTTGGAGGAATGCTGGACCAGGATCTTCGCCCTTAAGCGGCGGCGGCGGCGGGTGCCCGGAAACAAAAGAAGACCTCCGCGCGCAGCCGGTCCCCGCCCGGGTCGAACCCGCGCCCGCCGTCGGGTCAGGCGCTCGTGGCCGATTGTTCGGGTCCGCGAGCGCGCTTTGTCCTCGCGGTGCTTTATGGAGGATATAAAGCACCGGGGCGCACTTGGCGTCTTTATGGAAGCGCCGTAAAGTTCATTGGCGGATGCTCTCAGCGCTCGCCCATGCATTACCGCCTGCGCCGCGCGCAAGTTGACTGGCTCCGCGCGTAAGGTCGAGAACTTGGTATTCGGTGTTGCTAGTTGGGATTGGGCAAATATGTGTAAACGAAATATGTGAGCACTTAAATAGGGTTTTTAACCGTCCAGTACCCACGCCGACGATTGTGAGGCCGCAAATTAAGATTTTAGTAATCCGTGGCTTAGAAAGCGGCTGTGTGATTTGTGGTTTTGAGTACCTTGAGTTTCAATGTTGAGATGTTTAATGGCAACAGTTAAAACAACGAAATTATTAAATAAACGTCAGGAGCAGGGTTTTGTTTTAAAGTGCGGACGGTTTCTCTGCTTGCGTGAACCGCTCTTCTTTATTTCGGCAAGCTGTTGAATGAAGTGATTTTAGAAAATGTATCTTTTTTTTCCTTATTGTATTTTAGAACTGTATGAATACTGCTATTTATACAGAGTATTCATCATTGAACAAAATAAGCAAACCGATTTTTATACGACTATTATCCGATTGATTTGTTCTTAAATTCATTCATACGTATTTACTCCCATATTTTAGTACTCCTGTCCCCGGCGAAAGTGACGTGCTGCAAGGTATCCGTGTACGGCACTTGCTAAAATCCCTAGACTGAATAAAAAAGTTAACAAGCAGCATTTTCCTCTAGAAGTTATTTATACTTGAATGGTAAAATTTTCAAATTACTAAAATTGGCTTTTTTAAGAACGCTAGTTGCTGGTTTCAGCCTCTGTGGCCGCCAAAGTTATACTTTTTTAACCGACCATCACCGCGGGCCGTGCCGGGTCGCCCGGTTCAGCAATTCCGCGCCCAGAAATATCCGTCATACTTCTCGCCCCCACAATGAGCCGCTTCGCGCCGGCGGGTGCGAAGAGCGGCGTAAAACGCGGACTTAACAGCGGGGCGTCAGCCGCCGCCGCCGCCGCCGCACCGCCACGCGCCGTCGCCCGAGAGCGCGTCACGACCGCTTTTATTCCGCGCTGTTTTACGGCGGCCGCTTTCAGAAAAGAGCGCTGGAGTGGAGTCGCTAGACGACTCGCCTCTCAAAAGACGCCTCCGAGTGTTTCCTCGCCTTTTGACCCGTTTGTATAGCCGCCGTTGTCATAAGAGTTTGGTCGTCATTTTCTCATCCTGTATGTAGATAACTCTTTCTTTAAACCGACATAGGTGGCTCAGAGCATCAACGAATGTCACTGCACTGCCTGTGACGGGGGGTCCTAGGGTTAGAGTCTCGACAGTGGCAGGATTTTCGACACTAGATACATAACTAGGTCGAGTCCCATCGCTGTTTAGAGAAGAATTCTAGCGGCCAGGTACTCTGATCGGTAGTTTTCCGTGGTTTTCCGATCAACAAAGGTGAATGCCGGAGCCGTACCCTAATAAACGAGCCACAGACCGCGCACGATCTTCCCTTCCCATTCTTTCTCCTATCCTACCCCTTATTTACACGCACGTACAATTACATGCATTACACTACCACCCATGTCGGGAAACCGGTCAGGAGCTTAGAGCTTGTCTTGGCTGAGGCGGTTCCCCGCTGGTGGGAAATGTTTGTTAGGGAAACCCCGCTAGCCGACGGTAAGTCGGTACCGAATCTCACCATCCAGAGGGGAAAGATCACCGCCATCTCCCGAGGAACAAACATGCACTACACTTACGGGGCAAATGATCTTAGCAGTTGATGCGCCATGAATCACTAGTTAATCAATCAATGAAATATACAACGTACAGCACACTTACGTTCTTAGAACCAAAACATATTTAGTTATTAAGCATTATATTTCTTAAATTATATTTGTATTAATTGCAAATTCCTTTATTTTGTTTGACGATTTTGATCTATTTTAGTGAATTTGCCACCCAATTTCAGCTAATATAAACTCGCATATTCGTAGTTTCCTTAATTGGTAGCATAAGGAATAAAAGAAGCGCCGCTTTTAGAAAAGGTTGTGCAAGAGTGAGACACACTCTCCATCTCACAAGATGCCTATTCCACATTTCGCCAGTCTGTAGAGCCACTGTTATTGCGTTAACACAGCCATTTCTTGCTCCAGTAGATATTAGTATTTTTTCGCAAAAAAAGTTATTCGAAAGCCTGAAAGCATTTAACATACTTGTTTTACTTCATTGTAGAGATTGAGAATCCACTATGTATTATAAACAGAAAATCATAACCTCCTAATTCATACTATAAAGCACGTCCAAATATTTAAAAATTAGTGAAGATCTCATATAGAAAAAAACTCACTATAGTGGGATGTTGACACCGCTTCTTCGCTGACGTCTGAAAAGTCTCCCAGTTTTCCTCTTAACTTTGTCTGTTGTATATCTCCAGTTATGTTACGATGGTGGTCAATTTGCCATGATGTAAAAAACAGGTAATTTTAATTTAAATAACCCTTCAGTTTTATAAAAATATTTCGTTTAATTTTGTTATTAATATTAAACAATGAAACTTTTCTAGTAAGATAATTTGAAAATAAGATATCATGATTCAGATCGTGCGCATGTTCTTCGCATATGAAGTGTCAATAATATTAATAAAAAATCACAAATCTCGTATGGTTGTTGTTGTAACAAAACGTGTTTGATCTGCATTTTCGAGAGCTTGAATTCCATGCACATTGTAAAAGTTCAAAAATTTTTCAGGATCTTTCTACAACTAAAACATTAAAGAAATTTTCCCTTAATAAAATGTGTTCCTTAAAAATAGATTTTTAAATAAGGTCGTATACAATGTTTCAAAAATTTGAGAACTTTTCGCGTAATTTTGCTTAAAAACGGGCGAGAAAGTACGTGAAGTTTTAGAACCACTAGTTATTCAATTTTTTCGTTTTCTTATACTTAATAACCTGCTGATAACTTTGTTTTACTTAATAATGTCCTGCTGAAATATTTAGAAGATTATGTTCTTTAATAAAGTTTATTGGCCCAAGGAATAGTCGTCGTTGAGAGAAAAGGCACTATGTTTTTCCGAGAAAATGCCGTTCCCTCACATTACATGCAGCCTGGTGCCTAGGTGTCTCCACTCCAGAGTGCGATTTGGGGGGTGGGGAGAGTCGCCCTTCCCCCCGAGTTGAACGGTTGAACATCTCTTGCTGAGAAGCATCAATTTGTACTTTCCAAGGTCACTACTATACAAGTTTTAGTGTCTCATTTACGATTTCCACACATTTAAATATTTCTTTCAAGGAATCCAAATCAAGAAAATTAGAGAAGAAAACGAGGATTTGTAAACACGGGAATATTATGCAGTTGCATTGGGTTTTGATTGATTGATTTTTTCGTGTTTCCGGGCGCGTCAACTACTTTGGTCATTGGTTCCGTAAGTGTAGTGCATGTTTTTTCACGGGAGCTGGCGGTGATCTTCCCCCGCTGGATGGCGAGATCCGGCGCCGACCTACTGTCGGCTAGTGGGGTTTCCCCCTAACCAGGACTCTCCTACCAGCGGGGCACCGCCCCAGTCGGGACAAGCTCTAAGCTCCCGACCGGTCTCCCGGAATATGTGGTAGTGTAGTGCATGTTAGTGTAAGTGTGTGTGTAAGGGGAGAGGAAAGGACAAGGAATAGGAAGGACAGATCGCGCGCGGTCCGTGGCCCGTTTGGTAGGGTACTGCTCCGGCATTCGCCTGGTGTTGATCGGAGAAACCACGGAAAACTACCGATCAGAGCAGCCGGTCGCTGGGATTCTCCTCCAGACATCGACTGAATTCGACATAGCTGAAAAGCTAGTGCCGCCGTCAGGACTCGAACCTAGGACCTCCCGGTCAGAGGTGCTGCAGTGTTGCATTGAGTCTGCCTGGAAAGCAACAATGAGAGGCTTTATATAGCAGCTGACAGAAACTGATAGATTCGTTGTATATGCGGCAAGAAATTTGTTTAATCTTCATCACATCCACAGTAAATAAAAGATATGAAATCGACGATTTCATGATGAAGTTTCACTCGGATTCTTCACTTGTTTATTCTTTTTTAATAACTGAACATTCTGTCTGGACATTGTCCAATTCTCACCCGCACTCCCAGCTCGACGCCTCAGACGCGCTGTCCCGCGCTACGCAACGCATCGCCTTTGTAGTGGCACCTCCTCGGCCGCGCCGCCCGGCCGCCCGACCGCCCCGCGCCGCCCCGCCGCGGACGCGGCGCGCGCCCACCGCGCTTGAACAATGCCATAAAGCATCGCGTTATTTACGATTCTCACTCGCAAATGTTATGGAGGCAATTACTTGGGGCGGACAGCGACATGAGAAATGTCGGTCGGCGCCGCCCCGCCGCTCGCCGCCCGCCGCCGTCGCCCCCGCTCCCGCCGCCGCCGCCTCTGCGCCCTCTCGACTCCCAGCGCCTCTTTTTCAGACCCCCGCTATTAGTAGGCGGCGATGGGCCGAAAAACTGTTAGGGTCTATCGCTTCCGTACTTTTTCAGATGTTCCTGCCGCGTCTGGTAATTGGAGCAGCGAGATGGAATATTAATATGTATCGTTAACCTTTCTGTGCTGTTCAATCAGTCCGCGTCACACGGTACGGAAGAAAAACTATCTCGCTTTGAAATTTGTTGCTTTTAGACGCAGATTAATAAGAAGTTATAGGGGGATTGCTCTAAAGATCATCGAAGTGTGGGGTTGTATAAATTAGTGAAACATATTACGAAAGAACAATTTGTTCTGATGTTAGATGTAAATACCAACTCACTGTAATGGGAAATCAGGTGCATAAATGTTAATACACCTAAAATTAATTTTGTATGAGTGTATTGTAAGTCTTGGTCGAACAAACTCTTCTGTTAGTCGAAAAGGGTTATAGTTTAACCTTTTGGCATTAATTATCTTTTGCGAATGTTTGAAGATTTAAAACATCCTTAAGTAGTCACATAGAGAAGTTTAATTAGAATGCTCACTCTTTGGAGCAAATTAGGTTGAAGGGAACTGAAATTACGAGAGTTCATCAGTTTCTACAGTTGATGTTTGTGACTTGCCTTCTTAAGAGCCTTCGAAAATGAAACAATTTGTGATATGATTAAAGTACTTACATCCAAATGACTTCGTAATTGGATGGTTTGTAGTTCGAGATTATTTACATTTTTATGTGTTGCGTGTGTCTAAAAAGTGGTTGAGGCAGACCATTCCTTCAACTTCTTCAGGGCTTCTTAATTAGTTTCTCTGTCGAATGTTACTGCTCAAGCTATTTTAGAGGTACCCTTTTTATTTACCATTGAGAAACATGCGCGCGTATTTTAATTCTAGAATAATTGCATGTAATTTGTTTATTTGTTTCATCGTATATGAATGTATCATTAATGTTTTTGAATATATCATGGATCATGTATATTTCTACTTCCGCATTAGTGAAAAGTGTATTGGTAATTTTCTAGTGGTTTTATGAGAGATAATTGCAGATAGAGGAGGTTGTTTCTAGGTATATGAAAAGATAATATGATAATTAAATATGATCGGATTCTGAATCGGTGAATACTGAGTTACTTTGACAGATCAGTCAAAAAGGACTATTTAATGTCTGTAAAATTTCAATGAAGTAATTCATAATTATCAATATAATTACCGTACGCTCCCTAACAGTTAAAACGACAGCTGCAACCTATAGAAATTTCCTCTCTAGCTTGGAAAAAACAAGCAATACCCTAGATATTCGTCTGAGCGTATGTTCTCACTATGTATCATTGAAGCTTACCTTCTCAGTAACTTTATCTTCTCACTATGCATGAATATGTACCTATTAATTTCACTACTACCTATTAATGTTTGCATGTAATATACTTTATTGCATGAATATGTAAACAATTATCTGAGGAAAAAAGGACTTTTAATTATATTCGAAGTACCCCTCCAAATATATTACTCAGCATCTCTATTATAATTTGTCATTTAAAATTATTGTGAAGTTTTCTAAGAAATTATTTTTAACATCCAAACAGTAGATTGCCTTGACGTTTATTCTGCGTCCGCCCCCCCCCCCGCCCCGTGCTTCCTCATGTTTATATCGTTATCTTAATAAAATATTTTGTGTAATAGCACACTATATGTTGTCATCGTTTGCAATATTGCAATTTTGTATATCAATAAATACTTATAAATGCTTTTAAACAAAAGTTGAACAAGAAATTGCATCACTTTAGAAATATTAATTTTGTGACCTTTAAAAGCAGTCACGAGTGTAAAGTGTAAATATATGTGTATGTGTAAAGATAAAAAGCATAATTTTCCAAAGTAAGACAATAAAATATATTTAGAAATCAATGTTTGTTCCTGCTCTCTTTGTGGTTTTAATTCATGAATATATAAAAATATAAAAGGGAAAATCTGCTGTAGAAATAAGTTTTCAGAAAACGTACACCTTATACAAGAAAATATCGCATAATAAATTAGATCTAATAAATTAACCTATTTAGCATGATTCAAAAAAAAAGAGCAATTGAAGCAATATGACTAAAAATAAAGAAATGATATCAAGTTTGACCACGAAATATCAGCTTAAAGTACTAAGAAACGTAGGAAGACCAAAGGAAAAGTGGCTCTATGTCAAGAGGGAACAGAGACTAGTGCCTCAAGGTCGAAATGAAGGCGTATACTAAGAATTGGAGCCGCTGGAATGACAATCCGCGAAGCATCCGGAGTTTCATTCTTGCAGGAGAGTGGACGTGCGTGAAGAAAGAACAAGAAGCAAGGTTTGCGCGCGGGGCCCACTTCAGCCGCCTCGGGCTGACAGGGACACGCACACGGGGCAACTGAAGGATAAGGGGTCAGGTGCGGGGGCGGGGGCGAGGGGTGGACCGGGACCACCCGCAGCAACCGGAAACTCGCGTCTCCGCGGGAGACAGTCGAAATGCGCGCGGGAGCACCTCCCAAGCGCTGCTTCGCGCGCTTCTGGGCACAAGGCCCGGAGTACACTCGTGGAAACATAACATTAGCGGAGGTGTCGTTTACAATTATATTAATTAGTATTCCGACCACAACTGCTGATTGGTTGCAAGTCCACATTTCTTTCGTAGGAAGGCAGTCTTGGGTTCAGGCCTCGATAGTATTGCAAACCACCTAAACAACTATAACGAATCATTATCTGGGGTAGGAATTGAGAAGTCTCCTATGATTGACCATGCTCATGTTTTCCAATAATTTCTGGGTAGTTTTCCATAAATTTCTGTACCAGTCTTTTTGTTAGGAAATAGCCGAGGGGAAAAACTCAACCACAGTCGAATGAGACGGTGTTCGATATAGCAGGGGATATGGCTACTTTCCGACAAAGTACAATGTAGTACAAGTGGATACATTATGGTTCCAAAGTTTAAAAATGATTCTGATTCTGTTTACCAAAAATCTTTCTGGTTACTTGACAATGAAGTGGTAACGAACGTTGTTTTCTATAAACGGCATAGGACACAAAAGCATTACTGAAGATAAGTATAGGGCATGAAATTCGAACCATCAAGCACCAAGCTATTAAAGAAAAAAAGAAAAGAAGAAAACGTTTTCAGCGAATCGTATTACACCTTTTTAATCGCCCAAGTAGCTTCCGCAGTCTTGTCATTGCATTGGCTAGTTTTTTGAGCTTGCAAATCAAGCGCGCGAGCTGCAATTGGCGGGCGCCGGCATTGCCGCTGGTGGCGCTTATCTGCCATCGCAGCCCGGGGCGAGGCCGCGCTGGAGATCGCCTTGGAGATGGCGGAGCTGCACTGCGCGGACGCTCTCTCTGCCAGCCACTCCGTCGCGTTGGGGGCGGAGCGCCATTCTCACGTTTCCATCAGGTCCGAATACGGATGGCTTCTCCTTGCAATTGCGGGTGGGAGGCGGCATTCTTTCCAGCGTTGCAGTTGCTTGTCTTGTCACAATTGCGTGTTTTAAGCACGCTGAATGCGTGGAGTAACTAGATATGCTACCTGCTGCCTCGGATAGAGAACGCCCTGTGCTTTTTAAATTAATTTATTATTCTCTTTTCGTATATTTTTTCAAAATTAGGAATTGCCGTGGAATTCAAGTAAATCAGCGTTATATTTCAGAGGTCGGTGATGTTAATAAGTCACTAGAATAATGTAAACATTTAAATATTTCCTATGAGACTAAATTGGAGGAACAGTCAGATTTTTTTTCATTAAAGCGTGAAAATGAGAATAATTATTTACAAGGAGCCGGGCTTTTCCATCTTCTCCATCAGAGTTTTAGCAAACTCAAGGAAAATTTTTCTTAAAATATAAACAAATTTTAAAATTTGTACTGCATACTCAGTGATTCAGTCTCTGCAAAGTTACTTTAATAAATAGTTGTAATTTTTGTTAAATAATATACTAACTTTTTGTAATTCTGCAATATTCTTCAAAAGATGATCCTTATATATTATTTTCCCAGTTTGTTACATCAATGAAGAATGTCAATTAAGAAAATAAATCAAGCAAAATTTGTGAAAAAATAATTCCTGAATATGAAAATCGTGAACATACAAAACACGACTTCTTTAGAAGTCAGAGCATTCCTAGTCTAAATTACTTATAATTATATATACACACACACTATATATATATATATATATATATATATATATATATATATATATATATATATATATAATATTATATATACACACACAATAACTAACAAAGTTCTAAACTTTGTTTATTTCCATCAAAATGTTTCAGATACACGATTGACTAAAAAACAATAATTCTATTGAACTTCATTCCAAAGCTGCAATTATCACCTCGTGACTCAGAATACTTGACATTAAATTTTGGTATAACCCAAGTAACATTAGAGGAAATATTTTTAAATTCCTGTGCTCGATGTAGATGTAATTCTATGTATTAATTGTTACTGAAATAAGTTTGGATGTTTAATTTTAAAGTTGCTTTAAGTACTTGCAAACATTTTTTAGTTATACGCTTAACAAAGGACGTACGAAATCTTATAATGATCACAAGAATTTAAAAAAGAAAGTGAATTGATCAGGCCTGTGGGACTATTGAATCATTGTGTATCATAGACATTTGTCATATCAACGTATGACAAAAGATTTCATAGGAAACTGTAATTGCTTTTACTTTATAGACCTCCAAGTTAAAATCAGGTAGTGTTTTTATTTTACATATTCTATCAAATTAACTTAGAGACCGTCGTATATAAAAGTACTATCGCACGGCGTCAACATAAATATCCAATGATCAGATACTTCCAGATTTGGAGATAAAAAGCTGGACTATAAATCGTTCATAATCTGTTTTAATATCAGCATTGCCAGAAATGCACGCTATTTCTATTTTAGAGAACAATAATTATTGTTGACAAATTGTTTGTCGCCAGTAATTTCTGATTTAACGATTAAATTGCACTCCGTTTCTTTTAACGTCATGTTATATACGGGATACCTTGATCTTAAATTATGAACGTTCTGTTGCTGTCAGATAATCTATTTGTCTGATTTACTGCGTGTGTATTGATGCGTGGATGACAGTAAAAAGGAGGTAAAACTAAATATTATCATATTGGGTCAGGAACTAAAAATATTTCGAAGATTGTAGTTGGTTTTTACTCAAAATTCTGAAAACTGCTCCACTGGTCCACCCATAACCACATCATACACTATAGCAGTAGAGATTTTTTTATTTGATTTCCCACCATGGGATCTCAACGGGGTGTTTATTGTTGACTCATATTTACCTCGAGGGCTCACATAATACTGACTACTTGCTTCGTTCTATACTTGGACGATTATTGTTCTTATTAGGTCAATAATTGTTGTTAGTTTGTAGGAATTTTGACAATAATTTTCCTTAGTTTGTTTTACATTTATGTATAAGCACGCTGTGCCCCAATGCAGAGATAATATTATGTGCGAGCGATGGTGTCATAGTTACGTATAGAACAGCTGCCCAGTTGGCTGCTTTCAGCATAATATATTTAGATAATGAAGTCACAAAGTTCCTTGTGATGATTAATACTGAAACTCTTCAATATACAGCATCCGAACCCATGTATTTAATAATTAAACTCCTCTCTATTTTAGTCGGGTTGAAATCAACCTCTGACTGAAGTATTCTAGAGCCCGGCAATGTGATTGGTAATTTTCCAATTAATATCAAGCGAATGCCGGAGCAGTATCCCAACAATCGATCCAAGAACCGCGCGCTATATTTCCTTCCTCTTACACACATACACTTATTTGCACTCGTACACTTATTTGCATTACACTACCACCTCATCCCAGTCGAGTACAGGCGAGCCTAAACAAAGACAATACCCCTGTGATCGATGAGAGAGGATGGTTTGTGGATGACTCGTGCAGTCGCGGTTTAAATGTTTATAAGCGTATGTTTTTGTGTTATATGTGTATGTACTGCTTACTGTAAATAATGTAAATAATGTTCGTTGTTAAATTAAGTCAGGATGTAAGACAAAGTAGATTTAGATTAGTTTGTAAGTATCTAGTTTATAAGCTAGGCCATACGCTTGCTATGTAAACAGAATTTAAGAATAAATATTAAAACATCGGGCAACTTATCAGTCGGGTACTTATCATGTCGGGCAACTTATCAACTCAACTAGGAAACCTGGAGAGGAAAGGGTTGCCACTAGTTTCTTCTCGATCTTTAAGCAATGGAAAATACCACCCGTGAACTTGCTTTCTAGTTAACATTAATTGTACGCAATGTTGATTTGCGATAATGTGAAATGTAGAAACGTCTAATATCGTAAATGAAGAAGAAAAAATATATATCTAAAGTATTGTCAAATGTCATTTTGCAGATGAACGGTTTTAATGTAAGTGGATACGTTTAACTTGCGATAAAAGACTTAGTGTTTGTGGTACCTAGTGTGTTGTGGAATATCTGTAAGATTTTTTTATTAAAATATAAAATTACTGAACTGGAGATTAGATACCTCAGTATTCATGAATTTTTTCAGTACTATTAAGTAAGGAAATTAAGTTCGATTGTAACGCTCGCCTTTAGTTGAACTCAATTCCCATTGTTATATTCTGAGGAAGAGACTAAAAATATGTTTCTGTATTTATATTCACGCGCAATCATCAAGCAAAGTAGCAGCGACTACATTGGAAGTATTCTACAGCTATCGCTATGTCGTTTGGTGGCGTACGCTAGCGATGTCGATCGTGCACACCGAGTAATGGCCGTAGAAACCGAGGCAATGCGGGGCAGCAATTCACTTAACTGGACCTAGAACATGGGTGACGTTTAAGGTTCTGAAGGAAGGGTGCGTGATTGTTCGCTGTGAATGGGCACGTAGAACATTGTATACGGAAATCCACAACCACCTCGAAGTGTAAGGTCCGGATGTCATGTCAACACAAATGGATCGGCGATTGTGTCTGCAGGCTGTGAGAGACGTCAGCACGTAATGGACACAACGCGGCCTGCACGGACATCCTCTGGCAAGGCGAATATCAACATTGTGGATGAAATATGCACTGAAAAAGGCTCTCGGAGGATAGTACTTTGCAACAAATGACGAAGGATAATGCAACAAATGACGAAGTGAAGGTACCCGTGGAAGAGGTTTTCATTTAGAGACCACTCATTTGGAAGGAACAGTCACTTGGGTGGATGGATTTTTCAAACTTCTGTAACGCTATGCCTCATACATTAACGTTTTGGTTAGTTTTGTTAAAATATGGAATGTCTAGTTCACGTACGCAGCGTATTATTTGTCTTGCATGCACCCACCTTTTCATATCCTCCTGGAGAAACCTATTTACTGACTCTCCCTTGTACTATGTTTTACTCTCACTCCCTGCTCGCATCAGCAACCTTAAACACGCGTGACCATTGTGATAGGGCAGGGACTCCGTGTACTTCCTCCTGTAGTTTAAACTGCCACACGCCCTCCCGCATGTCCGGCGCACGGTCATTCGCCACGCGCTGTGCGGCGGCGGTAGCGAGCACGGGGTGCCGCCGCCACAGGGGCCGGCAGCGGGAGGCTGCTCGCACGGGGTGTTGGGCCTCCGCCGCCGCCCGCCGCAGCGCCCACCTCATTAGCCTAACAGGTTCCGGCGGCGGCGGCGGCGGCGGCGGCGAGTCCCGCGCTGCGACGCCGCCGCGCCGCCCGCCGCGGTCTGCCTCAGCCGAAGTCCCTGATTGCGCACGCGCCTCCGCCCCGCGGCTTTCGACAGCGCTTTGCGAAAGCCACCTGCCCCCGCGCGCCCGCCCACGGCGCCCAGGCCCGCGCCCACGCCGCGCATTAGGGAGAACCACATTTTTCGGGAGAAATGTTCCTTTTTCGCGGAAGTCACTCCAGCAGTATTCCGAAATTAAAACAACAGGTTGCAATACAAACCGTGGGTACACATTATAAAGTTTTATTAAGAAGTCAGGTTTTTTTGTATTAAATTTTCGACATGTATTGTATAACTTTTAAAATAATTGTTATGATTGCAAATATTATCAATCTGCTACACTGTATGTAAAGCAGTGATTTTTACCAGTATTGAATTTAAGAAAATACATTGAAAACATTTTGAGAAAACTGAACATTACAGTTTAACATAAGCAATATAGGATAATATCACTTCCCTTAAAAAGCAAGAAAAGAAGATCGGACACCAGAATACATAGTTTTAGACGAGGATATAGACGAGGAATAAAGAAATATATTGAAGATATGTTAAACAGTGGTTCTGTTTTACTGTACGCAGTGAGAAAAGATATACTCAATATTTTTACAAGGTTTTAGAAAATGAACATAAGAGGGAAGAAAATGGATAAATGAGGAAAAAATAGAAAAATAAGTGAAAGATAAAAACTAGGTCTATGTCTTTCTATCTAATTACCTTCTATCAAATTTTCGAGGATCTAATCAGAGAAAACATGTTTCCAAGAAGAAACTCAATCAGTCAGTGTGATTTTTTATTAATAAATGATCTCAGTGTGTTTTGGTACTATATGATCTGTTCTCATTACGGTTTTCCAATTGGAACCTTCAAAAATTCGAAAATAATACAGTGATAATACCCTTAGTCCGTGATGTTGAAAACAACAGAAACCGCTCGTATACAGCATTGTCTGTCTCTGCAGCGACTCTGACCGGGAAATACAAGGATTCGATCCCCGAATCCGGCAGATTTTCGATACTAGCTACGAAGCTTGGTCGAATTCAGCCGTTGTCTAGGGGGAGCATTCTGTCGGCCGACTGCTCCGAGAGGCAGTTTTCCGAAGTTTCTCCTATCAATGCCAAGAGAACGCCAGAATAGTACTCTACAAACGGGCCTCGGGCCATAGAGCGCACGCTATCTTTCCTTCCTCTACCTCGTCTAACCTCTCTCCTTACACATGCACTTACTCTTACATCTGTTTCACTACCACTGATATCGGAAGCTTAGATCTTGTCCCTTCCGGTGGCAGAGGCCCTGCTGGAGTGTGAAATTCCACGCAAACTGTCGCCTATCTCGGCGCCGTATTATCCAGCGGTGAAGGAATCTCCACCGCCTCTCGGGATAAAATTCACTACACTAAAGAGACCATAGCAGTTGTCCTGCTCGAAAACATCAACGAATCATTTGCGTATCTTAAACTTAATACTTCCAAGACTAATGTCACAAGCTTATTCCTTGAAAATAAAACCAGGAGGAATCTTAAGTCTTTCGAATTATGGTGGCTTTCATTGAATATAATAACAAGCTGATACCTATAAACCGTGCAGTCGTGATCTGCACAATTTACGTTTCCAAACCCAGGTCTTAGATTAGAGCTTCCTTCAAGTACCCTGAATATGTTATCTTTAATCTATTTTACTGATATTGGAATTCATAACTGAATATTTAATAAACAAGCATGTATGCAAAGAATTCAACTCTTATCAAGTTGAAGCGATCGATAAGTTTTCAGTAATTTGAATGCGACATTTTCACCGGGACGTTATTAAATTGAACAGTTAGGTAAGTGTGTACTGAATGGTTCAAGTGATTGAATATTATTAGGTCTAATTTCGGAAAGATTGTTTTTATTTCAGCTAATTATTAAATTCATTATTCTTAATATTTTGTTACAGACTAAAATGATAAACTAAAGATACTCCTCCCACTTATTTCAAAACTAACTTATTACATCCTTCACCATTTTGCAAAACATTGATTTAATTTAAGTGAAATGATGTCTGATAAAGAATTTCCATTGCAAAAATGTTATTACTTATGTTCAAATCAATAAGATTGTCCGATCACTTCTGTCATCACTTCCTTCTACTTACAGTCTGTTTTCTATGTCAGTTACAAGCACATTTTTTTGATTAATTTTGTGACACAAAAGTGGTTATTGTTTAAAATACTCTATTTACGAACGGTGTCACCGGAAAATGAGATCAGAAAGAGGACTGACGGTTTGACATGTATTGTTTGTTAACAAGACGCTTAATTTCATTTTTTAAAATCCCTTTTCCAGTTTTTATCGTAAACATTGTTAACCGCTTGATCATAAAAGATATTAAAAATACATCAACGCATAATTTGAAAAAAATGGTCCTTGAGTAATAGAAATTTAGTATTAACGCGAGTGTGAATATAAGTGACATGTGGAATTCATGAGTTCCAAAACGTTTTAAGTAATCCTATACAGTCAACGCCAAAATTATAATGGGAAATTGTATTAAAGCATTAGGAAGTTGTTTCTTAACCGTCTCCCTGGCACGCATTAAAGGGCCAAGGAGGATGAACGTCAGCTCAGTGTAAGCAGCGCGTCCGTGCTCTCCTCCGCGCATGCCCGCACTGTCTAAGCCACCCTGCCTGTCCTGCTCCGCGTCTCCCAGTCAACGTTTAACCAAAAAGCTGCGACGCTGGTTTTTACAGAGTCCTCATTTGTATTCAATGTTCTTTCAGGATCGTTGAACGACCACGCAACGACGGATCTGAAAGTGGAAAATGTTGCTGTCGATGGAGTTGTATCGGAAAATATAATGAAACGAGACCATTCAGAAAATGCGAATCTCTTGCTTGGAGATCTGGCCCTCCGTGAAATTTGTGGTACGTATTATGATTATTTCTACATCTAATATCTAATAAAGCTGTATGCAGAAAAATACCATGTATTTTTCTGCATATTTTGAGGAGTAATTAAGGGCATGTGTCTCGTATTGAAAAATGTTACTTTTTTAAAAAAGAGCACTCTTCAACTACTAATTAATTCCTCGGTGGAACCTGTGGCGTTTTATCTCGGCTTCTCGCTTGCTTGATTCCTAAAAAACTTAATGCTTCATTTCATTAACGTACTTCACCAATTTCTTTCACATTCACTGTCATTTTTCGTTCGGTTGTGACTCGTAACTCCTTAAAGACAAAAATACCCTCTTCGGAATTCCATGAAACATAATCCAATACATATTCCAATACAATTCAGTCCAATACAATGCAAAAATAATTGTAAATGTACAAATCTGTTACATCAATGTAGTATGTAGAAAGTACGCCACGGAGAATTATCATATTTAATGAAATATAAAATAAGGTATCCATAAGACTTTATTTAATAATGCAAAAATAATATAAATCTCTTTACTTTGTAGCTACAAAATTCTGTATTGAATTGTGGGAAAATAAAAAAAATTCATTGCATCACACTATATCGTGTTTAATTATTTTACAACACAAAAATTATTTCAAAGTCTATGCAGTATATTATTCTTTTCTTATCTATACTTTCTCTTAGAATTATATTCTTCTATGCAGAGGAATTAGTAGATAGATTTCTTGTGTGCCAATGTGCCATACGTACTATAAAATCTTGGTTACTATAATGCTTAGTAAACATTATTTGAGAAATTATTATTAAAATACTCAAAGTACGAATGATTTCTAACCGTGCTTCTTTTTCAGGAACAACAATTTACAAAATAGAACATCTTTCAATTTTCCTTACGACATAATATTTATTCATTTAAGAAATATGGTTAATGCAAATTAACCTCGTGCAGTCCCAGATGCAAGCGAACTCGTGAAAGTGCTTTCAACACACTCACGTTGCACCATGAAACACGTTGCCGACAGGTCCCAGTCGACATGTGCCGAATGCATCTCAAACGCTCACCGTCTGATTGGGTAAGGCAACTGCAGTCTCCCTTCTCTCCTCATTAAAGAAGTTCATATTATAATACTGTCTTCTTGGCCAATATCGAGTCAGCTGCTTGATCAACGGACATGTGTCACCGGGAGAAAGTCCCGCCTGGGGCGCCCGCGCGGCGGACGGTTCGGATTTCGGAATTCAGAAGCTGTTTTGCAACGCGGGGCTGATGCAAAACACGGCTCCGCGCGGGCCAGACGGGCGCCTCGCGAACGCGGGCTCCTCCAGAAAGCACGCGAGCTGACGTGTGCGACGAAAAACAAAGCGCGCGAGCGCCTGTAAGCTGCCGCCGCGCACTGGGCTCAAACGGCACCTCAAGCGCCTAGGCAGAGTCTAATTTTTAAAATGTAACTTGTTGGGAATCCAAAAAAGAATAAAATTTTGTTATTTTAGAATGTTTATTCAATCGTACTAGAGTGTTAATTTCTTCGTAATTATTACATTTCGTTGGTATCTTTATTATCGTATTCTTGCGTATGTACGAACTACCCCCTTAGTTTATGAACTTAAATTGTTCGTTATTTGCTATATGTCTGCCTAATAACGTTAATAATTGTAACAAAAAATAGTTATGTATGCAACAAGGGCGTTATAAAGTTTCCAATGATCGAGCCGCAAAAACAGCCGGAGGGCCCTTGACCCTTTTGGTGGCCTGAGATCATTAGAACCAGTTCACGCCCGTGGGGCATACAAGATTTTATTTTTTACTTAATTTTAATGGTTCAGATTTACTTATTTACTAATTAACTAGATGTTAACTTGAGTCGGTTTGTCTTTTCATATTTCTCTCCACTGATTCCTTTTCGTAATTCCTTCCATAAGAGAACATGTTCAACTGTTTTCATATTTCCTTCGTTACTCTTTAAGCCATCTAAGTTCTGCAGAGTATTTCGAGCTCCGTATCAAGGCAATCACAAGCAATAACGTATCATTAAAAATTCCTTTGTTTTGACTTAGATGATAAGTTTCTATTTGTGGAACATTTGTGGATTAATTGCAATCGAATTTAACTTTCAAGGAGAGAGATTTTTGAATGTCACATTAGTAATATGAATTATTTACCTTATTTATTACATTCTTCATGTCCTATATATTACTATGGTATGAATTGCATATGACTGCTGTTAAAAATGCTTTTTTAAAACTTAAAAGTAATATCATAAGTGGTTTAAAAATAACCGGTTAAAAGCATTTTCTTAAGCACAAGTGACATGTATTAATACCAATACAACTTTTCTTTAATAAGAAAAAGAAAATACGGAAGGTAAAATGGACATGGGTTTCAGGAAAACATTAAGTAAATACGTATTGTTGTGTTAGGGGAAATACAGACAAATTTTGAAAGGAGACGAGAAGACCTTTGGCATGTCGTTATGGAAAAGAATCTTAAAATCTCAAATAAGTGGGTATAATGAGAAACGAAAATATGATAACACATGTGAAAATATGATAAAATAAGAGAAACCAAATTTGTTAACAACCTTGGGAAGGCGGAAGAAGAGTTCAAATGATGTGAGGTGACGAAGAGGTCAAATTGATGTGATATCCTTAAATGAAGAAAGTTCTGGAATGCAAGGTAGAAGGAGAATTTAAGAGGCGGAGGAAAGGACGAAATTGATAAATGATCTGAAAGAGGTAGATGGGTTTAAGAGAAAAGTTCAAAGAAAAGAGAAAAGAGATGAAGGATAGTAACCACAATTAAGGCAGTGCTACCTGCAGCAGAAAATATCTGAAGAAACGAGAAGTGAAAACAAATAATAAAACTATTACTTGATGTCAGTAATATATACTTAATTACTATTGCTCAGTCTAGTCATTATTGCTTATCAAAGTGTATTATTCAGTATCACCTGATTTTCCTGCAAAGTTTAAGAGAAATCGGTTAAGTAGAGATACAATGACGCCAATAATTCGTCACTAATTTACTGGGACTTTCTAAATATTATGGTGTATATTTAAGGAGTGGAATACTTACAATGTCATCTGAAAGTATATTCTTTTTTCTCATCCGCATTATAAGAAATGTTTTTATACTATATGTATTTTGTTTGTTTTGGTTCATTTCATTGTTTGTTTGTTTGTTTATTTCGTTGTCTTTTTTCCTTCTCCTATTTCATTCCCTTCCTTTTCTTCTCGTCGTGGAATGTGCGCCCAGAGCGTGTGGCGGCCCCCTGCGCCGGCCGGGCTAGCGCCTGCCCTCCGCTCCGCTGAATTGAATCGGCGGCGGAAGAGATAAATTCGCGCACAATTACATTAATCTGATGGCGGGTGCGCTGCGCGAGCCGACAGGTGTTGCCGCTAGGGGCGGTAATGCGGCGCTCGATGGAGCTCGATGGCGGCTAATGGCGGTCGCCGACGCGGAAAAGCGGAGACGCCAGAGGCGGTAGTGATGCATTGCGCCCTTCTGCTTGTTACTCGAGCCATTCAAGAAGAACGCCGATCGGAAGGGAATTACACAGTTTTTAGGACAGTTAGCTTTTTCTTTGCTTTTGAAAGTGGCATTTTTCAAGTGGAAAAATGGAGACTTAGGGATCTCTACTGTTGCATATTACTTTTCGACAAGTAAAATAAAAATAGTGGTTCTTATTTTAACAAAACATTATATGCATCATATTGCGCGTATTTGTGTGTGTGTGTGTGTGTGTGTGTGAGAGAGAGAGAGAGAGAGAGAGAGTGAGAGTGAGAGAGAGAGAGAGGAGAGAGGGAGGGAGGGAGAGGGGAGTGAGGGAGAGAGAGAGATATGGAGAAGTCTATAGAACTAATTTGAAATAGGAGAACTCTTTAAATTCCGAATTGAACGTTTCTTGCCAAAGGAATAAAAGTCACATTTAAAACCTTATTCAATCCTAGTGAAATTGTATTTTGGGATGGTACTGTTAAAAGAAAAATCACGAAAAAGAGAAAATGAATTCAAAGAGAATATTTCATAAACAAATGTATTTACTACATAGTAAAATAAATATCGAACATTTTATTCATTATGTCGTGTTTCCCGATGCGTAAAATGCAATGGTCCCACAAATGAAATGCATTTTATTTCTTGGCAGTTAGTCTCCGCTCCGACATGAGATTCTTGGCAATGGAACTCACCGGAACAGCCGACGATATTTATGTTGGTTTGCGGGGAATTTTCCCTTGTAGGTATCTTCGCCAGCGGGCAACCGTCCCAGACGTGACAAGCTCTAAGGTCCCGAGTGACATGTAAGTGGTATACGTTGTAGTGTAGGCATGCAAGTTTAAATGGGTGAGTAAGGGGGACTTAAGCGAAGGAGATAAGGATGAGGAAGGGAAGATAGCACGTTTATTAAGGTATTGCCTTGGCATTCATCTCGTATTAATCGAAAACCACGGACACTTACCTATCAGAGTAACAAGGGTAGGTTGTAAATGGGTCAAGAAATTCACATTTATATGTATCTGTGAATTGAAAAAGAACGCATGCCAACTCAGTATCTTACAAATGCTTCAGCAGTGTGTTCTAAATCAAAATGTATTTTCACGCTTAATTTTTCAGGCATCTCAGCAAGTAATGAATTCGTAGATGAATTGTGAACTGAAGCGTAACTATCAAATTATGTTCAAATTTTACAATATGTCTTAGCTTGTTGAGCACTGATGTAGAGTTACAAGTTTAGTATTTCAATATTACACGATAAGAACGGAGAACGAGGAGAAAACATTACACATTTTCTTGTATAAGATTGTTGTATTCAAGTTCGTAAGTGTATCTAGAGAAATTAAACGTAGATTAAGAGATAGTGTGTCACTATTCCTCCATTTATAAGAAACGAGGAAAACAACTTTGTTGACAAGGTGCAATTTGTTGTTTTCTTCTGTTAGAATTTTGACCTTGGTTGGCCATTGCGAATTCCGGGCCTCTCTGCGCTGCGAATTCCTCTCATTATGGGCTATTTAATTTAGAACGTGAGCTCTTTGAAGCGTTAATTCTCGACTGAGTATTAATCATTAGGTCCCAACGAAATTCACATTCCATTCCATAGACTTGCACATTAATTTCTTCCTTTTTTGGACGATTTTCGATGTCCAAAATGTAAACACGATTTATAAATTTATGAGAATCTAGTTAACACTCGTATTGAAGACGTTTCTAAACTTATATGAAAAGATAACATGGCCAAAATGTATTGGTTATTACAATACTAAAAACTTTGTATGTACATTATTGGTTACCAGAGAGGTTTTAAATATATTTTTCATTGAAAATTCTATCCGAACTCAAAGAATTTTTTTTTCAGTCCCTGCTGAAAATGCGAAAACGAGATAGTAGCCCTTGCGTTAATGAGAAGCACCCATTATAATTTTAAACACCGATCATAATAATTTACAAGCAGGCCGTTAAAATATTGTTTTCAGAAAGCATTCCAAAGGTGTGTAGTACATCAAATAAGTATTCCTTAAGTAAATAGTCATAACTTTGTTGTAGTCGGTGGCGAATTGTGCTCCCCCAAAATATGGGGGTTCAGCTTAATCAAATGTCGGTAATATAATTTTCAGAATTCAAAACACTAATTTACAATAAAACGTAAGAAACTCGTGTAAATTTATAAGTTTAATAAAACATATTCTAAAACTTTTTATTGTTTTACTAATAAGTCCAGCATTGAGATAATTACTGGTAATAGAATTTATACAAAAAATGGACTCAGATTCCAACGTAATCACTCTAGCACTTTGTTTGATCACAACAATAACTGTTGTTGGGTCACATTTTAAACTAGTTCATTCCATGAGTTTTGTTGTTATTACTGCTACTGTTGGTAATGATGATGAAAAAATGATTTTATTTCAAAAATTTCGCTGGTTTTGATTAGTTTTCAATAATAAAAGGTCTTTAATTCTTCAGGAATGTATGCTATTAGTGTAAAATTTGAATTATATTCATAACTTGCTTTTTAAAGCATTATCAAATAATCATTTTTTCAAAATGTGAAGCACTTTCTCATTGGATAACATGATTTGTCGTTCACTGTTCACAAAGAGCAGCAGCAGCAGCAGAAAGAAAAGGAAATCACAACGACGGTTAATGATGATGAACAACAAAAAACTTTACACAAACAATAATTGTCTTTCGATATCTAGTATGCACAACGACTGAACGATGAAAGGAACGGTTGAACGGAAAAGCAATGCAAGCATTGACGCTATCACACAGAAATAGGAACTCTTTTCCAAGGCGGTCATCTTCCACAAAAGAAACAGCACTCAACAAATGCACATTTTTAATCAAACCTAAAGTAAAATGAAAATAAATTTAGCAAACACCTCAAATAATACATTCAATACCGTCAAGAGTGTGTACAAAAAGAGATACCAACAAGAGTGTTTATTTTCAATTACCCGCGAATTCATAAAATTAAATTTTGAGGTTCAGACGAAGACAGAAAATTGGTCTTCTCGCGAGTTCAAGGCCACTGAGGAGAATGTTCGCGTCTACTCAGCGTACAGTGGTGCAAGCCTGTGGCGCTTTCTATGTTTTGTTGCTTACTAAAACGCGTGTTTCGCGCGTGTTTCGTAGTTGAATGTCTATTAGAGCGTGACGTCACCTATCGGTGTGTAGTTTGGTTTGCAACTAGACGCCAGAGAACGCTCTTCTGGCGATCTTTGATTAATTAATGATTTCATGAAATGATATTCGCAAAATATTTTGATTATTGAATGAATCTATAAGGAATAATGGGGCTATGTAATCTAATAAGGAGCTGTCGCTGGTTGTAATATACCCGGGCACAGCAAAATTGCCAAGTGTCACCTCAAGAGCAAGAGCAGTATTTTTGGGCATTTTCGAATATGACACCACAAGAATTTCCATCTTTATCCACAATAGATTTACGATCATTAATTTGCACAACAATGGCATCAGCCATTTTATTCGTTACTTGGGTCGTTCTCTAGCTGAGTGAATATGTGATTAAGTCAGGAATTGTTGAATGTTTCAATTTTTCAGGTAACATAGTCAGATGTTCTTACGTCGCCGAAACCGTACTCTTCCAAGTATCTCCACCAGAGGGGCTCCGTCCCATCCGAGACAAGTTTTTAACTTCCAACCAGTCCCTACACATGTGGTAGTGTGGTGCATGGAAGTGTGCGTGTGTGTTTATAAGAGGGAGAGGTGACAAGGATGAAAAAAGAAAGATCACACGCGGTTCGCGCCCCATATCTTAGGGTACTGCTTCAGTATTCGTAAGAGAAATCATGGAAAACTATCTGTTATAGCAGCCGGCTGCTGTAATTCCCCTCCAAACAGCAGATGAATTAAATCCAACTAGCTAGCTAGTGGCGAAAATCCCCTCTGTTGGGACTCGTGTCGTAGGACTTCCCAGTGAACAATGCTTTAGGGGCAACTATGTTGCCACTGAGTGATTGAAGCTGATGCGACATAAATTAATTTATCAATAATTATTATTTCAATAATTAAATCATCAATAACTTAGATTGAGAAAATCTTTCTTTCATGATCATCCTCAGCAAATGGACTTTTCCAAAAATTCCTCAATTGACCAGTAGTCGTGAAAGAATACAAATGATCTCAGTTGCTTCTAAAGCAACCTATCGTTCAAATTCGACTAAATAAGATATTCTTGTTGTAATTTCATCTTCTATTAACATTCTTTTTGGTGCATAATTCATATATAGTGGTACAAACATATATAGTGGTAACAATTACCAGAAGAAAACCATAAAATACCATCTTCCAACAATTTTTAAAATAATTACGAATATACTGCCACAAAGAATGTTAATATATTTTATTGAACTAAAAACTAATGTTTCGTAACTACATTACACGTTTAAATTATTCTGAAGTCTTTATTGATTATTTGCAAGTGCATTGGAAATTATTTGAGCATTTTCCGAGATCTGTGTAGTACGTCCAATTAATACTGAAACATGCGTCACACTCGAATCTTCTCTCAGAAAAATATAAATGAGGAATCGTACTAAAAGGAGCTGATTATCGTTTTGTGCTAGTGTTGATGAGGAAAATGTATCCTTTCACATTAGAAGCCTTGTGTCATTTCACACGTTAAATGTTTTCAGTCCATTGATTTATCTGCAAAATTTAACTCCATTCATATTTTTGGGCGTTTGAGAGATATAAGTTCTCGACAGGATGTTTATGTGTTATTATCGTCAGAATTCAATACATTTTGTAGAGCGCTGTGCTTGTATGCCATTTCATCATACAATCTGGCTCCATTTAATCCGATCCGTCGTCTCCGCCATTACCTGAAAGTTAGTTTGTTTGCATATATAGCAAAACGGACGAATACAGAACTCCGGGAGAGCAATTTGAATGTTGTTGTTTTGCATTAAGAACAATTTCTGCCAGGATCAAGCGCACGCTATTCACACATTTCTTCCCAAAGAATCTCTTCAGCAGCTATTCTCTTGTTTTTTCTTGGTGAGTTGCACGTTCACAAGGAAACTTCTTAGCTGTCATGCCCTCATTTCAGGGATTTGCAAACACTCGAATCAAATAGCGCAATACATCTTAACCCCCTTTCAATTACCAAAACAATTTTGAAAATAAGGACCAGAACAATATTCTTCGGATATTAGGGAAGAATATCGTTCAAAAATCTCGTAGAAGACTTCAAACACTACTTCACTATATTATTGATGGTAATCAAGGAGGTTTCCTAATGACTAAACGTATCATTCGGGTTTTTTCTTGCGCAGTCAATTTGTTGCTGGTCGAAGATTACTTGTAATCTTCACAGAATGTGCACTCACTACAGACAACGGTGCGTTGTCAGAAACAATATAACCCATTACGATATTCTGAGCAGCTACGTTTTCTGATTTATAAGATCCTATAGTTTTGATCATGCATGTTTTTTTCCTCGGGAGGTGGCGGTGATTTTTCCCGCTAGATGATGAGATCCGGCGCCGACCCACCGGCGCCTAGTGGGGTTTTCCCCAACCAGATATCTCCTACCAGCTGGGCACCGCACCAGCCGGGACAAGCTCTAAGCTCCGGTCTCCCGGCGTGTGTGGTAGTGTAGTGCATGTTAGTGCATTAGTAAGGGGTGAGGATAGGAAAAGGAATAAGGAAAGATCACGCGCGTTCTGTGGTCTGTTTGTTAGGGTACTGCCCGGCATTCGCCTGGCCGATTGATAGGGGAAACCACGGAAAACTACCGATCAGAGCAACCGGCCACTTCAATTCTCCTCCAGGCAGCGACTGAACACGACCTACCTATCCAGCCAATGTCGAAAATGCTGTCTCATTCGGAATTCCAACCTAGGACCTCCCGGTCAGGGACACTGCATTGACATCAGTTAATGCCCGTAGTCACCTCTCCCGGTTTCGTTGTGGTACATTTTCTTTCTTTGCAATAATTTCCTTACGTTTCTTTCCACCGTTTTTTATTTAATTTGTGTTCGTCTCTGGGGCTTTTGTTTCGTTTCGGTCCCCTCCTTTATTTCGCCTCCCCGTCCCGTTCGCGGAGGCGGAGGCGCACGCCGCGGCACGCGACGCCCGTGCCTCGCCCCCGCGCGGCGACGACAGGGCGTTTATTGGGCGGCCAACGGCGCGTATGATTTGCGCGCTCGCCGCCGATAAGGAGAGTCCGGCTGCCTCGCGGCGCGGGGTCAGCGGGTGGCGTTGCCAACCGCGCGCGCCCAAATTAGAAGAAAGAAATAAGTTTCGGACATTCGTGCAATGTACGTTTCCGGTCTGTTCGTGATAACTGTAAATAGAAAGGGTTTTTTTTTTTCTAACGGTAGGCCGAATATTCTATTGGTGTAGTGGGGTACGACAGGAACTGTTATTTTAATCAATTTTTCGAGAGATTGTGTAGGGTGCGTATGGTTTAAGAAATTTTAAAATGTTTCAAATTAAGTATTACATGTTTACCAAATTATTGTGCCTTAATGAATGTACCCCAGCAGTTATAACAATACCTTCAACTACGCATGTATTTCTTAGCTTGTATTGAGAATATTTGTTTCTGGTATGAGGTGATCTATATCATGATGAGTGATTGAATTTTCCTATCAAATGTGATTCGAGATGAAACATGTGCGGCACAACTTCCATTGAGGCAATCTATGTATTTGTTCTGAGTCTCGAATCCGGGATAGAACCTAAGTACGAAGAGGTTGGTAATACCCAAGTTTGTCCACACATGTGTTACCAACTCAGCGAGAACGCCATTACAACGGTCAGCTTTATAGAGTATTCCGCGATTTAATCTGGCGCGTGATGGACGCCCATGTGGCTTCGATACTAAACGTAACTTTGGGCCCCCGACAGTTGCCCGTTTTTATTCCGGGTCCGTAATTGGCGCGTAAATATACTACCTGACGTCTCATTGACCGCAGCACTCGCCAGCGGCCAATGACGAGTGCGTCTCCGGCCACGCGCCGTCCTAGCCAACGGGCGACCCGCATCCGCTTCAATATGCAATGCACGCTGCGTCAGAGAGAGAGAGAGATTTAAGTGTGTGGATTGTCGTATATCCCTCGTCCTGAGAAACCCAGCGGCCTGCAGAAGACGCTGCGTTGAAGATGTATTCTGGCGACGAGGCTTTGAAGTTCCAAGAACAATGTCTTCAGAGATTGTTTCTTCGTTCCATGATTATATCTTGTTGCTTTATGGTGTTGCCAAAATGCAGTACCTGAGTGTTCTTTTCTGAGAAATATTAATCGTAAATGACTACGCTAGGTCCTCTATTCGTATTGTTGAAATATGTTGAAATATCATGGTCAACCAAAAGCTCTGAGAATAGGTTTTGGAATAAAGAACAGTTTTTATTGATACATTCTTTTGAAAACAATGTGAAAATAAATAAAACAAATTGAGACTTTTTCATCGAACGTTTCCGGGAAATTAGTTTCCAAATAATACATAATACCACTTCATAATCATTCCAAAATTATTTGAAATATTAATGAAGAATAAAAATGCGCAATATCTCTCTTCGAATAATTCCTTCTCCAAGAAAGTAGTTAGTCTTTAAAAAGAAGCTAAATCTATCTAAATAATTTGGAGGTGAGGCTATTGTAGGAGGTTCTAAAGTATGTCAGTAAACGGACCAATACACAAATTAAGCTTTTATGTTAATGGTTCGACTCGTCATCAAGAAGCATCTTAAAATCTTGACTGTCTCTACCAATCATTCCACTCTTCCTGCTAGATAACATCAGTCTCCGTTTTGCATATCCGCTACTAATTGGAACTCGTTGCTTGTTATTAAGCTGAAGAGGGTCATTAGCTAAGTTATTCTACTTTAACTCTCGGCACCTCATTTGTAGGTGTCTTATTTAATAGCGAGACCCCTCACTTCTCTGAGTACAAATTCCAACCAAAAAATGTGTTTGCTAGTTAAAGTATTTTAAAAATTCTGAACAGCATAGTAATACAAAAATACAGAATATTTGTAGCTTTTAAGGTTTCTCTTCGTATCGTTCACATTCTCTCCTTTGTGATAATCCAGTGCAAAAAAGACCAAAGGTTTACCTTTTTCTATCAATTCACAATGAACCTGAAGTAATCTCACAAATATTTTGATAAGTCTGTGAAATTGCAGGGAATAAATGATCATTAACAAATCCATGTTTTAAATATACTATTAGCAATAAGTATAACTTTAGCATATTATCGCAAAATGACCAATATTTATCTTTATGCAATCCTAGTTTCAAAATTTAGAGTAACAAGATATATTCTTAGGGTTTGTTCATAAGCAACGAAAGGACATACGTCTTCAAAGATCTTTACACTAGTTAAATGAGATAACTTCCACTCGTGTAAAGAAAATAATAAAATTCTTCCCTTCTATTTTCTTGTCTCAAATCTTCACGAATTCTGTTCACTTCCCATACCCTGGCCTGTTCATGCTACAATCAAAAACAAGAAAGAAAGCGCCCGCACAAACGTGATTCGGAGTTTCCTTACACGAGTTTCCACTTGTTGTACGTCGCTGGGTCCAAGTTTTGGGGGTCCACGGTGCACAATTATCTTCTCTACGCCCGTGTGGCACGCTCCTATCCTCCGAACCTCTACGGGCTGACCTTCCCTATCACTTTCCGCCTTTCTCTCCCTTTCATTTCGCATTTATCTAGCTGTCTCTTGCTTCCTCTCCTTCGCGCCCCACCCGAGTCCCGGGGACGGTCGGCCTTAGAAAGATCGCTCTTTGTTTCTCTCGACACAATAAAGAACCGGACGGAAGGCCGCAGATGAATATCTACGGGCCGTATTTCACGTCCCCTAAAATCTTACTCTTGTACATTCCGTTGCGTCAAAGTCGTTCATCATTTCTGTTTATCAGGAGATTTCTGTAAATAATTCTCGACGCGCCGACCTATAATACCGTTAGAAGACGGCTGAAGGTTTCTCGCGCGGCGTAACCTACAGGTATGCACCTGTGTACACGTCTTGAGTAATGAACCTGTTTCTTTGGCCTAGAGACGCGCAACCTTTTAAGTGGTCGTGAATCACGTTGCAATTAGATGCGTTTGTGTTGAATTCTGTGTGCTTAGTGTGAGTTATCGCCACGTTTCTTGACCTCGCGGATGGTCGAACCTTCGGGCGGTGGATTGTGTGCTAAACTGGAACATCTTCCGGGCTCGATAAATCGCGCATGAAAGTAAGATCGAAAGTTTTCGATGGTCTTAAAAAACTGGAGCTGCTCGGTGCTGTGCTTTTAAGGGGCTTCCTTGAAGGAAGTTCCTTGAAAGAAGCGAACGTCGTTTTATTTGCCAAATTGCGAGTCCCCGAAACTCGCCCGAGGAGGTTCTACAACAGACGCTCTGCGATCGCCTGATTAGGCGAGATTTAATGGCTGGTTTGCCAAATTATGGCATTGCCGAAATTTTCCGTGTTTTTCTCTTAGCAGCCGCGTCTGATAAAAAAAACTTCAATTTTATGGTCTCGGAGAGGCATATAATATTTTTCTACCGAAGAATTTTGAAACTATTCATGGATGCAATTTTTTTCTATGAATTCCAAATAATCGTGAACAGTTAATGTCGAAAATCGATGTTCATTTATTTGAAATCGATAATGTAATGATACTCGTATTAATGTCAACACGAACTATTTTAATGTTGATTGCCTGTAATTTCTTTTTCGTTAAATATTGGCATACTTCATTTGTTATTTCCAACTCTTGCTGAAAATAACGGAAATTTCACAGTATAAATTAAAACTTGTCAACTATTTTTTTATTATAATATTGTTTTCAATTATAAAAATATTTTTCAGCATCAATAAATTTAACTAGTTAAGTCATATTACATCGGCTGTACACATTAAAACTTATATATCTTCATAACGCTTTAATTTGCAGGAGAGCGGTTTTGATATGAGCTCAACCGTTTATTTCACAGTAAATACGGTATTTTACTCTGTAAAGTGGCTTTCTTGTGAACTACGAGGGTTGGGACACAAATTATGGCAACTTTTTTGTGAGAATAAGAGCACAGATGGAAAATGTGAAATTTACACATGAAAGGGCAAGGTATGAACTAAGTGCATGGACATTTCATGACACACCAAAATTGGGTTTCTCATGATTATTAAGGTATTTGAAATGACAGTACTGATTTCATGTGACAAAGTATTATAGTACATATGACTTCCAAACATTCCAAAGGCATTATATATTCGTTCTAAAGACCTGATTAGATAGATGCTCGATAACCGTACGAGCCACGTCCGTCGGCACACTAACAGGTCGTGACGTGCGTTGCTGGTTACTGGATGATACGCAAACTCGCAGGAACTCTCCCTTTCATCTCGCGACGGTCTGGTACGGCTTTATTCCCAACAGATTCCACTAATTTCTTGTGACATTCTAGGGCATTTCTACGAGCGCTGCCCTAAACGGGTTAATTTCATCTCGCACGGCGGTAGTCGGACAACTGATTTCACATTGCTCTCTGAGCTAATAGAAACATACAGAGACATCTGGTTTTGTGAACACACATTAGTAGTCCATTTCTTTCACGCTAAAAGTTAAATTGCATGACCCGATAACATTTCTTTTAGAAAAAAATAGTTGCCGTGACTTGTGACCAACACTCGTAAGTTTAAGAAAGCTTTTTTTGTGGGCGGTGAGGATGTGTTAATCGCATTGCTCATCGACTCTTGTCACCCGGTTGCCGACTAGCTGTAAGCGTCTGGTCCCGTGGTCCTGAGGAGACTGCAGGTACGTCCAACGGTTTCGCGAGACCAGCCTCCAATCCGCTCCAGCCCGCTTGCCCGTCTTATCGCGATGGGCACGGAGCGACATGGCGGCGAGCTTCGCGGGCACTCGGGTGCGACGCCGAATTCTCTGCCCGCCATGCTAGTCATGCTGGTTGAGGGATCGCCAAATCGTAAAGGAAGATATCCAAGGATAGGTAGATGTACGACGTTATCCACCGGGCTTTTCTCGCCCTGTCAGCTCACTGGGGGCGAGTGCTCTGGTTCTACGGCATTTCGTCAGGTGGCGCAATACATAGGACCTCTGCCACGAATAATATTTAAGTCTTTCAAGATAACTGCTGTAAACTGTAACTGTAGAGAGCATCATCCATCCTGAGACAGTCTGTTCAACCTGAGGAATAGAATCTTTGTATTTTTCTTGTTAGATGCGTTGTTTTCTTTAAAACGGCGGTACGTTAATAATACATATAATCAATTATTTATATTTATTTTATTGACAAGATTAAAAAACACTTAATAGTTGTATTATTAATTTTTTTCGATAGAGCATTTTAAATTGCGTTGTTATAATACACAAAATAGTTCTAGACATTATCGTCATCTTTCTTCAAGGATAAAATTGAAAATTAGTCGAGTCATTCCAGTTTCCATTTGTTTCTGCTTTTCTCTCTGCCCATTACATTAAACCTTTTTTGTTGTTAACATCTTACGTATGATAAGACTCAAAGTAATTTTACTTTAATGGATTAATCTGACCTACAGTTAAAGAAAACATGAGTTGTATTACAGAATAAAATGGACATCTTTAATGAACGACAAATGGAACAAAATACTTGAATAGTTTTAAAAAACAGCAGCTCCTTTATCATTTCACAAGGAACGTCGTGACTCTACATGAAGTTATTTGAAGTTGCACGCCATCACCAAATTTCACTTCGATTTTAAAATGCCAACAGTTGACGAAGAATAAAAAAATTATAGTTGTAAATATATTTAAAAATTAGAATGTCATACAAATATTTTGGCGATAAATTCGTTAGATAACAGTTTAGATATCAGGCGTCTCAAGAAATTCAAACTTTTAGACTTGCTTCACAGGTTCTGAAGTATAGTTATTTCAACTATATTAATGGATAGATACTACTGAGTATCTTCTTCAACCACTGTTAATTATTTAGTAAAAAAAAACAACTTATTGTTCTAATGTATGAACAGATTGTAAATAAACGTTTAATTATAAAAAAAATCACCAAGTTTTGTAGCCGGTGGCTCCCGGACTTCCGCGTATAAATTTCGCCGGGCGGCATTTGATAACCGCGAGTGACGTCACTTGCAGACTTGTCCGCTCGCTTTAAACGCTTGTCTCCCTTCCTAATCGCGATCACAGCTTGTTGGGCGCGCCGCACCTGCTGCTTAGGACGCGGCCGCGCGTGGCAGTGGAGGCCAACGCGCCTAACAAGTGGAGAGGTTTTCGGATTCGCTGCGGCATCAGATGCGGTGACGCAATGGGCGAAGTGAAACGATGACAAGGAACATACGTCCCCGCGGGCTAGTAGCCGTTGTAATTGCCGTTGCAGTTACTTTTCCTGCTTTCTCATCGGTCCCTTCATATTTCGTGCGATAGTTACTTCACTCTCCATATTTCCCCCTCAGCTTCTCTCGATAATTCTTCTTTTCCATCTCTCTCTCTCTCTCTCTCTCTATATATATATATATATATATATATATATATATATATATATATATATGTGTGTGTGTGTGTGTGTGTGTGTGTGTGTGTGTGTGTATGTGCGTGCGAGCGTTTGTGCGTGCGTGTGTGAGTGTGTAATTTACTCTCCAGTCTATCCTTTTTTCCCGTTTTCTTTTATCTCTTTCGTTTGTTGTCTCCATTTTTCTTTATAATTATCCCACAACTTTTTCTTTCACTTGCTTTACACGGCTTCTCTTATTTTACTTTTGCTTCTCATCCTTTTGCGTTTCTTTTAGCTTAGGCCATTATTTTCTTTCTTTTCATATCTTTTTCATCTGGCGTTTCCTCTCTATTATATACACTTTTATTTTCACCTTCTCTCCCCAATCTTCATTTGTTGCCCTTCTTCTCTTTCTTATTTTCAATTATTTTTTCAATATCCTATTCTTTCTTATAACTTTTTTAAAAATATATTCTGCAATTTCTCAAGGTTGTATCTGTTGCCAATCTCCGTTTTTTACGACTCAGCATCGTTCTTTGGAATGAAGAGAATGTTGCAGAAATAGTTGATGGTTCCGCTCATTATTACAACGTGAAAAAAATGTCTCTTCAATTTTCGCCGATTATAAAATCAGGTGGGCGTGGGTGTGGAGAGATACACCTTCATAAGTGGGGTTGGTATAACCTATAATCACCAGTTTGAACGTTCTCGTCCTATTATGTTGCACTGTTTGGCTGTCACGGAACAAAGTCAACTCATAATTGTAGATTAGCAAATCATTCCCGACTATTTCAGTTACAATAATTTGTGTCAATCAGACGTGTCATTTTAAATGCATTGCAACCCACGTTCGACTGGTTACGTTTGTAGTAATCGCTATAGACACTAGGTGATTTATCGTGCTATGTCACGTTGCAAAGTCTACGCGATAATTGGTCGTCAACTAAATGGATGGTCTCATATCCCATCTCAAGACAAGATAATATGATCTCCTTCGCCTGATTAACTCCCCTTTTGACCATCAATACAAGGAGAGAAAGATGCACAGATCTAGTTTTCCTCTTTTCATTTTATATTTTTGTCCTCTCTGGCAGAATAGTATGTAATTTCAATAGCATGTTTTTCATTTCCATTGTTATCTGTTTTATTATCGAAGAGAAATTACATATTCTTTAGTTATGACAGTATTTTATATTACAAATGGTTTGTTCATGTACATATGGCTTCAGTAACTGTTCATTCTTCATGTCTTGTTTGCTCATGAACAAAGCACTTCTGTACATCACGATATGTAGCAAGCGAATAATCCATTTCTTGTGGAAATAAGCATTTGCCTTGTAGTTTACAGTTCTGAATAGCAAAATGATACTACAAATCACAATGATATTCCGGCTTAAATTATTAAGATATACTTTTTCATTTATGACAGGTTATCGCATGTAAGAACCTATTCCAGCAATTTCTGAAATTATGACAACTAGACTCCGCTATAATACATGACCTAGGCCACCTTTATCAGTGTATTTAACACTGTTCTTACAAGAAATTTAAAGAAAAAAAATTGAGCCATTTTTGAGAAAATTTTGAGTGTCCCTAGGGCTTCATATAAAGTCCCCCGAAAATGAATGATTGTTTTTTCAAAATTGCAAAGCTTCGACTCACGTAAAATGACAGGGGTTTCTTCAATTTGGAAAAAATCGTACTCATGGTTTAGGCGCTAGAGTCGTTCACATACACCAGACGGACGGACGGATGTTTTGACGTCAATTGACTTTTTGGCATGAAGGACCCACAAAACAGGGATTTTGGTTACACCACGTGATAAAGTTTTTTTTTTTCTTAATTTAGCAACTGGATGTATTCACTTTTTCGTTATCAAGGCCCAGCAATGATTTTTTTTTTCTGCCGAATATACGCCGTTGTTTCGCGCAGCATTACATAACTTTTTCTATACTACGTATATTCCACCGTATATACGTACGTATACATGAAAGTAAAAATTGAAGTACATTTATTTTAATGAAGAAATACATGAAAGTAAGTTACATTTATATATTTGTGTGCGTACTGTGTAGTTGTGTTTTTTTTTGGGGGGGGGGGCTGGCACAAATCGAATTCTGCTCAAAAATCACACCTGCGATATTGTTAGTCGGGACGTAGCAGCTCGCGTCACCCGGTAGTCTCAGAGGTTTGTTGCAGTAGCCGTTACCAAGCGGTCGGACTTCATCTCACAGTTTTCATGAGCTGCATGAAACCTGTACCCGCGCGTCCACGCTCCGTCGCCCGCGACGCTTCGCGCCCCAGGGCGCAACACACATCTCGCAGCGGGGACAGCCACCTCGCCATTCCTCAGGCTCCTACTACCGCCACCACCACTACCATAGCCTCCTCCACCTCCATCGCCACCGTTCTGCCATAGCCTCTTCCATCGCTACCGCCGCAGCCTCCTCCGCCACCTCCAACGTCATCGCCATCACCATCATCAATGGCAAAGTCTCTTCCACAGCTTCCTCCATCGCCACCACCTCCACAAACACAGTTCTTTAACTGCCACCACCACCACTGCCACCGCCCCCGCTATTGCCCCCGCCATTGCCCCCGCCACCGCTTCCGTCACCGTCACCGTCACCGTCACCGTCACCGTCACCGTCACCGTCACCGCCACCGTCACCGTCACCGCCACCACCACCACCACCACCATCGCCGCCGTCACCGCCACCACCTCCACCACTATCACCACCACCACCACCACCACCACCAGCACTCCCACCACAACCACCATCACTCCCACCACCACCACTACCACCACCCATACCACCACCACCAAAGCAATGTCTCCTCCCCCGCCAGTACCATGGCCTCTTCCTCCACCGCCTCATTACCACCCCAGTCCCCTCACTCCCACTGCCCCAGCCTCCTCTAAAGCTACCACTCCCGTCGCCAGAGCTTCCTCCAACGTCACCTCTCTGTCGACAGTCTTCTCTACCACCGCCACAACAGTCTCCTCCTCCTCGTCCTCTTCCTCCACCACCATCGCCACAACCACGCTCCGCTACACTCTCCCCTTTCGCCTCAGCCTCCTCTATCCATATCTATCGCCATAGTCTCCTCGACCGCCGCCGTCTGTCACCACAGCCTTCTCCTCCTCAGTCGCCGCCATCACGCGCCGCCGTCACCGCTGTGCCCGCAATTACCCCTACTTACAGTCGTCTTAATTACGTCTGTCAATAAGGGCGGCGGGGCGCGCGCCGCTGTTTATTAAGCAGTCGCCGCTGATGGGAGTGATACTTCACAGCCCGCTGACAGGCGCGCGGCGTAATTGCTCGGACTCCGCCTGCGCGACGCGACACGAAGTGATGGGGCGAGACCCGAAACCGCAACGGGAGCGCTTTCCTCTTTGGCGATCACTGTAAAGGAAAAAGAGAACTGTACAAGAGATAGATGAAGAAAAATAGACATTTAATTATATATTTATCTCTTGTGAAAAGTTATATAAAATTCGTTTACGTAATTATTTTTCGGTAGTTCAAGTTAGATTTGATCAATTATTCCTGCTTTTAGTATGAGTTGCATGTTCATTAATTGAATCCTCAAGCAGCGCCGAAAAAAAAGTCATCTGATCGTCACCAAGGCGGAACCTGGGAGTTTGTGTTATTATTCGTATAGAAACTTACACAGCTTGATACACATAGAATTTTACTGTTTTGCTGGCCCCCAGCAAAACTGTCTATTGAAATAAGTTGATAGATTTCTTTCTACAAACAAAAATATTACCCCAAGTCGTGTGGCGTCCCTGCGGTGCCTCTTCTGACCGAAATTAATCTTCCTAATGCTAAAAGCGGTCTGACTGGACCCCAATTTCAATATTTTAAAAAATAGGATGATAAAACATTATGTTAGTGTGTCGGTAATGAAACATGCCCACAAACTGCTCACAATTATTGGGAGTTTCGTCGTAACCCGTTTCCGAATTTCTGTTAACATGGGCGCCAGGAAAAAAGTTACGATAATATTTGTTGCTATTATTGCTTCAAAGAAAACTAAATATTGTCCCGCTAGCTGGGTCGATGGGTTGTGTCTGAAATAATCGCTATTACCTATTGATAGCCGATTACTCGATCTGCCATCCATACAGAGTGGCGAGGAATCTGAAAACAAATACTTTATCTTGCTACTTATTAGCTCGAATTGGTCAATGAAAATCGTTTGTTTTTTTTTCCTTTCAAAAAGAAACTTAGGATTTATTGCTTATTGCAACAGAAAGACTGTTCTTTGGTCATGACCTTGTTCGAACCTTTATACTGCACTATACTTCGCGCGCTCTTGATCGACGTCGCCACGAAGGACCATCTTCTCTTCTCCCCGGTGATGCGAATTCCAGAGTCGAAGTACCGCGTTCTTCTCTCCTGTTCTTCCACGCGAACGTTGCCGAGCCTCTGATCCGCACTACTTCAAATATTCGTAGTTCTAGTTCGATTAAACTTGCAAAAATAATACCCAGTTCTTTACGATTACACAACGGAAATGTTTCAAAGTTCCACAAATTAATTACTTGTCCAGAATATTTCCGAGTCCTATCATATACGACTTCTTAAAAGTTCTAATTTCCGCATGTTGTAAAAATAATTAAAGTCCAAACTGTTCGTGAACGTTATCTATCCGCGAGCGACCCGCACAGCGTCACGACATAATGACAGAATGTGTATTTTTTTATTACTGCTCAGCCCTCCAGACCTCTGCTTCCCCTTTTCTACTGTTTTGTCTCAAAAAATCAGACATACTTCCGCAGTAGTAGACTATCGTTGCTCTCTCCAACCAATCCCCAAATCGTTTTGACATCTGACTAGCCACGCCGTCACTTTCAATGCCAGATGAATATTTATTTATCTTGACAACTAGGGCGCCGTTGCTAAGGCGCCATATTCCTATTTAATTACCCTAGCATTTCCACCCATTTACGACAAATAAAATTTAATAAAAATGACCCACAAATTGGTATGTCACGGTAATTTATTAATGTGTCAAAAATATCCGTAATTTGCAAAAATATCTGTAATTTGTTGGGATTCGCCCGAACACTTCTTAGCATTTGGCATTACAGCAGCGCCCGTCAAAGTTAGGTGTGATTTTAAAGAAATATGAGCGGAATTACGCCCCCCCCCCCACCGACCTCCCTCTTCCTTAGCCCTTCTATGACCTGGTAGTTCCCGTACCGCAATTGCCCCTCACTGTCGTCTCATCGTTTAGTTTTGAAGAGATGAAAAGGAATTTCCGTCAACTTAATACACGTATTAAAGGGGTGCATAGGGGTGTATATACACATTTAGGTGTGATGGACCAGATATTGGTTCACTACAGCGAATATTTGATGATTAAAAGGGAACAGGCGTTCTTTTTCGTCAATGGGCTAATATGGGGTTGCACAAACATGGAATAATACATTGCGAAAATAGTAACACTTTATTGCGATTTATTTTAAATGAAACAAAATTTAAACAACGGAAATGGAACATTCATTAGTTACTGATACAAGTTGAACCACTAAACCTACTTCTAATAGAAATATGAATTCTCGTACACAATTACGGCCTGTAACTACTTAGGTTTTCTTAACACTGTGTGGGAGCTCCCATTTCTGTTTGGGTTGCATTCTGGGAACAAACCTGTCAGACTCAGAAATTACTTCCAAACATGAATTAAATAGTTTTTCCTTTTTCAGATTTAACATCCCCCTCCTTCCATTAATTGTTCACTCCGGGGCTTGTCCCCCCCCCCCTACCGCTGAATATAATACCAATCTTACCCCCACTCAAACTCTATCACCTTCCCTTACCATTGCATGAACCTAATTGTATCGGGTAAATAAAGTTTGCTCGGAAGCGATCTTACTATTTGGCAAAGACACCGACGCACCACGCTGCAGCCGCAGATAGTGGGAAACAGCCGGGATGACCAAGCGCTATGTCCCTGCTCGCCGGCGCGTCCCTGGCCGTGCAGCGCATAGAACCTCAAATAGCGGCTGCGGAACTTTCCTTCGGGATGACACTCGCCTCGCTTCATGCACTAGTAATTTCTCTCTTCAATCCGCTGTATTGCTTGGCGGTGACAACGCACCATTTGTTCTCACTCCGATTGTTCATGTCTCATGCATTTGCTTATGGCTCACCATGTTACCGGGTTACCGTCCGCCTAAGCTCCTAACTCACCACACGTCTGTTGTACGTCGTCCACGAAAATATTAGTTTGATATCCCGCAGGTCTTTGGTTTGTTGATGTAGTCTGGATATTGTTCCAAACCTGCGTCGCACAACACTCATCTGATTAGCTTCTGTCTCACACGATCACGTGTTGCCAAATCTGTCTCTCTGCTCTGTCTCTCGTTTTCACTTATTCTGTAGTTCTTCTTTACTCCACACCTAGCATATCGTCTCATTACTGTCCTACTATTGTCCTACTATCTCCTCACTCTCCTTTGCCACCGCTGAACGTGGCGTCCCTTCCTGGCCTCTCTGCCTGACTGACCGCCCACCACTGAAGTTTCGTTCCCCATTCTTGGTGACCCGTTCAGATCGATTCGTCGTTCACTAGGGCCATGGCGACCGCACAATTTAAACATATGTTGCATCAGAAACGCAATGCATTTCAATATATAAATATTTTGTAAAGAACCAATGGTAGACTCACCAAAATAAATTACTTATTTGAAGTGAGGATCTAAGGGATAGATGTTCATGCTCGTGAATGGGCTTATGGTTGGGGATGATAAGCATTGAAAGTCAGACATGATAACATGAACACATCAATCATTTACTACAAACATTCTGCTTACATTAAACATAAGACCACTAAAAGTTTTAATAGTTGATCATGCTTTACCAAATAGCAATTAAACATTGAAAAATCACTTAGGATTGTGATTGAAGTACTGATTTTCATTGTCGCCCATTTGGCCTACACCCTAACTGGAATTTATGTTATAAACAAAACTACTTAACACTCCCATTTCAACTTAATACTACTAGCTTCATTCACCACTCAATTAGAACATTATATTAATAAATGCAAATGTTTTCTCCTTCAGCTTTGAAACTACAACTAACAGAATTTGTGGGAGTGCAAATCTTTTCTACGCATTCCATCGTTATACCTTTACAGGAACAACACAATCACTTACTAGTTTATTAAATAGCCTTTACCCGGTTTTTGCCATAAGCTTAATTTTCCAAAGACTACATAAATACTACGTCCTATCCCTTATACACTTTGTTAACTTCCCCCTTTCCCCTATGCTCGGATGCCTCCGATGATAGTATGAGAATAAGCTCCGAGTTCTTGTCGTTGGGCGTCCTCTAGTTGATTCGCGCTGCATACCGTGTCGGATGCGCCGAGCTATTATATATATATATATATATATATATATATATATATATATATATATATATATATATATATATATGCGTGTGGGGGGGGCACCTTTTTTTGCGTATATTGTCCTTGATTATTTAATATGAATCTTGCTTTCGTGTTTGACATAATACAAAATTAGTGTTTCCAGCGCCAAAGATAGTAGTGTGGTGCAGTAGTGCTACTAACAAAAATTAAAAAAGTGGTCAAAAATTGTATGTAGGTAACACTGAGCATAGAAATGTCGACGTAAACAGTTGAATGTGATCGTAACTAAAATGTGACTTCATGTGACGGCAGGAGATTTTATAAAACGTATCATTGTTTATGATCTCATTGATTATTCATCTTCTTATTCCTTAAACGCAAGTTTTATTGAAGTTACATTTTTCCTGCCCAGATCCCCTGTTAGCATGTACACCTAATACCCCACGTACCACTTATACTCAATATCATGGCAATAGAAAGTTTAAAGAAATATTACGTCAGTCTGTGGTATACTCGCAGTATTGGCATCCCTCTGACTTGCTTCGCAATTCTCTTCATATAATTTCTGAATCATAAGTAAAAAATGCGGGACCGACAAGAAATCGAAAAATCGTTGAATCTAAACAAATACACACTTTTCAACAATTTAACTCTTGACGAACTCCTGATTCCTTTTTATTTGTTTTATCCATTATGGGGGACTTAGACCTTCTAAATGTTACCACTTAACTTCAACAGCACCATATTCACTCGCGGCATTTGCATAAAGGAGTAATGCACTTTTCTGTTAGAACGACACCAAAGGAAGTCACGCACATAGGATTGTTGCACCGTTGCGTAACGATACATATTTAGTTGATTTTATGTTGTTTTAGTAAGCGACCTCTTTTTGACCAAATTTAATGAAATTTCACGTCAAAGGAGTGATTGAAAATTGGCAACTTGTCATAACTGATCCTTTCATAATCTTCTGCATTTATGATGTGATTGTGTTAAAGGACTACTTCATAGGAACTCTTCATAGAAAATTAAAACGCCGTTATACTCCTAATTTCATTTAAAAGCGTAATTATTTTGGTATGATGTATTGTTTTCATATTCTGATTTGTTTTGATGTTTTTTCAACGACTTGCAATTCGTTAAAGAAAGGGATAATTATGAAATATGTATGTACAATGTCAAATAGGTTTTAAGCAGTTCTCATTCACAACTTGTTCACATTGAGATTCTTTTCTTTCTTCGCACTCACAAACTACAGAAATTATTCTGTCATTTTTTGTGATGCATTTTCTGCCTCACTGACAGAAAGGTATTAGTATCACTGAATGTAGCATGCTTGGTCTCGTACGTTCAGTTATTTTTCATTACTCAACTTGTTCTGTGAAGGATAACTGGGCAAAACTTTGAGGTTTCGGTTGCCCTGTTGTCACTTATTTTAAGTGTTTTGAAACCACTTGTCTGTTGGGTCTGAATCCTGATAGGTGTACGTCGGCGTGTTTTTTCTTCTCCCCGGGCACTCATTCCAGACTATCTTCCGCCGCATATAAAAGTTGTGATGACGTTCTCTCTGTTTATGATGTAATTGATACGAATATACTTGCCGCCCTCCATCTTCACCCGTCACTGCAGTGAAACGTATAAATATTGCCAAGGACCACCTGTATTTTTTTATTATATGATCTACAGGAAGTGTGAATGCTTGCTTTTTATGCAGTGATTTAAGTTAGAATTCAAAAGCTTCCACTATGTGTTTTCTTTTGAATATTTTAAAGGATCATTTATTTACATTTATACTGATATTTAAATGATAGTAAATCCATTCGGGAATATTTTAAAATTATATTTACATATTTTACCAGTAATAGCAACAAAAACTAAAAATATATATTTGGTAAACTACTTAAATACTTGTTGAATGAAAAATGCCGTAAATGTAACATGTAATCGAGAAAGGTGTAAAATATAGAAATAAAACTACAGAAACGTTCATGTCTCAAGGCACAATGTTTTCTAACAAATTGCCTAAAGTAACTATTCAAAGTGTAACCGGAGATTGGAAACAATAAACCTTGGTTTTACGTCAAACGTTGATTTCATGGCTTTGTGAACATTTTTACGAGCGTGAATGCAAGTAGACATCTAGGCAGAATAATTCTTGTTTGATGACGTAAAAGGTGGATTGCCTAGAGCCTAGGCAATGTGAAGTACATAAAATGAAAAATACAAAACATTGAAAATAATAATAATAAAGGGAAGACAAATTGGAAAAGGAAAAAGCATTAAAACTCCATATTAGCTTCTACGAGAGTTTGTTTGCACACTGGCAGATATTGTGACAGAAGCCAGTGAACTCCTGGCCAACCGGCTTGGCGACCCTTGTCCGTCCATAAAGCAACCCGTGCCTCTTACATCTCGTGGTTCGCACACGGAGCTTGTCTCAGTAATTGTTTAACGAAAACACTCAGCGAGCCGTCCCCGTGTTATCTCCATTTCTCACTGTCCCGGGCGTATGCACTTTGGACGCAGCGAGAAAACTACTTGGGTCTGGAGCTTGCAACAGAAATTTGGCACGACACTCTCTCTTGTAGAGTTAAAAGCACATACGTTCTCGATGCCAATGCGGTACAAGGTAAAGACTTACAGAAATACCTGAGATCATACGAGATAACGAGACATTCCTTTGCGCTGCTGTAGAGTAAATGGAGTTCCTGCTGTGAAAAAGGGCGCCGCACTAACATATCCCGGCCATCTAAGAGGGCTATCCCAGGCTGTGAGAAAAATGTTACATGAAGGATCAACCGTGAGAAAATGTCTATAACCTTGAAATTCGTTGAAATCCTTTAGATCGGACTCCTGTTTTGGAATTTCTGAATTAAAGCACTGCCACTTTGGCGTTGTTGAAATATGCTGATCAAATTCTAATACTATTTGGCCTCCGTAAAGCATTTCAGACACCCTGCGCTTACGTCCATTTTCTTTTCAATTTGGCCTTTTCTTGGAATTTATACCAAAAGGAAATGAAACTTTTAATGAAATACTAGGCTTGCAATGAATTATAAAATGATTAATAAAATAAGATTGGTGTCATTTTATCAAGCGTGAAAGTAATGGTTGAATTTTCGCCACATGTGGGAGGGCTTGAATCATCAAATCGTGAGAAGACGATATTTATTTAGAGGTTCACAGGAGAAGTGACAATTTACAATGGAAGAGTATGAATCTTCTGTAAATTCTTTGATCGGGATGCACTCAGCCTCGTGATTACAAATTGAGGAATTTTCTAAATGCGGAGTCATAAATCGAGATAGTGTTTAACGGGAGTCGTTGCTCTGACCAAAAATCACTTGTGAAAATCCCTCAGGGAAACAAAAGTGGCAACCCTCTCAATCGGCCTTAACTCTTCATGTGTTGTCGCGTGAAAAATGATGATGATAATTACGATGTAGCAATTTCATAATAGTTATTTCCCGACAATTACACGAGTTATTTTAATACATTTTGTTAATGGTGGAATTGTGACTGATGCCCTCTGTCGGATAGAGATAAGATTCTCTTGTGAAAGAGGATACCAACAGAAGTACAAAAAGCACATGGCATACTAGCAAGGTTGCGTACAAAATGCAAACCAGCCGAAAAGACGTTCCGAGAATCTCCAAAAACGTTTCAGAATACACACGAATAAATTATTCCTTTAGAATAGGGAAGAACAAGAAGAGGAAAAAGAAGACGTAAAAAATAAGACATTACAGCATGTAATATTCCATTCGTCAACCAAGTCATCAACAACACCTTTCTCCATCCATTAACTCATAAATATTTGAAAAAAGTATAAGTATTTTCAACCCTTTGCTACAAAAAGTGGCCAAATATCTCGAAATCGACGGCGGCGGCGCCTCGCGTAACCGCTTACGTGAAATAGCCTCCTCCCGTTGCGCAATTTCTTCATCCCGGCCGGCCGGTCGCCGCGGCGGCGGAGGGGGCGAAGGCGGCTGGAGCCCGCGGGCCGCTGCGGCAGCGGCATCGCGCGGCGCTTTCATCCGAAACAAGCATGTAATTTGGCGGCATCTGGCGGCCGCTGCCCCGCGGACTGCGGCTCCTCGCGCTCCACAAACGCCCCCTCCGCCCCCGGCCCCATCGCGGTGCTCTCCGCGCGCGTTTTCTTCGTGCTCGAGGAGAGCTGGAGGGCCAGCGTATGCCACAGTTAGCCTAGCAAATACAAGCCTAGCAAACAGTGAACGGCAATGTTGAAGTGTTCTGAAAATTGAAATAGTAAGATTACAGTTGAGTCGTGGGTCATGGAGAATAATTAATATGAACGGTTAAACCTTAAAAAAGGATTGAATACGAATAATGAAAATCAAAATAAGGCTATGCCTTAACGAAAGGGACTGTCATTGCAAGAGGAACCTATATTTTGAATCTCGCCTTGATGAGCTGGGATGTGGGCCCAAGAATCATGAAAAATTTGTATTCGATGGGAGTAATAGAAGCGGGAGAGAAAAAGTGCTATCACATTTTTCCTATTATTTTTAAACAAATTTAGATGTAAACGTTTCCATCTCTTAAGTTCTATGTTTCAAATTTTGGACATTCCACGTGCAGTTATACACGGGCCTACATAACGTGCCTCACCATTACTCTTTACTCCATTACTTTTTCATCCCGTCTTCATTCCGTCAACAGTATATCAAACGTCATTCCTGGTGTGTGCTAAAACTCTGATTCTGTAAATCATCTTTATAAATGTTACCGTTTCTATGTATTTGGGTATGCGTATGTAATTGGTATGAATGTATATTCCGCAATACTTTACAACTACTGGAGCGATTATGTATTCTTGACTTGTACTTTAAAGCGGCTGAAAAAAATCACGTCTGAGAGGTTTCAATTTAAAATGTTTCCACAGAATGTTTAAATAGAGATTTTTAAATATAGTTTAGTACAATCCACAATGCATCTAGGCGGCACTGTTTCCGGGGGAGGTAGAGTGGACGGGCAGAGCGATGAGGGCCTGATGAATGAAGTGGGCTGCACAGACAGTGCGGGTGGGACGATAATTAAATACCGTATCAGCACGAAGTAAACAGCCAAAAACAAGCAAGTATTATATTATATCGTTAATTTTAGCCTTACATCGTTAGACTTCCAAGCTTACATGACTCTCTGGTGGGGCAGGACCTTCAGGCGACTATTGCACTGCATAGAATTGAGGCAGTGAACTTTCACCCAGTTCTTCTAACATGGGATAGACAGACTAGCACATATGTCATACATAAAAATTATTCGATATAATATAATTCGATTTCTACTGCGAAGTAGAACCTACCATCAGATGTGTTAATTCATTTCACTATTAATGAAAAGAGTACCTCAAAAATTTTAGAACCGTATGTCTAATATTTTCTCTTTTTTAAATTACCCTTCATATTATTAACAATTAAATGAAAATAGTTCTCATTTACGCCATATTACATCGATATTTAATGATTTCAATTCCTTTGGTAGGCATTGTTTTCGTATTAATATATCCTTTTGATGGCGTGTTCACAAAAGGAGAAAATTAATTACAGTATTTAAAATATTGACTCTAAAAATTGATACAGGCAGTACGCTTGAGATGCTAGAAATGACACGCGACCATTTTTAGAAAAAAATATTATGATCAAATGCACTTTAGCAATAAATCGCAAACAATTTTGTTCTGCAAACCATTTTTGGTAAAAAAAGGAAGAAATCCCATCACGCCATGAAAAGTGTAATCTCAAATGTGACGTTCGTGAATCGGGAGGTTTAAAAGTAAGTTCTTCCTTGCGGCGCGCACTTTGAATGGCGGGTAATACAGAGAGCCGCCGGGTCGGCAGGTGGAGGGGGCATTGATGGTGGTGATGACGCCATCTCCGGCTGTGACTTTAATGCGCGGAATGGTGGAGCCCTGACGGTGCTTACTCGTCACCTTTCGTACTCGAGTGCAGCGCTGCCCTTTGATCACCACCGCCACGTTTAACGCACTCTCCGAAAGTAATTGCTGCGTTACAGAGGAGCTGAGTAGTAATTTCAGTCACTTTGGCCGAGTGCGAGTTTCGAAATGAATGAATCTTACGTTTCTTTCTGTTGTTCTTCTTCATCCGTGGTTATTCGAATTGCCTTCACTAAACAAAA